>OX377615.1:14966553-15474368 GCA_947397855.1 Thelaira solivaga
TTGACCTATTTGCATAGATTTCTCTATCATGCAGAATGTGGTCAAATGGTTCGAATGGTGCAAACGGCATTCTTCATTTTTAGACTCAAACCTCGAATAAAAAAGATAATACGTCACTTCAAAACTTGCACTATATACAAACAAAAGCAATGTCCCAAA
Source organism: Thelaira solivaga (assembly GCA_947397855.1). Taxonomy (NCBI): domain Eukaryota; kingdom Metazoa; phylum Arthropoda; class Insecta; order Diptera; family Tachinidae; genus Thelaira; species Thelaira solivaga. The sequence continues at coordinate 14,966,713 of OX377615.1, forward strand.
TAATGGCTTCTTTGCCAACTAATAGATGTACGTTAACAACCCCCTTCGCTGGCCCATTTGAAATTAAAACATCACACTTAAAAAAATCCCCTAGTGTTAAGGGCTATGTATGTGTTTTCGTGTGCTTCAGTACCAAAGCTATTCATTTGGAATTATGTTCTGATTTCTCCTCAGCAGTATTTCAAGCTGCTTTCGCTCGTTTCGTTGGTAAGCGAAGTCTACCCAAGAGGGTAGTTACAGACAATGGAAGGATTTTCTTGGAGCGAGCAGAGCCCTTGAACTCGAATTTACGACTTTCGTGAAAAACACCGCTCAAGATGTGTCTCAAAAATATCTAATTCATGGCTTTGAATGGAAGTTCATACCACCTCACACTACCCACATTGGTGGTTTATGGGAAGCGGCAGTGAAAAGTTTTAAATTTCACTTGAAAAGAGTTGCTGGTGCTCAAAAGTTCACTTTTGAAGAATTCGCCACCATTTTGTCTCGAATTGAGGGTGTCCTTAATTCTCGACCAATATCTGCAGTATCAGATGACCCATCAGATTTGACGGCTCTAACTCCAGGTCATTTTTTAATAGGTGCCCTTTTAATGGCTATGCCAGAACAGAAGATTGAGACGATGTCCATAATTAACAGATGGAAAAAACTAAAGGCAATTCACCATCAGTTCGCCATACGCTGGAAAGAAGATTATCTTAAATAAATGGAAGGATTCTAGTCGTAATATGCTGGTCGGAGATTTGGTTGTTGTTATGGATGATTTACAGCCACCCCATGAGTGGCGACTAGGTCGTATTGAAAAAACTTATCCAGGTGCAGATAACTATGTCAGAACAGCTGACGTACGTATTTCTACTGGAGTGATCACAAGACGTCAAGTTATGCTATCTACCAATTCTAGATAATGATGATTTGTACTAAACTAAAAATATTTATTTTACCCATATCTCTTCTATTTATTAAATTACAATTTATTCATCTAGGACATACCCATTCTATTTATATCAATTTGTATTTTTATTATCTTAATAATCCGAATTTCTTATTTGTCACAGAGCAAATCGAAGACTAGAGACTACTCGCCCTAGATCCGACGGTAAATCTCATCATGAGCATCGAAGACAGCACAATTGTGAAGTGTGTAAAAAACAACACCCTTTACGGACTTGTAGAAAATTTTTGAGTATGTCAGTGGAAAAGAGGGAGAATGTTGTGAATAGGTACAACTACTGTACCAATTGCTTAGCTAGAAATCATGAATTACGGGCATGCAATTCAAAGACAACCTGCAAGAAATATAACTGGTTTCATCACACACTTCTCCACCCTGAATCCCGCCGTAACAGACCGAAAAAGCATGAGAAACGTTCCCAAGGTGAGCAAACTCCACAAGCATGGAAGAAATCGAAGCCTAACCTGAATCATCAACCAGAAATGCCAACCACTTCTACAACTGTGTCAACTACGCCTATCACTTCGATGTGAAAGTCATCGTAGAAGCAATAAAATCGCTTGCAAACGTACTCTGCATTGAAAAAGGGGAATAATACTTCTTCATTATTTATTCTTATCATTACACATATATTTATTATTAAAATAGTTACTATATTTATTTACTTTTTGAATTGTATCATTTGCCTTACGCCAAGGCCGGCACTATGTCCAAAATTGCTTTGGCCAAAATATCAAAATTTGGTCTTCTTATATTTATTAAACTTTATTATGAAATCATTACTTTATACGCATGCAACTGGAAATATTTGTGAACTACATGTCAATATGTAGTGCGATAAAATGAGAAGTTGAGACTTTAGCTATACAAAAAGGAATTAAGATAAAGAATTTTTCTCAACTTCTCATCTTAATCGTAAGCTACACAAACATCTTTTTTTCAACCATCTAAACGACTGCGTGTCTCTCCCTTTTGAAATTTATAATCAACAAATACTGAAATAAACGAAATAGAATTCACTATAAAAATATTTCTTACTTCAACCAAAATCAAATATACTTATAAGAATATTTCTTAAAACAAAAATCAACCTTAATTGGATAAATACACATTGGGAAACGGAGGATAATTATTGGGTTACCTTATATTATCCAGTAAGTATTAAACAATTAATTCCTATGCTTATCTCTGAGGTTCTAAGCCCCAACTTTCTTACCCCGCTCAATAAGCCCCATTAATAATATTTGCCCTTATTCTGGAGCAAATATTATTAATAGTTTCTTTGCTGGAACGCAAGGAAACCTTATAAATAAAACCCCCAGTTTTAGTCAACTAGTATTTGTCGATACATCTGATATTTTCTCCAACAGATGTTGATAGTCATTAAGTCGCGTTGTAGGATTGGACCTGTGTATAAAACTTCGTTAAGAGACAATTGCGATTTTGTTTTTCTAGACAAGTTGAAAACTACTCTTACTTTTGTTGTTTTATGGTCGGGACGAATCACTGCGTGATGTGGTAAGTAAAATGAGTAGTATTTTTCTTGAACCTTTACTTCACGAGATGAAGTTTCTTGCATATGATTCAGCGTAATGTATTCATTTAGAGCAGATGCATATTGAGATTTTAGTTCTGAGTTTTTAGCTAAATTTTTTTAGGCTTGTGTATTGAGCTAACGCTACAAACCTAGATGAGCCGAGGAATAAATTTTCGGGAAATTTCTTTTTAAACGGTAGTCTTACCATATATCTTCCATTTTTCTGACGCTCAGTTGCGGCTCTATAGAACTCCTCACACTATTCATCTTCGTCTTACTTATGAGGTTCTATGGGAAGCTCTTCTTGTTCCCAAAACTTTCTTAAGAGTGTGTTAAGGTCAGATGAGTCTGATGCGATAAAAGAAGTTGTTAAAGCTTGTATTTTTGGAGTTTTTATTGGAACACTTAATACCCATCCAAATATTGTTTTATAGGCTGAGGTTTTCCCACATATGTTTTTCTTTATGCCTTCAATATTGATGTGGTGTTCATAATCATTCCCTAATATAAGGTCAATTTGAGATGAGATATTAAAATTTGGGTCTGCTAAGTCGAGATTAGCTAATTTTGACTCTATTGGAATTTCAAATGTGTTTTCTTGTAATCTCTTTGTTAACTTTGGTAGACCAATTACTTTGATGAGTACTCGTATATTGTATCTACTAGCATATAACATAAATTCACATTCTCTATTAGCAGAATGCTTTTGTTCACCTATTCCTATGATTTCGTATTGAGACTTTTTGTAAGGAAGCTGCAATCTACTTCTTATTTTTTTTTTATATGAATGTTCGTTACGACCCTGGATCTATTAAGGCTATAATTGTAAATTTTTCACCTAAATATTCAATTTGCATTAATGCAGTTGTTAATAAAATGTCTTCATGACTCGCCGCGAAATTGGCTTGTACATTTTTCGAAATTATGGGATATTCATTATTCATATTCGTGCTACACTCTCTTTCTAGATGCGCCTTTGGCGGGTTTATGTGAGTAGTTTCAAATTTGTTTTTATATCTAGATTCAATTTTGGATTGTATTTGGGAATTCCGGACTTTATTTTGCATGTGTAATAATGTGTGATAATTCTTTTTATATTGGAGGCAAGTGTGTTTGCTCTTACAATTTGCTTTCATGTGCGTAGGTGTTAGACAGTTATTACAAAACTTATTTTTGTAGACGTAATCTACTTTTTGTTGCGTTGTGAAGGCTTTAAATTTTGGGCAAGTTCTTAAAGTATAATTTTCTAGACATAATTTACACGAAGGGATTACACTTTTTTGTGAAACATATGTTTGTATTTTTGACTTATTGGTCTTTACGAGACTGAAACAATCGTTTGATGCTTTCAAGCTGGTAAGTCTTTCGACAGCTTCATATCGGTCTACTAAGAATTGTTACATTTGTGTCCATGATGGGAGCTCACGAGAATATTTAAATAATTGTTCCCACATTTAGAGCATGAATTCTGGGAGCTTTGTACAGATTAACCGTATAATAATAGGAGCCCAGCTTAGTACATCTATGCCAAGGATTCCGAGAGTTGCTAATGAGTCATTAATTCGAATAAAAGTTTTATTTGGTTATCAACGAGAACTCTTTTGTTTTCATAACGAGCCCGAAGTGATTCCCACGCATATGTAAAGTTAACATTGGCTTAACTATTGCCCCTGCTTCACCTCTGGTTTTGTTTCGAAGATGATAGAGTTTTTTGACAGGCTTTAACTTGTTGTGATTTATGTAAACAGCAGTGAACATATCACGAAATGATGGCCATTGGTCGTAGCTACCGTAAAATATCTCTGTGTCACAGGGAGGAAGTTTAATAAATGCTTCCTGCTCACTATATGCTATATTTTGATCTGAGTTTTGTAGTACTAAGGGATTACGTGTTGATGTGTCAAAGCAGTTAGACATTTCTACTTTAATGGTTTTCTTTAGATCAGAAATGTGTGAAATACAAATATAGTAAGCCTCACGACACGCTTCAACATTTGATTTAGCTTTCTCTTTAAAATTCGTTTCTACTGTGTTGTCAGGAGCTAACAAGAGTTTTTCATAAATTTCTTCTAGTTTCGGCCATTTTGAATCGAGATCTTTTAACTTTATTTCAAGTCTAGATTCTGTGTTTTCCGTATTATCTATATTTTCAAATATTTGACACAATTGTAATAAATAATCGGAGTTAAACACAAACCTTTCCTGTAGTGAAGGGATCTTGTAGTTGTAATCTGCTGAGGGACTTGTATAAATATCGGTATCTAATGTGGTTGCCATTTTTACTATTGAATGTCGTAGTTCTGAACTTTTTTTTAGAATTTTAATTAGAATAAGGGAACTTACTTTCCCTATGGGATGGTTATTTATCAGTATAACCTTAAGCTGAATATTTGTTTTAAAAAATTGGTTATTTATCTGTATAACCTTTTGTGATTTGCTAATTTTTATTCGTAACGTTCGCAAGTTTGATTGAAGTTGTTTATCAGTACAGTAATTGAATTCGAGTTTGAGTGGAATCAAATGCGAGGCAACGAATAAATATTAGCTGGGAGATGGTGGAAAATCTTTAATAAGTTACTTTATTATTAGGTTCTGTTACAATAAGTCCAATACACAAGTGCAGATTAGAACAAGTTAAATTTGTCTGCTTTCATGTTACGCACCAATTATGAATATACCTATATGTACGTGTGATACAATAGAAAAAATTAAATGAGTGAAGATAAATATGCCGCGTTAAATATGTTTTAAGGTACCCCATTACGTGTTTTAGTATTCGTAAATATTTTTAGTATTAATGGCTTATTTATCAAATACGTCTTACGTCATTAAATATTAAATGTTTTTAGTTGTAGCCTAGCGGAAATCATCTACATTTCTAACCAACCAACCAAATATTCAGAAATTACTTTGGATAATTTAAAAATTTTTTTTTTAAATTTTCATATACTCCAGTGCTGTTGCTCTAAAGGGTTTTGGCAATTTTCGTTTTGCATCATAAAATAAGAACTACGAAATTTACCGTAAATGCTAAAACACTTCCAGAAAGCGTAGAAATTTCATTCCAGTTTGGTTTCAGTATGTTTCCGTTGCGAACTCGGGAATAGTACCTCGCCAAAATGAGGAATGATAAAAATCCGTCAGAGGAAGAGTACTGGGGTAAGAGGGAATTTCAAAAATTTTTCAAATATAATGCAAAGTTTTTTTTTGAGTACTTGGGCGATAGATTTCAAATCTAGACGACCTCTTGTTTAAAATGATATGTGTACCAACCCGTAATATTCTATGGTTTGCTTGCAATCTATTAGAGAAATCAACGTATTTATGCACATTTGTATCTATGTCTCCTAAACACATTTATAAATGTCATAAAAACTTAAAATATATTTACAAATACTAAAAAACATAAGGAATTACGTGAAAACATATTTAACTAACCATATTTATATTCACTCACATCAAAACATTATGTAACTGAAACACTTGTTTTTGAGCTTGAGGTCATATTAAATATAAAAATTTTTTTATTTATTATCAATCAATAAAAAATAACTTTTTATAATACGACTAAAATTAACGGGTTCTAAGAAACAATCGTTTCTGAGAAATGTCTGCAGACACAAAATTTTTAAATTAATAAAAAAAAGAAATTCTAAGAAAGATATTAAATAGGAAAACAAAAAAATTTATTTTCATTTAATTTTGCAAAATTTTTTTAAAATTTTTTAAGCCAAACATATTTTATTAAATATTTAATGATCAAGAAAAATCTAATGAACTGTCCTTCATAAAGATGTCTGTATTCGTAATACTATTGTACTCAAGGCAATAAAAACCACACACATACACTTTTTCAGCTTTCGTGTTTGTGTGTACAAAGCATGACAGCTAAAAAATTTTAATCAAAACACAAAAAAACAAATATTAATGAAAATGTGAAATGCCTGTGGTATTTTTGATTTTTCTGGTCCATTTGTGGACCGATCTTTCTGATTTCTTGCACAGTCATTACGACTGTTATTTCTAATAAAACTGCGTGCCACGTTTTATTGTCCGTCTTGTAGTTTAGACAAATTACGCAAAAACCCAAAAAAATGGTCCAAAAAAAAAGAGGTTATCGCAATTTTTGACTCATATCTCTGCCATTTATGGACCCATCCGGCTGAGTTTTGGTTACGATACTATGATTGTGATGTTTAAAAAAAATTTCGGTTGTATTTTTGATATTCCTCGGCCATTTGTGGACTGGTTGCTTTAATTTTTAGCACAGGTATTATGACTTATACTTTAAAAACAAAAACGTGATATGCACGTTTTTTTGCCCGTTTCTTTGTTTAGACAAAATACGAAAAAACCTACTCAAAAAATGGTCAAAAATTCGTTGACAACACTGAACACTGAAAGTCTTGTATTTTTTACTGCGGAATAAATTATTTATAAACTTTTATTTAGAGTTTATTTATACAATTGTTACCGCAATTTTAAACTGATAACTAAGTGGTTTATCTGTCTGCTGTTGTGCCTGCTGGAATTTACGCCTGTAAACCTTTTGGTGTCTGTTGCCTAAGCATCGTTGACCTTCTTGTATCACTGGTTATCGGGAATCCTTTGATTTGGTTGTATCAATATTAGTTGTTGCGGAAGAAATATTTCAGTGCTTGCCTTGATACCCATATCTGAAAGCTTATTCCTCTTGCTTTTGTGGCTGCTTGGTTGCAAGGTAAGGCCGTGTGTGGTAAAATAAAATATACATTCTGCAACCTATTGCTTTGTTGTTGCCATTCTACACTGTTGATCAGCTGTTTGCTAAAAATACTTTTTACGACTGGATAAGTGCTGCCAATTCCATTTTTTATTTGAGGTTTGATAATTAGCTAATATCTAATTGCTTATTAACGCCATCTATTTTATTTTACTTTGAGGATCTTCTTAATATATATAAAACAATCAATCCCAACAATCAATTTAATTGGTGTTATTGTAATATAAAATGAGTTGCTCAAAAAAAAGTTGCAACATTTCTGGTGATGAGCGCATGGCTAACTGTTGGCTTTGCATGGGCAGTTACCATTTGAAATGTAGCAACCTGAAAGCTCGTGATGCTGATGGACTTATGGACGCGTCCAAGCATATGCAATGGACTTGTCCCGATTGTAGAATTATTGGCGTAGAGTTCTATAACTTTTTTAAAAGTCGTAAGACTGAGTTCGACAGCATTAATAATGATTTCAAGGCTTTGCAAGCCAAATTATCTAAGTATGGTGAATTATTCACAAATTTCAAAAATCTAGAGCATTATAGTGCCTCGCCTAAAAAAAAACACGATGGTCCTCCTAAGTATTCATCACCTCCAACCAGCTCAAGCATTTCAAAAAGAACTCGAAGCCAGGAGTTGGCTGTTATGAAACCTAGCTTGCAAACTCAAAATTCTGCATTTGTTTCACCTACTGATAACATAAGTCAGAACTCATCTATCCGTTCATCTGTCCCATTGAGTACAAAGAGTTCTAGTGTCCCTGTCCAAGACAGCACAGTAAATGTTCATGCTGCTCCTTTTTTGCCATCGATAGTAATTGATGACAATACCAATAATATTTCACCTGATATGTCTGATAATGAAGTATAATCGCTATAATTCTGCCAATTCCCTTGTTCCGGTTGTTTCAATGAATAATCAACACCCACTACCGAAACCACTTAGACCTATACCGCAAGACAAATCTTTATTTGTCTCCCGGCTAGCATGTGATACAAATATCGAGGACATACAATATTTTATCAAGTCTAAATGTGGAAATGAAGCATTAGTGTCAGCATACAAATTTGTCTACTCACAGCCGAGATCAATTTAAAATCACAGTCTCCAATGAAGTTTTCAAGGACATTATAAATCCATCTTTCTGGCCTGTTAATACGTAGCCCACCTACCTCAACAAGCGCCGCTTGTTTCAAAAAACTAACTGCATTGAAAATATACTATCAAAATGTTTCTGGAATGCGAACGAAATCTAAATACATGTATGAATTTTCTTCGCATCAATTATTTGATATATATGTTATAGTTGAGACTTGGTTAAATTGTGATTTTTATGATGCTGAGTTCTTTGATGCCAAGCAATTTAATGTTTATGGCAAAGATAGATTCTTCGTGAGAACTGGCCTAGAAAGAGGGGGTGGTGTTTTAATTGCGGTGAGAAAAGATCTAAATTCATATGCATCATATATTCCACCTCGTAGCTGTCATGATATTTATGCTTCGCATGTCAAAAATATCTTAAATTTATATGAAAAATTGGACTCTGCCTCAATTGTTTTGGTATTGGGTGATTTCAATTTAAGCGAAGTCGCGTGGATCCAACGCGATGGCTTTCTTAATATTAATCATGAATCTGAAATAAACTTAATAGATTCATTCTATTCAATGGGTCTTTCCCAAATTAATAACATTTATAATAAATTGAATAAGATTTTAGATTTAATATTTATAAGCTCTGAATCTAAAACCAAAATATGTAAGTGCCTAGATCCTTTTTCTCCAAATAATATACATCATAGTGCGATTGTTGTAGAATTTGATGTTTATAATTTTCTTAAAATTAGTAACTCTATTAGTCTTATATTTGACTATAAAAACTGTGATTTTGAGGCGTTAAATTCTACTTTATTTAATATTAATTGGAATACTCTATTTTTAAATCAATCAACTAAAGTATCCTATGAAATCTTTTTAAAAGAAGTACTTAATGCTTGTAAACAACATATTCGGATAAAGTCTAAGTTGTCACAAAGTCATTCTTGGTACACAAGTGGCCTGAAGATTCTCAAAAATAAGAGAAATAAATTATATAAACATTACCTGGCAACTGGCTCCAATGAAATACTATCTGAATACAAGCAGTGTAATAGAGAATTAAATTTTCTAAATAAATTTCTTTATAAACAGTACCTACTTAAAATCGAAACAGATATAAAGATCAATCAAAAACAAAACATACCGACATTTCCTCCTGCATGACTTTTAATAATCTTTCATCAGATGACCTTATTGAAATAGTAAATCTTTTTGCTGAATTTTTTAAGTCTAATTTTGATTCTAGTGTATCAAATGCACTCTCTGACATTAAAATAACTTCCAATCTCAATTTGGGGCATATTCTAGTATCCGAGAATGATATTCTGAAAGCAATTAACCATATTAAAAACTCTTTTGGGATAGACGCTGATGGTTTAAGCGCTTATTTAATTAAAAATTGTGCGATCTCATTAGTAACTCCATTCGTATTTATTTTCAACAAATCTCTCCTTTAAGGCGAATTTATCGATTGCTGGAAACAGACATTTATAAGTTCTAAATCCAAAATCTCTAATTATCTCTCAACAACATGGCTTTCGGAATAATAAATCTGCAATTTCTAACCTTACGGTGTTTACTGATTTCTGTTTTTCACAAATGGTACTTGGCTCCCAAGTCGATGTAATATACACTGACTTCTCCAAAGCTTTCGACAAAATATCTCATTGCTTACTCTTAAAGAAACTGTCGGACTTAGGGATACATTCGAACTTGCACAAATGGCTGGCTTCTTATTTATTGGGTAGAGTTTGCATAGTTCAAATAGGAGCACATAAATCTACACCATACATTCAAACCTCTGGTGTTCCACAAGGTAGTGTGCTAGGACCTTTACTTTTTAATCTTTTTATTAATGATATATCTAGCTGCTTTACTTATTCACACTTTCTTTTGTACGCCGACGATCTCAAGATCTATTCTAAAATTGATAGCTTAGCTGACGCTAATAAATTACAATCTGACTTAGAAAAATTAAGTGATTGGTGTCTCTCTAATCATCTCAAATTTAATTTAGGTAAATGTGTACATATCTCTTACACCAGACTTCGAAGCCCGCTAACTACATTATACCATATAAATTATGATATTATAAAACAGGATCAGTCTATTAAGGACTTAGGTATTCTTTTCGATTCCAAGTTAACTTTTCTCCCCCATTTAGACAAAATCATTCCAAAAGCATATTCAACCTTAGCTTTTATAAAAAGAAGCTGTAAGGAGTTCAAAGATCCCTACACTTTAAAAATGCTGTACTCTTCTTACGTTAGATCTAAGCTGGAATATGGGGCTATAATTTGGAGCCCACATTGTGACATACATATATTGCGTATTGAAAAAATTCAAAGACGTTTCATTAGTTATGCCTTACCTCACTTTAGTTTTCTCGAACCGCCACCCTCATATGAGTCGCGATGTCTACACTTAAGCATGATCACACTTGAAAAGAGACGTAAAATTCAATCAATGCTGTTTATATATGATTTACTATTTGGAAATATGGCCTGCACAGAACTTTTAAATACTATCCCGTTTTGTGTACCTAGTAGACTATCACTTCGGCATAGAAACATGTTTTATATTCCATTAAGCCGTAGAAATTATGCGGCTAATAGTCCATTGACTAGATCTTTAACATATCTTAATGCTATAAATGAACATCAATTAATAGAATTTAATGTATCAAAAACGCACTTTAAGAATTTTCTTCTTTATAATTTAAATTAATTTGTTATTTTCCTAATTATGTATTTAAGATAATTTATGATTTAAGTCCAATATTTTGTCAATAATTTATATTAGTTTATAGTCTGTAAGGAATCCATTTCCATAGACTACAATAAATAAATAAATAGAGGTAGATTCGGTTTTTGAATCATAGCTCCGCCATTTATAAACCGATCTGGCTGAATTTCAATAGCAATAGTCTTGCTGCAACAACTGACCGTTTGGTATGCTATACTTTTCTATATGTTGTCTAGATTCTTCTGAAAGCTGATTTCAACGACTACACGGACAGACAGACGGACAACGCTTATTAAACTCTGTTATTCATAAGGATTCAGAATATATATACTTTATAGGGTGTCCCATGTTCGGTATAGAAATTACAAACGGAATCACAAAGTTATATTTATATACCCTTCTTACTTACAGTGAAGGGTATAAAAAAAGCAAATAACTCAGCGAAAAAAGTACTACAAAAATGAGTACTGTATTTGCGGAACACCAAATACTTTGCTTAGAAATTTAAGGGCTACCACACTTCTTAACACAAAATCGGCAAATCATTCAACAAAAATCGACAGTTATTAGTAACTCTGTTTTGTATATTATAAGCTTATAAAATATGAGGTTGTAAATGATAAATTATATTTAAATATAATATAAATAACACTTTTATGAAAAAAGAAAAGAAATGTAGCTTGTAGGCCAAAAGAAGTCATCCAATGTTGTTTGGCTCTCAATTTTTTAAAAATGAAATGTGGGCCGTTGCTCCGTCCTGTTGGAACCACATGTCCTCCAGTCCTAATTCGTTTAATTGCGGCAAAAAAAAAACTCGGCTAACATGGCCCTATAGCACGCACCGTCCACTGTTGTCTTTTGATCAGCCCGATGACTCCTCCAGGGTGAACAGCGCACCATTGTTATTTTTTTTATGCTTAAAATGATAATTAGTATTAGGCTAAAGAAATTATCTTTTTTCTTGTTGATTTGTTATTTTACATTAAAAAAAAGACAAATTGTTTTAACTTAGCCTCTTGCGTATATCATAACATAATCGCTAATTGTAACATAATACAGAAATTTCCTCTAATTTCATAAGTCTGGTAACCTAATCATTTGTCAAGGGAAATTATTTGATTGCGTATGAAAGAGTATAATAGTGTATGTAAATTTTTTTTAATTGGATTATGCTCTTGTGCCTTTTACTCATTAACAAGTAGTCAATATCGGATGATAATTTAACGGTAAAATTCCAGTAAACTGGAACACAAGTTTCGAGAACTTACGAACAGCACATACCACAAAGAAGCGTGAACATTTATTTCTTTTTGATTTTGGTTTTTGAGGGAATAAGACTTGTGGCCACGGTGCCTGCATATATTTCCAATATCCGTCTGGATAAATATCCTCTTGAAGTGCTGACTCTTATAAGCGCATAGTCACCATTTAAGGCTGACAACGGGCACATACTGTCTGGCCATTGTTGTACCTGTAGATGTTACTCAAAATATTTGTAAGAGAGGTGAACTTGTGAGAGAAAATTGTAGCCCTTTCTATAGACCAGACCTGGGACAGGAATGCTAGCCAAGTTGATGTGTGTGGGAGGGAAGAGAAGCAATTTATGGCCCAAAATAGTTCCGGATTGGTTCGAGCGTATCTATCCACTTGAGTGGACCATCACTATAGAAAGTTTCCTTGTACACGTAGTTATTGTTGGCATGCGGTCTGCCTTTTGATTGGAGTATAAAAATAAGAATAAAGAAAAAAAAACAACAAGAACAGCAAGTTGCAAAATAAAAAAATTTACCAAATTGAAAAAACTAAAATTATAAATACAAAACAGAAAAAAAAACCAAAAAAAAATAAATACATTGTGACAAATTGAATGTGTGAACGGGTGTGTTGACGCAGTAGTATCAAAATAATCCTTTTAAGTGAAAGGTTGGAGTTCCAGGTTCGACGTCAACATTCATACAGCAAGATTCATCCACTGCATCATTGAGGGCCTTCAACGATTGCGGCTGAGTACGTTCCAATCTATTGGTATTTTTTGTATTTGTGCGATTATGATAGAGTTATTAGCTAAGCAATGAACTGTATTGGCAAATTGCTGAACGAGGACTCAAGTCCGGTAAAGATTAGTTTGAAAACATTTTTTAGTATTCTGTCATAATGGTTCAAATTTTTCTCCTGATTTTCATTTAGGAATCTATCAATTTATGTGGATGTATGTATGTACATATGGAAAAGTATTCTTTTACCTGCCTACATCTACATATACAAAAGAAAAAAATATATCAGCATTGCTTTGAATAGAGTACACATACTTAACTATGGATATTGATTTGCAACATTTTTCTTTTTCTAATACTAAAGTACGTACCTACAAATCAAAGCAGGGCTGATGAGTTTATTGCTTATACCGCCAATCAAAAAAAAAGCAATCAAACATCTTAATAAACAAAAAAAAAAACAAGAATCAACGCAAACTACCCCTAAACATATTTAAATTTCACAATTTATAGAAACCAAGATAAATTACCTAACAAAAAAAAAAAAAAGAAACAAAACAACATAAGTAGAAACACAACCGCGATCAGTAAATTTGCAGAAATGAGACAGCTAGGGACAACTTCACCGGCTTCCCCTTTTTTGTTTAATAAGAATTTGCAATAACGCTCGACAGTTAGATTTCCCCTACAATATCCCAGATATATTGTTTTAGTTTTTTTTTATACCAGCCCCTTCTATTTTAATGGATCTTCATTAATAATGGCTTAAGGACTTGTAAATAAAATTGTGTAATGAGAATAGTTGAAAATGGTCAACGAACCCCCCAGCCACTTGTTTGCTAGTCGAAATTATTTATCAAGTCCTAACTGATCTGTTTCTCCCTTCATATTAAACGTAAAGTAATAACGCAATTACATCTTTACATTACCTTACTTACATTACACCATGCAGTCACTTTGAGCGGGTGTAATGGCTCGTCGTGCATCACTCGTGGATTTTCGGTGCCCCAGAAGCGATAGGTTTTCTTGTTCACGTACCCGCTGAAGCGGAAATGAGCCTTATCTCATTATGATTTTGGTCGAAAAATCGTCCACTTCGATTATTCCGCGTTCTTGGGGAGTGTATCGCTCAATGGCTTGTTCACTTGTATTCCACATCTGTCTAGTTCACAAATGTCAAAACAGACTTGACATTGGCCGCCATTTGCAAAAATAAGAGCATCTTCCAATATAGTGATTTCTCTTCGGCCACCCTGTATTACTATGAAAAGCATCATAAGGTCTTTTCATAATATTTTCCTCTTTATTTTAAATACCTATTAGTATAAGAGGCATTGTATATTATAAAATGTATTATTTACCTTGAAATATTATTCACAAAACATTATCAATTTTGAATTGAAGCCCACGTGCTTACTAGGTTACAGTAAAAAAAAAACAAATAAAAAAAATTTTTGCTAAGCATCCGCTATATATGCATTCGCCGCTGTTTAATTGACGACTAAATGAAAGAGCGAAAGTATACGTGTGAGCGCAATTGTTGTATGAAGCGCCCATGTATGCTCTACATACTGCTTTAATTAAGATGTATAGAGATTTTCTGTGTTAATGGCTATAACTTTGAGTCATAGCTTACAAGTACCAAATCTATTTGAAGTATTTGATGTATTTGCGATTTGTGAGCATAGTCGTGTACTGCATAAGCAAATACGAATATATACAAACACCAAAAGCAAGCAAGCATAAGTAAGTACTCATTCCTGAATTTTGTTGTTCCCGAAATGTGAACTCATTTTTGTTTTTATTTGCAAATACATGCACTTGCTGCAGAGTACATAAGTACTACGCAAATCCAAATACATTTGTGCAGATGTCTAGTGCGCACTGAATACAATAAGCCTATTTACATTGGATTTTGTGTTTTAGAACTATCAATATTTAAAATGTATAGTTTTCATTATGATTATATGAAACCTAAATATCGAGAAAATATTAGTCTGAATTATATGGATTCTGATTCCTTTGTTTATGACATTAAAACAAATGATGTATATGATGATATTAGAAATGATATTCTTTATCATTTTGATACATCTGCATATCCGAAAGATAATGCTTATAATTTACCACTAGTAAATGAGAAAGTATTAGGAATGCTGAAAGAGGAATGCAATGGAAAGATTATTAAAAAGTTCATTGGTTTGTATTCTGTAAATATTGATAGAGTAGATAAGGAAATAAAAAAAAATTAAAGGTGTAAAACAGAGCGTAACAGATAGGTTTAGTGTTAGTGATTTTAGAAAATGTTTGTTAGAAAAAAAATTATATTTATATGTATGTAGTGATGATTGAATTGCAAAACATTTTGTGCAGCCCTTTAATAAATACTAAATAATTCCAAAATATGTATGTATTTATGATATATGTAAGTGATGTTGATTTTTTTCAATTCTAATATCTTTCTAGAAGTCAAGGAGAGCTCTAAAAAGTCATTGGTTTCGATTACTGGTATGAAAAATGAGTCTATAAAAAAATGTGGAGAGGGTTTTGAATTTAAAAGTGATAACTGTGTGGATATAAATGAATGTGATATCGATGATAATGCCTGTGACAGCAACCAAGTGTGTATAAATGATTTTGGCGGCTATCATTGCGATTGCAAAATTGGTTTTAATTTGGATAAAACAGTAAATGGGTGTACAGATATTAATGAATGTTTGATTAACAACTTAACATTATATGTTAAGAACTTATACCGAAAAAATTCTAAGAAAACAAAATATGTTTTTTTTTGTCAGTATGACCTTACTTTATTTCCAACAAAACCCAACTAAAAACTAAATCTTAAAAGTACTTAATTTATATTAACATAATTGATCTAAATATAAAAATGGTACTTTTTTTTTTTACTTAGAACTCATTTGTATTAATTGCATTGTTGCAAAATACAAATAAGCGTGCACTTATTGCACACTTTCCCTTGATCTCCTATGGGATTGTTTAATTATTATTCAAAATTCATAGCTAACTTCGCTGATGGGGGATGAGGTATTTGATGGGGGTTGAAAGCTTTCTGATCGCTATTCACTTGGGAATAGCCAGAGGTGATTCCTTCACTGAACTACCCAAGCATCTCACTACCTCCACGTGGTATTCCCTGGTAATGCCGCCCGGATCACCTGATCTGGCGGTAGCTAAAGTGTGTATGCGAACATGCAGTAGAGTAGCCTGAACGGCATGCGAGCACCGGTGCAATTCACTCTACTGCTGCAACAATGATGAACCGGCAAATACCATTGATATGATTTTGATTATTTATTGGATTTGTTTGAGAATGGGCTGACAGCTGTGGCATTCTGTTACCTTAGTATACGGGAGTGACATCGCCTAAAAACGGCTTTCAGGCTAATGTCGCATCTGTCTTTCGTCCCGGTAAAACTTTGGCAAGGACGTGGAGAACGCTCTAAATTACGTCGCCGTTAAGTTGGCCGTGCAGGTTTAGTTGATACGACATCCTAATTAACGCCCGACCTGGCTCTGAACACAAGCGCCCATAAGGTCTTGTGTAAACCCTTGCGAGGACCTCTCTGCATGCAAAGGGACCCTCGGCGTCATCATAGGGGTAACTGCACTACGGATTTCGATAACGACTTCAAGTTGGGACCCATATAGAAGAGATGATGACAATAAATAAAGAAACAAAAACAAGCGAAAAAATAAATGATAGAACGAACGGAAAATAAAGTAGGAACAATGCATACTATGTGTTCTCGGATAGTAGGAATAAGAAGACTGATGACGGAGCATATTTAGCATCCAGGCCTAAAAATAGGACCCGTTTTTTAACGCCAAATGCGATTGTGGACTCCCAAATTTGTACGCGCCAGTTTGACAAGACAACTAGCCCAACAGAAACCACTCCAAAAACTAAAGTTGATACACCAACATCAAAGACAGATTCCACTCCGGCAGGTAGGGAAATACAAACCGGATTGCACAGATACGTAACTGTTGCCAAACGTAAGGCTAGTCCTAGAGCTAATCAACAGGAGCGTACAACTAAGCAGTACAAAGGCAGTCAGGCGGCTACGATACCAGTCTCCGAAAATAGATTTTCAATACTTGCATCCACAGACGATGCACCAGTAGAACCTGCGTCTAAGGAACACAAACCTCCACCAATCTATTTGCGCGAGCAAACATCGAACACAATTGTAAATCCTTTATCAAAGATTGTGGGAAAAGAAAATTTTTAAGTAGCTTCTATACGAAGGGGACAGATACAGGAAACGAAAATCCAAACCCATACTGAGAAGAATT
This sequence comes from Thelaira solivaga, assembly GCA_947397855.1. Taxonomy (NCBI): domain Eukaryota; kingdom Metazoa; phylum Arthropoda; class Insecta; order Diptera; family Tachinidae; genus Thelaira; species Thelaira solivaga. The sequence continues at coordinate 14,984,115 of OX377615.1, forward strand.
ATCGTCCAATTGTTAATAGGCTTAACGCCGAAAAAAAGAATTACTACACGTACCAATTAAAAAGTGCTAAGGGCCTTGCGGTTGTGGTAAAGGGCATTGACAGTTCCGTCCCTGTTGAAGTAGTCAAGAAAGCTATTGGAGATGAAGGTTACGATGTGAAAAATGCCCACAATATACATAACAAGGATAAAATTCCCCAACAAATCACGGTGCATTTGGAGATTGCTTTTAACGCAGCTCTTCTTAAGACCAAGAATTCTACTCATCCAATCTACAACCTGAGATATCTTCTTAACCGAAGAATAACCGTAGAGAAACCCTATAAGCGTAATAACCCCGCACAATACGTAGTTTGTGGTAACGCGCATAAAATGTGAGAGAGTGCAGCAATTGCGGTGGAAGACATTCTGCTAATTATAGAGGATGTGAAGTATTCGAGAGGATAAAAAAATCGAATCAACCCGAGCCTTCATACTGAAGCTAATGCAATACCTAATGGTCTACATGTGGATAAAGTGAACCAAGCCCAACAACTCTTTAATGGCTTACCAAAGTTAAACAGGCCCAACGTCAAAAATCTTTCTTATGCCCATGTGTTAAGGAGCAGCCCTCACGTCTTCGCCGATAACAGTTCTAGTTCAATCGACAAACTGACGGAGACAATGAGACAACGAATATGAACAATTTTATGAATAATATGCAGGGCATGTTTCAGGAGATGATGAGGAATCAGAACATGATTCTGCAGCCCCTTCTTAGACAAAAATAAAAATGACCCAGTTGAATATTTGCTACTGGAATGCGAACGGGTTATCCCAACATAGGTTTGAGGTAGAAGATTTCCTACACAGGCAGGAAATAGACATCCTTTTGGTATCCGAAACACACTTTACTGTAAAGAATTGCTTTAGAATTAATGGGTTAATTATTCATGACACTAAACATCCAAGTGGAATGGCATGTGGTGGCACGGCCATCATTGTGCGTAAAAACGTGAGGCACTTTGTTATGCCAGAATTTGGGAAGCATTTCATTCAGGCAACCTCTATATGTCTTACTGATTTTCATACCACAATCTCATGTGTATATTGTCCTCCAAGACACATAATTGATAGCGACAACTTCAAAAGCTTCTTCGCGACACTGGGTCACAAGTTCCTGACAGCAGGCGACTTCAATGCCAAGCACACCCACTGGGGCTCTAGACTTACCAGCACAAGAGATAGGCAGCTATACAATACTATTGCTCTAAATAGTCTAGATGTCGTATCTGGCGTGAGCCCATATACTGGCCTACAGACTGTACGAAAATGACAGACTTTATTGACTTCAATGTTATTAGAAATATTAAACCTGACCAACTTCTGATTAGTCCCCTAGAAGACTTATCATCTGATCATTCACCGACTATAATAACACTACGTAATAGTCTTATAAACTCTGAAGTATCTCCTACGTTCTATTCGAACTGATACAGGAACTGGCTAAAGTATAAAATGTATGTGAGCTCTCATCTCTCCCAGAACATCCCTCTAAGGAACTCGTCTGATATACAATGTGCTGTGAACCACCTTACAGACGTTATTACTTGTGCAGCTAGGAATGCGACTCCACTAAGACTTGAGGACCTCAGTTGGGCTAAAAATCTAACTGAACGAACAAATGCGTTTGCTAGCCATCTGAAAAACGTTTTCACACCACATGACATATATAGTGATATTAATCTTCCATACATCAGCGATTCCATTGAAAATCAAATAAGGATGCGGTTGCCCTCAATTAAAATGGCAATCAAAAGCCTTGATGCGAAAAAATCGCCCGGCGCTGATCGAATTACTAGTTCAATGCTGATGAACTTGCCAGATTGCACTGTGAGAATTATAATGTTCATTTTTAACGCCATCTTGAGAGTGGGGTTTTTCCCGTCCTCTTAGAAGATTTCAGAAATTGTCATGATCCAAAAACCGGGTAAAGACGCTACTCAAATTACGTCATATAGACCTATCAGCTTATTATCTATACTATCAAAGTTGGTCCTCCTCCAGAAAATAACGCCCCATCTAGCAGAGCGAAATATTATTCCAGAACAACAGTTCGGCTTCCGGGCTGGTCATGGAACTACAGAGCAGGTTCACAGAATTGTTACTGCTATCAGGTCGCCCTTCGAGAAAAAGCTGTTATGTTCAGCATTGTTCATTGATGTCTCCCAAGCATTTGACAAAGCTTGGCATGATGGTCTGCTCACTAAAGTAACACGACTTCTTCCTTCTAACACCCACAAGCTGACTAAAAGTTACTTGACTGATAGAACATTTAAGATACGGTCAAAAAATGTATTTTCACCAGTTAAGAAGATTTCTGCAGGCGTCCCCCAAGGAAGTATACTTGGCCCGCTATTATACATCGTCTATACATCCGATATGCCTACAAATCGACATACTATTACGTCAACGTTCGCAGATGACACGGCATTTTTAAGTGTGAACAAAGATCCAGGAACTGCATCTGAGCACTTACAAGCTCATATAAACCAGCTGGAAGGTTGGCTAAATAAATGGAAAATCAAAGTAAATCCATCAAAATGTGCCCATGTGACTTTCACACTAAGAAAGGCAAATTGTCCGCCAATAAAAATAAATAACGTCATTGTTCCGGTGGAAACCCAAACTAAATATCTAGGAATCCATCTAGACAGACGCCTAACATGGTCACGACACATTGAGGCCAAAATCTCAACTATAAAACTAGAAACAGCTCGACTAATGTGGCTGATAGGTCCATTTTCATCTCTATCTTTGGAATATAAAGTTCTGTTATATAAAGCCATTATTAAACCAATCTGGACATATGGCATTCAGCTTTGGAGAACTGCGTGTGCATCTAACATCCAAAAGTTACAAAGAAGACAGTCGAGTATTTTACGAACAATATCCACAGAGATCTAGAAACTCCAACGGTTCGGGAGGAAATTGAAAAATATTGTACTAAGTACGTTCACAAACTGGCGACACATCCAAACGCCCTCGCCAGGGACCTGTTACAGTTCGAGGGACACAGAAGGCTTAAGAGAAGTGATACCTTGCGCCTAGTGAGAAGAGGGATATAACTTTTTTATTATTTTTTTTTATTTAAACGAAGAACATTCCTTTTATTTTAAGATTTGAGTACAAGTAACTAGTTATTACATTGGTAATAATTATTTAAGTTTTTTCTTTTTGTATTTAAGATTTGGATACTTATTGTAATTTTCTTATAGAAAGATTCAATAATAATAAACAATTTAAAAAAAAAATTTTCGAAACAAGGTTTTTGCAAATGCTTACGGATAAGAACTTGAAAAGCAATACTTCACTACTCTTCATTATTTGAGCTCTGTGAGCAAGTACCTCCATGTATTTACTTTTGGCAAATGTATTTACAAATACAAAAAATTTATTTGTTGCAGATGTCTAATGTGTTTACAAAAAAATGGTTTTTAAATAATAATAATACCAATAACAATAATATTTAGTATACATTCGTATATATATGTATGCATGTATACCATTATTTTTTGTACATTTGTATGTATCTATGTACGTTGAACATATGCAGTTGTTTTGTAATTTTTACATACATATGTTAAATATATATTATTATAAATCTTTTGCAAAAATACAAACTAAATACGTATATATTATACTAGCATTTAACTCGCTACTTCGTCAGTGAAGTCCCGTACTGTCGCTATTATAATTTCGTATTTCTTTGTAGACTATCTAATCTCAGTTCTAAATTTTTTAATATAAATTATTTTTCACCTTGTCCTGAACCGTTTAAGCTCAGTCTAATAACGGGTGGCCCAAATAAGACCAGCTGATGTGAAACACAAATAATTTTTTTTTTTAACGTAATTGATTTTTTCTTTTTGCAGATTATGACTGAACTCTTGGAAATTTAAAATGAATACGTACAGTCCACAACAACGCATTAAAATTATCGATTTTTATTATTCTTCTCAATGATCAATTGTTCTGACGCAGCGAAATCATCGCCGTTTTTTTAACGTAAGATCAGCGCCCACATCTTCCATGATTACAATTTTAGTTCGTCGTTTTGAGGAACTGGGTTCAGTTGCCGACCGAGAGGAAGAGGACAACGTGGAAGCTGTGCAGCAGAGTGTTGCAAATGGTCCATCTGTTTCAACTCGTCGCGGTTCCGGCCAATTGGGTATACCCAGAACAACATTACCGAGAATTTTAAAGCTGGATCTTAAGATGTATCCATACAAAGTTCAAATTGTGCAACAGCTTCTACCGCAAGGCCGCCAACAACTACTACTGTACGCTATTCGCTTTACACAATTAGCCACACAAAATGATTTTTTAAATTATCTTTTGATGACGGATGAAGCGCATTTCCATTTAAGTGGTTATGAGAATAAACAAAACCGTAGGTTTTGCACTGTCTAGTGCGGTGTTATGGCCACAAAAATCATCGGCCCATATTTCTTTGAGAATGAGGATGAAGCGCCAGAAACGGTCTCCCGGGCTTCTTACAGAACAATGATGGACAACTTTTTGCGGCCAATGGTGGAGCAACATCTTAATTCGTGGTTTCAACAAAATGGAGTGACTGCGCATACTGATAGGCAAACTGTAGACATGTTGTGTGAAATTTTTGGTGAACGCATAATTTCAAAAAATTCAGATTTTCCTTGGCCTCCTCGTTCACTAGATTTAACTGCGCCCGATTTTTTTTATGGGGTTATTTAAAAGACAAAGTGTATGTTAACAAACCAGACACTTGAACAGCTCAAGCAGAATATTCGAGACGAAATACGGCGCTTGCAACCAGAAACATTACGCCGTGTAATGCAAAATGCGCTAAAAAGAGCCAATGCCTGTATCGAGCAAAATGGTGGTCATTTGCCTGATGTCATATTTCACACATAGTCACGTTAAATTTCTATAAAATGTATTTAACATATAAAAATAAATCATTTAAAAAAAATCGTTATTACAAGAGTTATACGTGTTAAACATCACTAGGTCTCATTTCGGCCACCCTATAGTTTTAGGTTTGTTAATATTAAAATATCAAAAAGTACTATTGAAATTAATAAAAAGTACTAATTTGCTTGTTAATAATTTTTTACTTTGCTTAAGAGCGTTAGACCCCAATCTCATAGTTCTAGTGTTGTCTGCATGGAAAACTGAAAAAGTACCAATAAAAAGTACCATTTTTTCCCATTCATGGTTTTCCACCTTACTTCAGATCATTTGAGCCAAATCCCATAATTTTACATTCCTTAATAATAAAATACCACTTTGCTTGGGACCATTTGAGCTCAATATCGTACTGCCAGGTTTGTTTACATTAAAAAAATCAAAAAGTACCATTTTATCCCTTAATGATTTTTCAATTTGACCTGAATCGTTTGAGCCCACTCTCGTAGTTCTAGGGTTGTTAATATTGAAATATAGAAAAGTACCATTAAAATCAATAAAAAGTACCATAATGTCCCTTTTATGATTCCTTATTTCATTCAGTACTGGTTAATACTACTGTCATAATTTTAGGTTTGAACATAACATAAAAATACCACTAAAGTTATTTAAATATAGAGTAGCAATCATATATCTCCCTTTTGGTACTTTTTTTCTCCCTTGAAAAATATTTTTTAAATTGATTTTTATTGGGTACTACTTATTAGTAATAAAATGTTCACATGCTGCATCAATTTACATAAAAGTACATATTTAGAAATAGTAGTAAAAAGGGGTACATATTTTACCCCTTATTTGCTCGAATTTAAAAAATATGCCAATATACATTGGAGACCTTTTTAAGAAGAGAAGAATCCAATTTAGTTGTTGTTGCTGTGATTGTTACTTTAATGGGGTTAAAAAAGCGTACCAACATTAGTTTTTACCCTTTTTTTTGCCACAAATGTACAAATATCGAAAAAGTACCAAATACCCATCCGCTTATTTTTTAGTAGAATATTTTGTAGTTTGAAGTTTGGCTCTATCTTTAGTAGTTCATGAGATATAAGAAGTTCGATTTTACCCCTTAATATTCGAGTTTCCAAAAATCCCTTCTTATTCGTCCTATACATTGGGACATGTACCTGTTTACCGTATTTCAAGTCCGTAGCTTTAGCCGTTTGGGCTGGGTGATGATGATAAGTCAGTCAGTCAGTAACGTTACTCGTTTATATGTATATGGTAGATATAAAAATTAAACAATTGAAAAAATTCAAGAATAACAAAAAAGTACCATATAAAAGGGCTACTGTGCCACACTCTCATTTAATACACATATATCCCATCACTGGCTACATTTGGTTACGTGAAATTCTGTTTTCTGCAGGTTGGGACGTGGCATTACATTCTGCTAAACATTTGCTTAGCTTCTCATATACCAGAAACGATCAGCTGAGATGGCAACATTTACATTTCTACATTTACGGTCGCTTAAATAGGCCTTTATGCAGTTTACCTGATGAGAAGAAAAATTTTATTATTGCTATTGAAAGTAGAGACTGTTTGCCTACTTATGAAAAGTTAGTATCAAAAATCGTGAAAGAATAATTACGACAATCTAATAAAGCATTTAATCAAAAAGAGACAGTATTTTCTGCAAATTATAATAATGACAGAAAAAGAAATAAAAAGTTTAACAATAACAAACAACAACAAAATCTTACTAAAAATGATGAATATCAACATGATAAAAAGCTTTATAATTCAAATGTTAAAAACATTAAATGTTATCGATGCGGGAAAAATGTCATTATCGTTCTCAAGATAATGATAAATATGATTTGGCAAGTTCATTACATGAAAATGTTAATAACTTAACAGAAAGCTTTATTCTTGACAGCGGAGTTACATCTCATATGTAAATATATTTTTACAGTTTAACAGAATTGAAACAGCAGATCATATTAGCATTTGGTGAGAGCATTAATGCAGAAGGGCTCGGTCAAATAAAAATAAAATTCTGTAATCTTAATTTACATAATGTGTGGTATGTTCCTCAATTACATTCTAATTCAATAAGCAAACTTTTAAAACCTGATCACTCTGTTATTTTCCAAAATAATAAAGCTTTGATGCAAACGAAACAAAAACCAAATATACTGACAGCTGCTTTAAATCAAGGTAAGTTTATTGGGAATGTAAAAATAATAAAAGAAATTGAATGTGTTAATTATGTAAATGATGAAACTATGGCAAAAAAATGGCATTTGAGATATGGGCACATTAATGTAAAAGATATAAATAAATTATCTACTAAAGGTAAAAGGGTTAAATTTGAAAATGCCAAATGAAATTAAATGTGTTACATGCGCTGTTAATAAAATTTCAGTAAAACCATTTAAAAGTTATTCTAGTGTTCAAACACACGATTTACTGGAGGTTATCCATACAGAGATATGTGGGCCAGTTGGAACGAATTCTATTGGTGGTTCGTCATATTTAATGACTTTTATAGACGACTATTCACGGTTTATCTTTACATATTTTCTTAAACAAAAAAGTGATGCATTCGAAGCATTTATTCATTTTTCAGCGATCGCGGAGACGCAAACTCGTCGTAAAATCAAAGTTGTTAGAAGCGACAACGGAAAGGAATTCATAAATTCCAAATTTAAAAATTTTTTTAATAAAAAGAGTATAGTTCACCAGACTACTGTCAGGTTTTCACCGCAACAGAATGGCGTTGCCGAAAAAGCTAACAGAACCCTAGTCGAAATGGCACGTTGCTTACTAGAACAATCGACATTGCCTATATTTAAACATTATAATATTTAAACAGGATGAAATGAATTTAAAACATCATGTTACTGGTGATATGACAGACTTCGTTTACTTCTTACATCGGAAAGTGCTGGTCATAACAATCATAAAAACGAAATAATTCAATTAAAGAATCGAACATAATCTATTAGAAGCAATGAGTTTTATAAATAAATTTGGAGAAAGTTGGCACAACAACAACAAAAACCTTAATAGTTCAACTTTCAACAAAAATTTCTTAAAATCGTTTGATGTTGATATAAGAAATAATTGTTTAAATCTACACGGAAAGAGAATTAGTAATTTAGTATCACCTTCTGATCTAAAAGATGCTGTAACGAAAAATTATCGCATGAAAAAATTTGATATCTTATCAAAACCTAACCAATTAATAAAATTGAAAATCGACTAAATAAAATTGAAAATCATATATTTCAATCTATTGAACCAAAAGAAGAAATAAGTAAAAAATATGAAAACCAAATAAATAGTAAAAGGTGTTTTTTATAGACGTATAGAGCTTTAAGTTGGCATTACTGTTCAAGATGGCGACCGATTTAACAGCTGTCAAGTGCTTTATTCTCAGTTTGGTTTGGCATAGACTCACGCCTGAACAACGCTTGCAAATAGTGCAATTTTATTTCTTCAAAAACGATGATGGCCAGAACGTTACAGTCAATGGTGATCGGTATAGAGCCATGATTACTAACTTTTTCATTCCTGAATTGTACACCATGTCACACAGCTCATGCCACAATCGATTTATTGAAAGACACGTTTGGTAACCGATTAATTTCACGTTTTGGACCTGTGAATTGGCCTCCGAGATCTTGTGATTTAACACCGCTAGACTACTTTCTGTGGAGCTATGTAAAGTCATTGGTCTATGCGGATAAGCCACAAACGCTTGACCATTTGGAAGACAACATTCGCCGTGTTATTGCCGATATACGGCCACAAATGTTAGAAAAAGTCATCGAAAATAGGACGTCCAGATTGGACTACATCCGAGCCAGCCGTGGAGGTCATATGCCAGAAATCATATTTAAAATGTAATGCCACAAGATTATCTTTCGGATAAATAAAATTCATGTCAATCGAATAATCCATCGTTGTTTTATTGTAATTTAAAGATCTATACGTCTATAAAAAGTGATGTAAAAAAGTTGGAATTAACAATTGCCAAAGATGTTGAAGAAAATGTATCAGTTATTGATAAAGCTGTAAAGAATTATATATTTAACGCAATTGCGTATTTTTAAAAATATTGGTAAAAACTTTAAAAAAAGTGATGTAAAAAAACGAAAGCTTACACCTCCACCTACAATTAAAATAGCATTATAAAAATCGAATGTAATAAATAAAAAATAACATATAGACTTATACTCTCATGTAAACAATATGGATCTCAACAGAGGTAAGAGAGTAATAATTAACGAATTGTAAAAGGAATTGATTATTTATGGCAAGTAGATGTAGTTGAAATGATAAACTATTAAGCAGAAAATAACTGATATCGTTATCTTCTAACATTAATAGATACGTTTTCGAAGAAAGCAGTCATCGGAAACCTAAAAGTCTACAAACCGATGATGGCAAAGAGTTTTTAACAATCGTTTTAAACATTTAATGTAATCTAATAATATTAATCACTATTCAACGTATAGTGTGGGTGAAAAGCGTCTATTGTAGAACGATTTAATAGAACATTAAATTGTTTAATATGGAAAGAGTTCAGTTTCCAAGGAACATATAAATGGATAAACATATATCAAGAACTTGTTGATAAATATAATAATACGTTTCACAGAGCAATTAAAATGTCACCGAATGAAGTGAATCCCTCTAATTAACCATCTCTTTTGAATACTGTCCATAATAAGGTTTTTAGAAAGTCAAAATTCAAAATTGGCGATCATGTTCGTAAAAACAAATATAAACATGTACAAGGTGGCGCAAAAATAACCTTCCGATGTTTTTTGGCTGTAATTTAAAAAAAAATGAAAAACTTTGATTCTTCTTGTGGATTATTTTTATTTGGTCTTTTAATTTTTTTACATCAAGTCGAGAATATGTCATGTAAATGGCCGCCGCCACAGTTGATTGCCATTTGAGCCCTTTTTATGGCATTTTCCATCACTTTGGCCAAAACTTCCGGCGATAGGTCCTCACATTCTTGACGGATATTGTCTTTAAGAGCTGCAAGAGTCTGAGGCTTGTTGACATAAATCCGCGACTTCAAAAAGCCCCACAAAAAGAAGTCTGCAGCGGTCAAATCAGGCGATCTTGCTGGCCAGTGCAAATCGCCAAAACGGGAGATTAGGGGCCCGGGAAATGCATCCTTCAGCATATCGGTTGTGGCACGTGCAGTGTGTGCCGTTACACCGTCCTGTTGGTACTACATGTTTTCCAATCCCAATTCATCAAGTTGCGGCAAAAAGAACTCCTTGATCATTGCTCTGTAGCGCTCACCATTCACAGTAACCGTTTGGCCCGCGACGTCTTCGAAGAAAAAAGGTCCGATGACTCCTCTAGCGAAAACAGCACACCATACAGTGACTTTGAGCGGGTGTAATGGCTCTTCGTGGGTTACACGCGGATTTTCAGTGCCCCAGAAGCGTAAATTTTGCTTATTTACTTACCCGCTAAGATGGAAATGGGCCTCATCACTCATGATTATTTTTGATGAAAAATCATCTTCCTCTTGGTGGTGATTAAGGATGGCTTGAGCGTATGTTAGACGCGATTGGCGGTCAGCAGCTAACAGCTGATGCACCGTCTGGACTTTGTACGGAAACATCTTCAAATCTTGTACCAAAATTCGCTGTAAAGACCGTCGACTGATACCCATCTGCGTGGCACGTTGTCTGGTCGATGTCGACGGCGCTTCCATGACATCCTCGGCTACAGCAGCAATATTCTCTGCAGAACGGCTACTCTCGTGTTGTGCCAGTCTCTTCGAGGCGAGAGGCTAAACGTCGCAGTGTTTCACCAGTAGGCGTTGGACGGCCAGGAAATCTGCGACGAAATTCACGTTGTGCCAAAGTCACCGACCGGTGTAGCGTAACATTGTTTATTAACCTGTATTTCGCATGTGTTTACTACACAAATGTCAAAACAGAACTGACATTAGGGGTCAATCGCAAAATTTATAGCATTTTCTGATAGCAGGATTACTTTTGCGCCACCTGTTATTTAAAAAAAGCTATACACCAAACTGTACTACAGAAATATTTAAAGTTAAAACTATCAGGAATACAAATCCTAGCACTTATATTTTAGAAGATTATCATGGTGTTGAAATTAAAGATTGTAGGAAAGATTTTATTTTAATTTTGAATTTTCTTATAACAATATTTATTTCAATAATTTTATAAAATAATTTCAAGTTCACAAGTAGGCAACGTTCAAATATTACTGCAAATATAGAATGATAGTCAAAATGGTTATGTTAATTGTAGTCACCATCGCGACCAACAACAACTTTAACTTATTCAAAAGCCATTAGGCTTTTTTTAGATCGGCCACGTCTCTTCATAGGATGATAAGCTGGTGTAAACTGTTGTTCCATTCCAAGGCAAAATGTAACTTGTTGCATTATTGCTGACACAAATTGTACCCCATTGTCAGATTTAACGCGTCTGGGTATTCCATACCTCAAAAAGAGTTCATCAATTAATATTTTAGCGTATGCCTCTGTAGTGGCATCTTTTAGCTTAAATATTTCGATCCAACGACTAGCAACATTCTCGGCAATCAAAATCCATTTGTAACCTTCTTGAGTCTGAGGCAAAGGACCAAACAAACCTACAGCCACCACTTCGAATCTTTACTACTTGTCATTTGCAAGAGATCAGCAGGCTTCATATTAGATGCTTTAAGTCTCTGACAGTCAATGCACCTACTAAAATATTTAGAAATTTCAGTGCGCATCTCTGGCCAATAGTACCTGGCGGCTATTCGGGCAATAGTTCTGTCCGCACCATAATGACCTGCAGTACTATCATCGTGATACTTCCTTAAATTTTTTAGACGTTCCTGTATCATGATAACAAGTTGTGCGTCTTTGTAGTTAGCATAGCAATACAAAATTCCATCATTAAGTAAATAATTTCTGTTTACCCAACGGACGAAGTTTTATCTTGATTTCCTAAGGATGATATAATTTCTTTTAAGGATTCATCTTCCATTTGCTCTTTTCGGATATCACTGGCACTCTTCGTAGGCATGTCCACATGAAAGGCACAAAAACAATTAATACCATTGAACACAGCTTCATCATTGTCTGGACAAGGTGGCCTAAAAAGCATATCAGTGACAGCATTGGTCTTTCCAGGAATATAATCTATGGTAAAGTTGTACTGCTGAATCTCTAATCTCCATCTGGCGAGTCTCCCAACTGGTGACTTCAAAGTCAGCAACCGTTTTAGTGGCTTGTGATCTGGTAATAGTTTGATTTCTTCTCCTTCGATATAGACACGAAACTTACTACAGGCCCTGATTATAGCCAGAGCTTCTCGTTCCGTAGTCGAATAATTGCGTTTAGCGTTGGTCAACAGGTGACTAGCGTATTCTATGGGATGCTCCTCAGAACCCTCCCCCTGGAGTAAAACTGCTCCAAGTATATAGGCACTTGCATCTGCTTTTATGGAATATGGCATATTTTCGGCGGACTGCTTCAGAACAGGTGATGAAACCAAAGCATGTTTCAACGCACTAAATGATTTGGCTTCTTCTTCTCCAAATTTCCACACTGCTGTTTTCTTAGTGAGGTTGGTTAATAGCCTGGCTATTTCAGCATATTGATTAATAAATCGTCTATACCAGGAGCACGTTTGAATAAATGATATTAACTTTTTCAAATTTCTAGGCTCTTTTCGTGCGACAATGGCCTGCGTCTTATTTGGATCCACTGTTATACCTTTGCGAGTAAGTATATGGCCAAGAAATTTTACGCTCGAACAACGAAATCTACATTTGCTATTATTCAATCGTAATTCAAACAATAAAAGGCGCTCCAGAACTGTATTGATGTCTTCCAGGTGTTTGTTAAATGTCTCTGTACATATAATTATGTCATATAGGTTGGTAAACATACAAATATCTGGAACACCGGACTTGAAACGGTTTATTAGTCCTTGAAAAGTACTAGGGGCGTTACGTAATCTGAAGGGCATTCTTTTAAAACGGTATGTTCCAAATGGGGTAATGAGACAAGTTTTATCACGGTCTTCGATGGCTACTTCCACTTGATAGTATTCACTTTGTAAATCTAGCGTTGTCATATAATTAGAGCTTTTGGCAAAATGTAATAGAGCATCCATACGTGGCAATGGATACCTATCAGGAACCGTTATTGAATTCAATTTCCTGTAGTCTACGCATACACGAATTGAACCATCATTTTTTGGAACCATGACCACTGGGGACGACTATGCTGCAAGGTGGATTTTATTAATATGAACTTTTGAAAACTAAATACACATAAAATGATTACAAGTTGAATACAAGAGGAATGCTTAATATTCAAATTATTACTATAACACGCTACAAACATATATCAAGTCTTCAACTGATTCAATATTTTTCAATAAAGAACGATCAATTGAATCACTGCTTGGTTTTAGCAATAGAGTTCTAGAACCAGGTAAAGGACATAAGTCAGATAAAACAATAGATATTTCAAAAGTAAACACTCTACTAATTGAGTGTAATCTTATAAGCGGATCATATACAAATAACGTTTCTGCACATACTCTACATCAGTTTTCGCTTAACGTATAAAATAACGGAAACACCAGCAAATGTGACTTATTTACCTGTTAGTACTAGATTAATAAACACCATCGTTCTAAAAGTCATGGATCAAGACAGTAATCTTATTAACTTTCGAGGAGAAAAAATATCTATTATATTAGATCTGAAAGCTCTAAAAGAATGATTATATTTGATAGTAAAAACTATTCACACAACAATTCCGAACTAACATTAACACCGTCAACAACATCAACAACAACATCAACTCCACCATCGTTCCATCATTTTAGGAAACTGATAAGTATCATTAGAAAACAAAAACCTAAGCAGATTCTCAATAAACATAATCGTCAGTTTTTGGAACAACTTGGATATAAAATTAAAAAAAAAAATATAGTGAGTATAAATAACATACTACAAAAACCACACTTTGATAATTCAATTATCAAAAAAGAATATCATAGTTATACATCATACTTGCAATCATTTAAAAATACTGATGAAATCCGGATATCAATTCAAAATCAAGATTTATACATTCTACCAAGTGAAATTGAAAGGTATGCAACAAAGGAAGATTCAACAGTGTCTCTTCAAATTTTAAATAATTGTATGGCGTATCTGTTCGATGAAATTCGTTATGAATTACATGGTGTAGAGATTGATCGCTCAAGACAACAGAAATAAAAACTATGCATTATTAAATGAGATTGAGAGTAATGCATTAACAAATGCAGGATAGACATTAACTGAAAGTGACCTTACACTTGCTAGTGGTTACTTTAATTTTTGTATACCATTAAAAATATTGGGGAATGGGGTATTTCATGGAGGCTGAAAGCCTTATGATCGCTATTCACTTGGGAATAGCCAGAGGTGATTCCTTCACTGAACTGCTCAAGCATCTCACTACCTCCACGTGGTATTCCCTGGTAATGCCGTCCGGATCACCTGATCTGGCGGTAGCTAAAGTGTGTATGCGAATATGCAGATAGTAACCTGAAAGGCATGCGAACACCGGTGCATCTCAGGCTACTACTGCAACGTTGATGGACCGGCAAATACTATGGATTTGAGTTTGATTATTTATTGGAATTGGTTGCAAATGGGCTGACAGCTGTGGCATTCTGTTACCTTAGTACACGGGAGTGACATCGCGTGGAAACGGCTTTCAGGCTAATGTCGCAGCTGCCTTCCGTCCCGGTAAAACCTTGGCAAGGACTTGGAAATCACGTTGCCGTTAAGTTGGCCGTGCAGGTTTAGTTGATACGACATCCTAATTAACGCCCGACCTGGCTCTGTACACAAGCGCCCATAAGGTCTTGTGTCAACCCTTGCGAGGACCTCACTGCATGCAAAGGGACCCTCGGGGTCATCATAGGGGTAACTGCACTACGGATTTAGATAACGACTTCAAGTTGGGACCCATATAGAGAAAAATGACTTCAATTAATAAAAAAACAAAAACAAGCGAAAATACAAATGATAAAACAAACGAAAAACAGAGTAGGAACAATGCATACTATGTGTTCTCAGATAGTATGAATAATAAGAAAGACGACGGAGCATACTTAACAGCCAGGCCTGAGAATAGGGCCCGCTCTTTAACGCCAAATGCGATTGTGGACGCCCAAATTTTCACGCGCCAGTTTGACAAGGTAACTAGTCCAACAGGAACCACTCCGAAGACTAAGGTTGATACACCAACCCCAAAGACAGATTCTACTCCGGCAGGTAAGGAAATACAAACCGTAACTGTTACCAAGCGTAAGGCTAGTCCTAGAACTAATCAACAGGAGCGCATAAGTAAGCAGTACAAAGGCAGTCAGGCGGCTACGATACCAGTCTCCGAAAATAGATTTTCAATACTTGCATCCACAGACGATGCACCAGTAGAACCTGCGTCTAAGGAACACAAACCTCCACCAATCTATTTGCGCGAGCAAACATCGAACACAATTGTAAATCCTTTATCAAAGATTGTGGGAAAAGAAAATTTTTAAGTAGCTTCTATACGAAGGGGACAGATACAGGAAACGAAAATCCAAACCCATACTGAGAAGAATTATCGTCTAATTGTTAATAGTCTTAACGCCGAAAAAAAGAATTGCTATTGCTGGTAAAGGGCATTGACAGTTCCGTCCCTGTTGAAGAAATCAAGAAAGCTATTGAGAATGAAGGCTACGATGTGAGAAATGGTCACAACATACACAACAAAGGTAAAATTCCCCAACCAATGCACCGTGTGGAGATTGCTTTTAATGCAGCTCTTCTTAAGACCAAAAACTCAACGCATCCTATTTATAATTTGAGATATCTTCTTAACCGAAGAATAACAGTAGAGGAGCCACATAAGCGTAATGGCCCTGCACAATGCACCAATTGCCAAGAGTTTGGCCACACAAAATCTTACTGCAAGCTACCATCTGTTTGCGTAGTGTGTGGTAACGCGCATAAAACCACGAAGTGTACAGCACCTAAAAACGACCCCAATGTGAGAAAGTGCAGTAATTGCGGTGGAAGACATTCTGCTAATTATAGAGGATGTGAAGTATTCGAGAGGATAAAAAAATCGAATTAACCTCCAAGTCGCGCAAATGCGAAATATCGCGAATTGAACTACCCGAGCCTTCATACTAAAGCTACTGCAATACCTAATGGTGTACATGTGGATAGAGTGAACTATGCA
Source organism: Thelaira solivaga (assembly GCA_947397855.1). Taxonomy (NCBI): domain Eukaryota; kingdom Metazoa; phylum Arthropoda; class Insecta; order Diptera; family Tachinidae; genus Thelaira; species Thelaira solivaga. The sequence continues at coordinate 15,000,348 of OX377615.1, forward strand.
CAACAACACTTCGATGGCTTACCATCCTCAAATAGGCCCAACGTGAAAAATCTTTCATATGCCCAAGTACTAAGGAGCAGCCCTCAGGTCTTCAACGATACCAGCTCTAGTTCAATCGACAAGCTGACGGAGACAATGAACAATTTCATGACCAACATGAACAGTTTTATGAATAATATGCAGGGCATGTTTCAGGAGATGATGCGGAATCAGAACATGATTCTGCAGACCCTTCTTAGACAAAAATAAAATGACGCAGTTGCGTATTTGCTACTGGAATGCGAACGGGCTATCCCAACATAGGTTCGAGGTAGAAGATTTTCTACACAGGCAGGAAATAGACATCCTTTTGGTATCCGAAACACACTTTACTGTAAAGAATTGCTTTAGAATTGACGGCTTTATTATATATGACACTAAAGTGGAAAGGCATGTGGTGGCACGGCCGTCATTGTGCTTAAAAACATGAGGCACTTTGTTATGCCAGAATTTGGGAAGGATTTTATTCAGGCAACCTCTATAAGTCTTACTGATTTTCATACCACAATTTCATGTGTATATTGTCCTCCAAGACACATAATTGATAGCGACAATTTCAAAAGTTTCTTCGCAACATTGGGAGACAAGTTCCTGGCAGCAGGAGACTACAACGCCAAGCATACCCACTGGGGCTATAGACTTATTAGCCCAAGAGGTAGGCAACTGTACAATGCTATTGCGCAAAATAGTCTAGATACCGTATCTGGCGGTGAGCCCACATACTGGCCTACAGACTGTACGAAAAAGCCAAACATTATTGACTTCACTGTTATTACAAATATTAAACGTGACCAACTTCTGATTAGTCCCCTATAAGACTTATCATCTGATCATTCGCTGACTATAATAACACTACGTAATAGTTTTATAAACTCTGAAGTATCTCCTACGTTCTATCCGAACCGGTATACGAACTGGCTAAAGTATAAAATGTATGTGAGCTCTCATCTCTCCCAGAACATCCCTCTAAGGAACTCGTCTGATATACAATGCGCTGTGAACCACCTTACAGACGTTATTACTTGTGCAGCTAGGAATGCAACTCCAATGAGAAAAACATATAGGAGGAAACCATTCAAGTCATCAGCTGATATTGAAGCTGTCATCCGACAAAAAAGAAAATTGAGAAGAGAATGGCAGAGAAATCGTTCTCCAGCTTTAAAGACCCAATTGAATTTGTGTCAAAAATTACTTAAAGAAAAGCTGCGTTTACAGCATGAGTCAGCGCTTGCAAATTATTTAAGTAACTTGGATCCGACAACAAAAACCGACCACAGCCTATGGAAAGCTGTGAAGCATATGAAGTGCCCTACTTCCTCCGAACCTCCACTAAGATTTGAGGACCTTAGTTGGGCTAAAAATTCTAGTGAACGAGCAAATGCTTTTGCTAGCCATCTGGAAAACGTTTTCACTCCACATGAAATAAATAGTGATATTAATCCTCCATACATCAGCGATTCCATTGAAAATCATATAAAGATGCGGTTGCCCTCAATTAAAATGGCAATCAAAAATCTTGATGCGAAAAAATCGCCCGGCGCTGATCGAATTACTAGTTCAATGCTGATGAACTTGCCAGATTGCGCTGTGAGAAATATGATATTCATTTTTAATGCCATCTTAAGAGTGGGGGTTTTCCCATCCTCTTGGAAAATTTCAGAAATAGTCATGATTCAAAAACCGGGTAAAGAGGCTACTCAAATTACGTCATACAGACCTATCAGTTTATTATCCATCCTTTCAAAGCTGTTCGAAAAGGTCCTCCTCCAGAAAATAACGCCCCATCTAGCAGAGCGAAATATTATTCCAGAACATCAGTTCGGCTTCCGGGCTGGTCATGGAACTACAGAGCAGGTTCACAGAGTTGTTACTGCTATCAGGTCGTCCTTCGAGAAAAAGCTGTTTTGTTCAGCATTGTTTATTGATGTCTCCCAAGCATTTGACAAAGTTTGGCATGATGGTCTCCTCACAAAAGTAACACGACTTCTTCCTGCTAACACCCACAAGCTGATTAAAAGTTACTTGACTGATAACATTTAAGGTACGGTCAAAAAATGTATTTTCACCAGTTAAGAAGATTTCTGCAGGCGTCCCCCAAGGAAGTATACTTGGCCCGCTATTATACATCGTCTATACATCCGATATGCCTACAAATCGACATACTATCACGTCAACGTTCGCAGATGACATGGCATTTTTAAGTGTGAACAAAGATCCAGGAACTGCATCTGAGCACTTACAAGCTCATATAAACCAGCTGGAAGGTTGGCTAAATAAATGGAAAATCAAAGTAAATCCATCAAAATGTGCCCATGTGACTTTTACACTAAGAAAGGTTAATTGTACGCCAAGAAAAATAAATAACGTCATTGTTCCGGTGGAAACCCAAACTAAATATCTAGGAATCCATCTAGACAGACGCCTAACATGGTCACGACACATTGAGGCCAAAATCTCAGCTATGAAACTAAAAACAGCTCGACTAATGTGGCTGATAGGTCCATTTTCATCTCTATCTTTGGAATATAAAGTTCTGTTATATAAAGCCATTATTAAACCAATCTGGACATATGGCATTCAGCTTTGGGGAACTGCGTGTGCATCTAACATGCAAAAGTTACAAAGAAGACAGTCGAGTATTTTACGAACAATATCCACAGAGATCTAGAAACTCCAACGGTTCGGGAGGAAATTGAAAAATATTGTACTAAGTACGTTCACAAACTGGCGACACATCCAAACGCCCTCGCCAGGGACCTGTTACAGTTCGAGGGACACAGAAGGCTTAAGAGAAGTGATACCTTGCGCCTAGTGAGAAGAGGGATATAACTTTTTTATTATTTTTTTTTTTATTTAAACGAAGAACATTCCTTTTATTTTAAGATTTGAGTACAAGTAACTAGTTATTACATTGGTAATAATTATTTAAGTTTTTTCTTTTTATATTTAAGATTTGGATACTTATTGTAATTTTCTTATAGAAAGATTCAATAATAATAAACAATTTAAAAAAAATTAAAAATATTACTCGGATTTTCTGAAGATTTCAATAAGATAATAGTTAATTCTAAACATGAACTAATTCCCATACGATCTAAAGATGATTGACAAGTCATCAAGTCTATTCTACCAAATGAAAAAAGTAAAATAACTATTTTATTTGTTACATGGAAAGTACCCCATGTACAACTTGCTTTCGTCTATAAACTGGAAATGTATAAAACTATTAACAATCGTCAAGCTTTGAATATATCATTTAGAAGTTGGGATATTGTAATGAAAGAATTTCTTTTATTTTTTTTTCTACCTCCTTTTGATATTATTATTAAAAATTCATAGAACAAAATAATAATAATTTTACATAATTACAATGTAAACAATAGAAAAAAAATCCCCTTAATATCATCACTAATACTAAATAAGGCCATCTCTGACGTTTCATTAGTGATTTTTGGCAATCATGTTTAATTTTGTTTTAATAGAGCCCTAACAGGTAAAAAGGTTGACTTATGAGTAGTGATATACACACGTATGTATTTCTTTTTTTTTTTTTAAGCTTGACAAGGAAGTTTCCAGAAAAAAAAAATATATACTTACAGCTTCTTACAAGTTAGATGGTGACAAAAGTTTTGCAAATCGTTCTTTCTACTTTTGTCCATCAAACAAGAAACATACAATCATAGAAAAAAAAATTTTTTAATTTTATAAATTGAAAGAAAAAAAGTGAACTTGTAACAATTCTGGTGCTTGCTATTAAGTGGCAATTTAAAACGTATATATAGCACCAATATTAAAATTACATTTTTTTTGTATGTTAATTCTTCAAGCCAAGGTAAATTTCAATTGGTTTTCTTTTTTCTGTGAATTTTTTTTAATATTAAAAAAAAAAACAAAAAAACAATGTGTGTTCCTTTGTATAGGCCATCAAGGGAATCTTCTTTTCTGAGGCAGTGTTCCAGTTTGCTAACAGGGAGTCACCCCAGGAAGAAAAAAAAAATCCAATTTGAGGTGGCATATTCAGAAACCTATAACTGATCCGCCTTGCCACGTGCGCCTTCATTATACCCCTATAAAAATACAGATATACTAAGAAGACAAATAACCTTGTGCTTTAGTCAAGGTCAATATCAGAGGCCATATACTTAATCAGCTTAAACTTGCATGTGTTTGTGGAATCCGATTGTAGTACCGAAGAACAATTATAATTGTTTCCACTAATCATTAAATCCCTTTAACTTACTTTCTAACATTTAACATTTAACCATTTATATATTATTTCATAGAAAACAAATAGTAATAATAATAATAATTTTCAATAACCTAACCATATTCCTAATTTAAAAAAAGTAAATTTTGGGATTATACCTAAAATTTTTTTTATTTCCTATCACACAAGGCTTAACGCCTAACATTTATTGAAAAACTAAATTTATAGAAAAATCAAAAAAAAAAAAAATCTAATTGAAAAAGTCCCAATATTACTAACTAAAATAACCTAAAAAAAAAAAGAGAAAAAAAAAGTCTCTTATAAGAAAACCCATACTAATTTAAGAAGAAAAAAAGAACACAGTATAACAAACCTTTAATACTACTATATATAAAACCAACCAAAGAGAAAAAAAAAAATAGCGACAACTACATCATCGACATGCTGGAGGCCTTCATGCATCGTGGGAATCTCATAATTAAGAGTAAGTTCGTCACCTCTCTTTATTAATTTTTACTTAAACTCTCATTAAATCAATCATGTTATACTTATTCTTTTATATCAATTAATTTCTTTGATATTTTGTTTTTTTTTTGTTTGATTCTTTTTACTACAAAGAGTCATTTCAATTTTATTTGCATTGTTACATTTAACAATATATATCTAAGAGTATGTATATAAGTACATACGTACATGTTACTAAATAATTTTTTTATTTGGGTTCTTTTTTTTTTGATATTAAAGTTTACTTTTAATTTTTTTGTATAATATTCAAAACAGTACCAAGAAAAAAAAAAAAAAAAAAGGAAGAATGTCTTACAAAGTATCTAGTTCGTCAATGTAATTTTTTTTTTATTTCTTTCTATTAACCCTTGAGTTACGCAAAACAAAAAAAAAAATGTATAGAATTAAATTTATTACTATGTCATGAATTAGTTTTTTTTTGTCTCTGAATTATTGTTATTAAATAAAATATAACTAAATATATAACAATGGAGTAGTTTATTAGGATGTAAAACTTCACGGTCAGCCGAAGAAGAAATGTGAAGAGAAAAGTGTGTGTTAGGGGTTTTCATATCCACCTAGACCATCATGAAAGCCATAGGTAGGGAGGGTATAGAGGTCGAGAACCACACCACCTGGTTCTCCGGTTTTTTTTTATTTTTAAAGGTACGTTTGAGCTAGATGTACTCACGGTTTCAGGGCAAATTAACCACACGTTATAAATGTAAGTGTAATGTTGTAGGTCAGGTAGAAACAAGATCCCACCCCACCATCCCGAACTAGCTAGCCCAACCCAACGTGTGAACTGGTTTCTATTTTTGACCCATGAGTTATTTAAATCAGAGTTACACAATAACATCCTGACTCCCCAACTCATTTCTATTACAGCGTTGTGAACATTACATTACAATATGTATTACTATCCTTCTGTTCCTGTAAGCACTATGTACTGTGGAATGTTAAGTTTGCTAGTGAAAATAAAAGACGATGATTTATAAATTGTAATTTAACTGATGTTAAAGTTCATCTCAACTCTGATATATATCCCTACGATGATCTTAATTATAAATTTAGTAGAAATAAATACGCACTACTATATGATATGTATTCGAAATTTCAACAAAGTTATTATTCATACCTTATAGTTGACATCACTTAAGTGATCGGACGTGTTTTTTACTGTCGCATAATTGTTCTGTAAATTATAACAAATTTTAATGAAAATAATTGCTACTTCCTGTTAAAACTATGAAATTTGACATTGATGTTGCTTGTTGCAGTGTAATAAAACATTTTATTGTGTTGCTTTTATTTACTGCATTTATTTTGCAATTAAATATATTGGTGCTCCTCTGTGCAACAACAATTCATTTTCATTATTGATTTTTTGTTCATTGCAAAAATTTTTGTTTTCCAACAACAATTAACAATTAAAAATACATACATATTTTTGACATTTGTTATTTTCATCATTTTTTATTATCTGTTTTGTTTACCATCATATTTTGTGATACTGCTGGATCTGGTAATACCAACGTTTATTCTGGTTCGTGTCTGTGATAAGTATTTATTTATCAGTATTACCATTTACATATATTGAATATTAAATCACTGAGTGTCCAACGTTAGATATGGAGTGTGGATATGCTAATTGTTCAATTACTACTTCTAATGAACGGATGGTATCATGTTGGCTGTGTGTCAAACACTTTCATTTGAAGTGTAGTGTCCTTAAGGGTCGAGATGCAGATTCGCTGGCTGATCCGCAAAAGTTTATGCAGTGGACTTGCCCTTCATGCAGGAAAATAGGTATTGAATTTTACAATATTTTTAAAAATTCGAAAGAACAGTTCGACAAAATTAATATCGAGTTTTTGGTTTTGCAAAATAAACTCAAAAAATTTGGCGAACTCTTTAACAATTACCCGAATTTGGATAAATTTGCTGCAAATTCTGGTCAACACAGTTCTTCACCTAAGCATAAAAGGCCTAACTTGAGATCCACTGTGCCCAAAAATTCTGAAGTTATCACAATCATTGATAAAGATATTGCTTCACCATCTGTGGATGACAGTTGTTCTTCTTCACAACTTAATACTGCATCTATCTCTACGCCTTCACCATCATTTACACATTTGGACACGTTGGACCCATATAAATCATTGCCTACTATTTCTGAAACTTCACCTGCACAGGATAGAAACAGCTCCCAATCTTTAAAAGACATTGTTTCTCTACCACCTAAGCCACTGAAAGCTGTTCTTCCTAAAAAATCTGTTTTTGTGTCTCGATTATCTTCTGATACTACTGCTGAGGATGTCACGTTTTATATTAAAGAAAAATTGGAAACGGATTTAAATATTTCTGTATATAAGTATGTTTTTTCTGAGCCGAGGTCAATAACGTCCTTCAAAATTAGTGTTCCTGAAAATGTATTTCAAACTTTGATGAATCCTAGCTTTTGGCCAGTGAATACATTCGTTCGCGAATTTATACATAATAGAAGAGCTAAATAGCTTATCTGACCATATTTCCATCATTTATCAAAATGTTCGTGGCTTAAATACGAAATTATTTAATCGTTTATCTTCCGAACCTCTAAACAATGACCGTCCTTTGGATATTGAGTTCATAGGTGTCAAAATTAATTTAAAATACAGGAAAATTTTCATTACCTCTTCCTATATTCCTCCAATTTCACCTGAAATGGTTTTCACAAAACATGCTGATGCTATAAAAGATGTAGCTCATTCTGCCAATCAAAACGATTATATTATTGCTCTTGGTGATTTCAACATGCCGTTATTATCATGGGACTTTTCTTCTGATGTATTATATTTTATTCCGTCAATGTCAGGAACTAGACTATTTCATTTAGACTTTCTCAATTCTCTGTTCGATCTAAATCAGTGGTCGTCGTCCCATAGCACAATTGTGCTAAAGCAATCACACGTATACCCTTACGCTCTTGTATTCAGTCGTGGTTTAGGTACCGATGGCTACACATGTGCGGATGCTTACGAATTTTTGTTTCAGTTTTTTTTCTCTTTTTTCAGTAATCCTTGTCCAGCGAACATTTTAAAAACATAATGATATGTGAAAAATATTTCATGATAAATAATGCATTTGGTAACATGCAATGTATTCTATGTTACCAATGTTCAAAGAAAATAGGGAATATGTTATTAAAAGACATTACGATTCTTTTCATAGTGACATGAAAAGTTTCGAAGGCAAGAAAAGAAAGGACAATTTAGACATGGTAAAAAACATTTATGTAGAAAAAATTAAAGAATGGCTACTTGTTGTTGATGAAAACAATGCAAGGGCAGAAAAAAATACAAAAAAAAATACGTATCTGTTTTATTGACAAATGGTAAAATATTTCTTAAATAAATTATATTGGAAATGCTTCATTTTGCGTTTGCTGGGTAATTCTCTCACTAATACAAGCTCATTTTTAGTTTTGACGACCACTGATCTAAATCTTTATCAACTAAATGGTGTCTATAATGTCAACTCGAGACTACTGGATTTAGTATTTATAAATGATTTAACTGATGCCACCATAAATCGTTGTTATCCGTTTTCCCAGCCTGAAGATTTATACCATCCTACTATAGAAATAAAACTTTCAATGCCAGTTACCTCTACTTCGGCTTCTTCACTTGGGAGTGCGAAGAGTAAGTCTTTTTGCTTTAATAAAACAAACTATAATTTGTTTAATGAGCTTGTGTCTATCACCCACTGGGATAATCTTTTAACAAACACTGTTTTATAAAACAATATATATGTATATGACTCAGTGTATACCTACTTCTTCTCAATTTAAACGCGTTTGTCCACCTTGGAACTCCAAACTGCTTTCTGCTGTTAAAAATAAAAAGAATAAACTGTACAAAAAGTATAAGTTGTCTGGATCGTTTGCTGACTATGCTAGATATTCTGTTGCTCGTGCTCAATATAACTCTATTAATCAATCTTGTTATTACAACTATTTAAATGGGCTGGGAATTAAATTTAAATCTGATCCAAGGACTTTCTATAAGTTTGTAAATTCTAAAAAAAGATCCAACTCTTTTCCAACCATTATGCAGTATCAGGGTATTGAATCTGATGATGATCTGTCATAATTTATTTGCTGACTTTTTTTTTACCTGATCTATCTTATCCACCGGTATCAATTCCATTTTTTGATAAATTAACAGTGGTTAATGGCTTGAAAACACTGAAATTTTCATTTAACTGTGGGCCGGATAAAATTCCGAGATGTTTGCTAATTAGATGTGCCGAGGCCCTAGCAACCCCACTTACTATTATTTTCAATGAGTCAATCAGATATGGTTATTTTCCCGATATGTGGAAAGATTCCTACATTATTCCATTATATAAAACCGGTATGAAACGCAATATCGAATATTATAGAGGCATTGCTAAACTGAGCACCATTCCGAAGTTTTTTTTGAGAAAATAATAACTGAGCATCTTAGTCATCAATTATCATCTGTACTATCTCCTTTTCAACATGGTTTTCGCAAAGGCTGTTCTACAACCACAAATCTTATGCAGCTAACATCACTTGTCCATCGGGGTTTTTTTCAACAAAAACAAACTGATGTAATTTACACCGAATTTAGTAAGGCGTTTGATAAAGTCAATCATAGATTGCTAATAAAGAAACTTGACTTTATGGGTTTTACACCTAGCTGTTTAATGTGGATTACATCATACTTGATAAATAGAAGGCAAAAAGTTCATTTCAAAACCTTCTCTTCCAAGCCGATTGCTGTCTTATCTGGTGTACCGCAGGGTAGCCATCTTGGCCCACTGCTATTTTCTTTGTTTATAAATGATTTACCGGAAATATAAAAAATTTTCTCATGTTTTAATGTTTGCTGATGACGTTAAAATTTTCCTGAGCTATAATCGATTTGCAGATCACCTTTACCTACAGAATGATCTAAATGCATTTAGCGCCTGGTGTGATCTTAATTTAATGGAATTGAATCACAAAAAATGTAAATATATGTGTTTCTACCGTGGTCAGCAGTCATGTGTAAACTATGCTTTAAACGGTCAGCAGCTTGAAAAAGTAACTATTATTTCTGATCTTGGAATTTTACTTGATGTAAAGTTGAATTTTATTCAACACATTTCTTCAACTGTTGCAAAAGCACGCAGTCTGCTTGGTTTCGTAAAAGGCTGGGCTAAGGAGTTTTCTGACCCGTATATAACAAAACAATTGTATACATCTTTAGTAAGACCTATTCTTGAATATGGCTCGATTATTTGGGATCCGACATATATGGTTCATGTCAACAATATTGAATCTGTTCAAAAACAGTTTTTGCTATTTTGCCTACGTGCTTTACATTTTGATCCATTAAACTTGCCACCTTACACCAGTCGACTTGCTCTCATTAAACTGCCAACTTTAAAAAGTCGTAGAATTATGTTAAATGTTACTTTTGTTTTAAATTTGTTAAAAGGAAATGTTTGTTCTGATTTTTTGATAAGTAATATCTTTTTTAACGTTCCTTCAAGATTTACACGTCGTTATAATCCTCTATCTGTAAAAGTATTCCGAGCTAATTATGCCAATTCTGACCCTTTTTTGAGAATTTGTAATCAATTTAATAAATTTTATAAACATGTTGATTATTCATCAAATAATGATACTGTAAAAACTAAGTCAATTGTATTTTTAAATAATTAATTGTATTATGCTACAGTCTGTAAGGATCTTGAATCCATAGACAATAATAATAATAAATAAATAAATAAATACGACCCTCAACCACTATTAAAACGAGAAGCTTTCAAAACAACGGCTCCCATAATTGTACACGAATTGATATACGAATTGAATTGAAAACTCTAGAAAAAATACCAGTTATCACATATGCATATTGTTTGATTATATAATACATGATAGAATGTTTGAATACACACCACTTACAAATGAAATAAGAAAAATATTGTTACGTTTTTACCCTATCGTAAAAACTTTTAGTTCTTTCTTGTAAAATAAAAACACAATTAGTTCTCTTTTCTCAAAACACTTGTTGTAGAAACACACTTTATTTATAACCGTCACAACGACACTATATTGTTTTTCACACACCTTGTTTACAGTCTGATGTCTCAACCAGAACTGAACTCAACTGAACTTGCCTTAACAATTTCAGCACTGCTTTATATACTGTTTGCTTTAGAAACTTGTAACGGATATTTAAAATCTTTTCTTTAGCCGAGAACTACAAACTTCTAAAAGTAACTGCATACTTCTAGGTGTATCAAGTATAGAACAACAAGGCAAATGAAAATGCTTAATCTAGCAAATTCTAGAACTAAAGCTATTATAAAGCTTATATACTAACACAGATATACATAACACACAGCTCACACACAAGTATTACACTATAAAATTCTACGCATTAATATAAACACTGAATTGCTACATTTACACATCCATAAATACAATTTCTTATCAATAATAAAACACAGTCATTCAAATAAACCACAGTCATTCAATAGAGTGATTTTCGTAACAATATTGTAAATATGTTTAAAGGTACTGACTCACTATCCTACACGATCGTACGATTATGTCAAAATAATGTGTAACAGAATTCTGTCCTACTTGAAGAAATCGCTTTAAAATGGCGAACTTTATGCCACACTATTATACAAAAAAAGATACAAAAATATATGTTACTCAGCTTAATACTTTTAAAAGTATTCATTTTCTTCTTTGCCACAAAATATTTTTTTTACAAATATGTACAATGAAAAATAACCTAAAAGTTTGTATAAATAAAACACAAGATTGGTATTGTTGCTATTTTTCTGCCTTGAACATAGAAAATGCAACTCTGATCGCACAGATAAAATTTATTTTATGAAAATTTTCATAACATTAAAAAATCGGACAGATCTGTCAAAAAGTCTGCTTGTTCAATACACACTATCATACTTTTTTAGCACACATGCGTTTTTAGACAGATCGTACGACTAAGTAGGATAGTGAGTCAGTACCTTAAGTGAATATAATATAAAAAATAAAATTTTAAAATTAATTTTATTTACATTCAAACCTTTAAAATTTTGTTAGGGGTTACTATTGTTGTCAATGTCATAATTCTTTAATTAACAGCTCTATGGAATATTTATATACGCACCTAAAAAAAATAGTTTACTTAAAAGATTTGTAAATAAATTGCCTTAACTTTAAATTCCGACCAAGATCTTAATAGAAGAAATATAATTGAAAAATTATGGCTTTAATCTAATATTATCTAAACTAATGTAAGTACTTATTAACATTAACCTTAATACCGACTAAAGTACGAACGAACAATTTCGAAAAATATGTCGCGCTGAAAAACACGTTTTTATTAAGTTTGTTATTTTCCTCGCTAGAGAGCTCCAATAAACTCGTGTAATCGCTGCAAATCACAAAGTCCTACAAGGAGGGCACGCGCTTCGACGCGCTATTTATAGAAGTAGGCACGCGCCGTGCCACCGGCTGGCCGGTATCGCCACAACCGCGATGTCCCTATATTTTATCTTCGAAAATATTCATTTAAATTGCATGCTGTAAAGAGCTATATTATTCCATATTAAATGTAAAATGTATTTAAGGTGCTTAATTAGATAAGGATTAATGCTGTATTGCTTAAAATCCCGTTGTAAATAAGCCATTATTTCTCTTAAAAAGTAAAAATTGGTTATTGTGGGTTATCCCTAAGAGATAAACATATACCATCGCGGACTTTCTTGTAGACCTTTTTAAGGTATACAAAACTTTATTTTGATCTATCTCGTAGAGTTCAGCCAGCGTTTGCAATGTAAGCGCAAAAAAATGTGTTTATTTACGACTTCACATTGGAAATCTTGAAATTATCAATGGTTCTCTAATATATTAAGTATCTTATTATACATATAAACTTTCCTCTTGAATCACTCTATTTTTTAAAAAAAACTGCATCAAAATCCGTTGTGTAGTTTTAAAGATCTAAGTATACATACAGACATAGGGACAGACACGGGAAGCGACTTTGCTTTATACTATGTAGTGATGATTGAATGTTTTAATACCCACTACTTACAAATGAAATAAGAAAAATATTGTAAATATGTTTAAGTGAATATAAAATAAAAAATACATTTTTAAAATTAAGTATGTATTTTAATATACATATTTAAAGTTCAGCTGTCCGATATGGCACGAATTCTTTTTGTGATTGTTTTTTAGTGTCAACCTCGTTGCGGATTCGTACTATTTTTCAACTGTAGCTAGAGATAAGGCAAAACAGACCCTGCAATGTTATGCGTCATGTTAAAGATTTTGTAGAAAATCATTTTAAACAAGTATTATTAGAACAACAGAAAATAAGGCTTACTCTTTTAAAATTTTCTAACAATTGATCTAAATATTATTGCATGAGAGATAGATTTGAAACTGAGTTGAGTGACTGGCTAGATAGCAAATTATTTGGTGAATTCATTTGTAATGTAGGTTTCCGTAGAAAGTTTTGGTTTTGCAATAAAACTAAAAAAATGTTCCATTATTTTAAGAACACTTACAAGTGGTCATTATATAAATATATCAAGTTTTGTGTTGAAAGTATTTGTTTAAACTTTTAATAACTTCATCCCACTGTATTGCTTGGATATTATATTAATTAGTACATTGATATGAGCTCTCTATAATAAAATATATGTACAAATGTATTAATATGTTTACGGTACTTATATACTTTTTATTTTTTTACAACTGTATATGCCCGATATACGAGGTATGATCAAAAAATAACCGTTATTATCAATTTTCGTGAGGTACGAATTTTTTTTTCGATTTTCGCATTTTTTTTTTATGTTGGTACACATGTCTGTTATTTATTTTGACAATATCAGCCATTTTGTCAGTTTGTTTTTGACAGATAAAAAGGTTAGTCGTGTTTTCGATTTTTTACTATTTCAAAAAATGGATCAAAGAAACTGTATTAAGTTTTGCGTAAAAAATTAAATTAAATATACAAGGACATTTGAAATGTTGACTGTGGCCTTTGGCGAGTCTACTATGAGCAGAACACAAGCTCAATTGTGGTATAAACGGTTTAAGGAAGGCCGAGAAGATGTCAATGACGATGCTCGTCCTGGTCGCCCGAGCACGTCAACAACCGATGAAAATATTGAGGAAGTGAAGAAAATTGTTATGGAGAATCTTCGAATCACTATTAGAAAAGTTGCTGAGGATGTTGGCATATCGGTTGGCTCTTGCCATGCAATTTTTTTCGGAAATGTTGGGCATGAAGCGTATGGCAACGGAGTTTGTTTCAAAATTACTGAATTTTGACCAAAAAAAAATCATCGCTTTTTCGTTATTTTTTGACCAAAAACAACACCGTACTCATGTATTAGCCACCGTATTCACTGGACTTGGCCCCCGCTGACTTTTTCCTCTTCCCAAAATTGAAGACACCGATTAAAGGAAAGCGTTTTGCTACGATTGAGGAGATAAAAGAAAAATCGAAACAGGAGCTGTTGGCGATACCAAAAAGCGCGTTTCAGAAGTGTTTCGAGTATTAGAAAAAACGCTGGCATAAGTGTATTATATCTGAGGTTGAATACTTTGAAGGGGACAAGATAGTTATTGATGAATAAATAAATAGTTTTTGAAAAAATTTAAAATAACGGTTATTTTTTGATCATACCTCGTACGCCTAAACTTATTTCTACAACGAGTGCCTTAGAAAAAGGTTTAAAAATGTCGTCTGATTATCAGCGTTGTGAATTTTCCAAAAATAATACAACTGTTTTGGTGGGAGTACGCACTAAAAAACTGTTCAAATTATTAATAAAAGTAAGTTTACCTTCAAAGCCAAATACTAATTGTTCTTATGTTACAAAGGCGAAGCAACTGCTTTTAAGTGATTGGCATTGCAAGTTTGCGTACCAAAATATTGTATATTGTAGACGTTTTTTGAAAAATAGCAATATTGCATTTAAAGACGAAAAAGAAATTACTTGTGATGCTTGCTTTTTTGGAAAGCAATGTCGTTCACCGTTTTCAAATAGCGCAACTAAAACTACACAGGTAGCAGGACTTCTTCATGTTTATGTATGCGGCCCCATGGAAACAAAATCAGGATGATTTTTCGCATTATAGAAACATTTTCTTCTTGAGAGAAAAGAATGAAGTCTGTGGATTTATTGAAAAATATCTTTATGACGTCAAAACTGAAACTGGTAATAGCATAAAAACGTTTCGATCAGACAATGGAAGAGAATTTATAAATAAAGATGTGGAGCTATTGTTGCGTAGAAATAGTGTATCGCACCAGAAAACAGTTCCATATAACCCAGAGCAAAATGGGTCAGCAGAAAGAGAGAATCGCACTATTATAGAGGCAGCAAGAACAGTGTTGTATGCAAAAAATCTAGATAAAAAGTTTTGGGCTGAAGCCATAAACTCGGTTGTATATGTGCTAAATCGAAGTGGGACAAGTACACAAAAAGACAAAACTCCTTTTGAGCTATGGTTTGGTAAAAAAGCTGATGTGGCACATTTACAAGAATTTGGTTGTAATGTTTTTATACATGTGCTAAAACAAAACCGTTTGAAATGGGATAGAAAGTCGCAAAAGGGAATTTTTGTTGGGTATGCAGATGATTCTACTGGCTTGCGAATCTATATACCAGAAATAAATAAAGTTAAAATCGCAAGGGACGTAATATTTTCTAAAAACGAAAACATCAGCGCAAACAAAGAAGACTCTGGTAGTATATATATACCTTTAAATGAAGATACTAATTTAGCGGAAACAAATAGTCATATATCAATCCCACAAATACGCACAAACAAGTCAACTGTTGATGCAGCTGATAGTAATTTTTGTGATTTACCTTTACAAGTAACTGATAACGCGACAAGTGATGAAAATATTGTAAATAATGAAACGACACCCAATGCTTTTGATGTGCAAATTTTTGGAGAGTCTGGTGATTCCGTAGAAAAAGAAGTTGTCAAACGAAGAAGTTTTGTAAGTGATCGTTTACGTAGCAAAGTAAGTCAGCAGAGCGAAAAAACGATTGAAGAAGGTCATGCTTTTGTAGCTAATTGTCCGGCAACCTATACTGAGGCAAAATTATGTAAAAAATGAGGAAATGCTATGGACGAAGAAATTAATTCCCTTAAAGAGAACAAAACATGGGTATTGGTTGACTTCCCACAAGGGTGGAAATTTGCCACTACAAAGTGGGTTTATACAATAAAGGGACCAACTGAAAATGAATCAGAGCGTTATAAAGCCAGATTGGTAGCTCGTGGCTTTAATCAAGAATATGGCATTGATTATTTTGAAACATTTAGCCCTGTGGCAAAATTTAATCAATACGAATGATATTGAATATCACTGCATCAGAAAATCTCAAACTAAAATAATTCGACATAAAAACGGCGTTTTTGAACGCAAATATAAATGAAGATATTTATGTTATGCAGGCTGAAGGATATTCTGATGAGACGGGTAGAGTATGTAAATTATTGAAAAGCTTATATGGTTTGAAACAAGCTTCAAGGTGCTGGAATCAAACTTTTTCAAAAATTTTAAAAAAATTTGATCTTCAAGAAAGCAAAGCTGATCATTGTGTTTTTATAAACAACGGTGCAACCAAACGAATAAGGGTAGCAATTTATATTGATGACGAGTTGATTGAAGCAAAATATGAAAGAGACATTGAGGAGTTTTTGTCGTTTCTTAAGCAGAGTTTTAGTGTAAAATTTTTTGATATGAAACACTTTTTGGGTTTGGAAATACGACGCTTAAGTGATGGCAGCCTTCATGTAAATCAGCTGAGTTACGTAAAAAAGTTGTTATTGACTTTTGATATGGCTGAGTCTAACCCAGTAAGCACATAAATAGTACTTTTTCAAATCAAAACTCAGAAGTAGAAAACTATCCTTACAGGCAAGTAGTTGGTAGTTTGATGTATTTAATGCTGGCAACGCGACCAGATATAACTTTTGCAATCAGTTACGTTAGTAGGTTTTTGGAAAAACTTTTAACAGCTCATGTTAACATTATGAAAAGAATTTTCAAATATTTGCAAGGAACCAAGGAATATGATTTAACTTTTGCAGTACACAATGAGTATGTTTTAAATTGTTTGAGCGATGCCGATTATGCTGGTGACGTAGAGACTAGGAGGTCGACAAGCGGTTTTATAATAATGATGGGCTCGTCGTGTATATCATGGTCATCGCAAAGTCAAAAAAGTGTTGCCTTGTCCACCACTGAATCGGAGTTCATTGCGAGCTGTCATTCAATAAAAGAGTTAATTTGGATTCGGCAACTTGCATCAGAATTGGTACAAAATCCAATTAAAATATGTTTGCATGTCGATAATCAAAGTGCTATACGTTTAATTAAAAATTCAGAGTTCCATAAGCGTAGTAAGCATATCGACGTTAAATATCAGTTTATAAGACAAAAATATGAAGAAAAGATGTTTGAAATTTATGATGTTTCCACAAATCAGCAAATTGCCGATATTTTAGCTTAACCTTTGCCTAAAGAAAAATTTGTACGTTTTCGTAACTTTATGAACATAATTTACTATAAATAAAATAAGTTTTTCGTTAAAAAACTGAACTATTTAAAAAAAATGTATTTAAAATTTAAGAAAGTTTAACAAAAGTGGGAGTGTTGAAAATATTTGTTTAAACTTTTAATAACTTCATCCCACTGTATTGCTTAGATATTATATTAATTAGTACATTGATATGAGCTCTCTATTATAAAATATATGTACAAATGTATTAATATGTTTACGGTACTTATATACTTTTTATTTTTTTACTCTTGTTACATTTATAATAAAGCACTGATGATTTCCTTTTCTTTACTGATCGCGAAACAATTGATTTTTATATTTTGAATTATATTCTTGGTACTACAGGGTGGGCGAAAAGAAACCAAGGGGTGTAAAAGTTTAATAACTTTTTTGTTTATTAATTTTTTTATATTTTTTCTTTCAGATTATATAGACAACACTTGGAGAATTTATAATGGAGAGGTTCACAACTGAACAGAGAACCAGAAAAATAGAGCATATCGTCGACATTTTAACGTCAGAATTTCGCCCTCTGAAGCGATGATTCGTTGCTTAGTTAATCGTCATCACCAACATGGCAGCGTAAGAGATTTGCCTCGAACCGGTATACCACGTTTAAGTCGCACTGCGGAAAATATTGAACGAGTACAGCAAAGTGTTAACGAAGCACCAGAAACATCTGGCAGAAGGCGTTCTGCTCAGCTAGAAATGTCTCGTACGTCACTACGGCGCATTTTAAAAAAAGATTTACAGTTATACCCATATAAGGTGCAATTGGTCCAAGAATTAAAACCCGCAGATCATCGGCAACGTCTAAATTTTGCAGTTAAATTTCAAGAGTTGGCCAGAAATGAAATCAACTTTATTGAAAATTTGATTATGAGTGATGAAGCTCATTTTCATTTGAATGGCTTTGTTAACAAGCAGAGCTGTAGGTTCTGGGGTTCTCAAAATCCAAGAGCCATTCATCAACGCCAATTGCACCCCATCAGGTGTACAGTATGGTGTGGGATCACATCTGAAAATGTCATTGGGCCCTACTTCTTCGAGAATGAAGATGGAATTGCTGTAACCGTAAATGGAGAGCGGTATCGTTTTATGATAGAAAATTTTTTACGTCCTGTTCTTGAAAACAGACCTGGTATGTGGTTTCAGCAGGACGGAGCCACTGCCCATACTGCCCGAGACACAATGGCACTTTTAAGTCAAATTTTTGGAGAGCGAATAATTTCTCGAAATTCGGAAATTATTTGGCCAGCGCGATCGCCAGATTTAACAGCACCCGACTATTTTCTTTGGGGTTTTTTGAAGGAGCGAGTGTATGTGAACAAGCCAGAGACAATCCTTGAACTCAAGGCAAACATTGTTGCAGAAATTCGAACGCTACAGCCACAAGTTTTGAAAGATGTTATGGAAAATGCTCTAAAAAGAGCCCATCAGAGCGAAGCTGAAAACGGTGGTCATTTAAGAGACATCATTTTTCATACTTAGTGTAAAAAAATTTCCATTTTGTATATTATATAACCTGAAAGAAAAAATAAAAAAAAGTTAATAAACAAAAAAGTTATTAAACTTTTACACCCCTTGGTTTTTTTTGCCTCTAACTGTGCACAAAATTTTAGTTCATGGTATAGATTTTATTAAATATTCTACCATTCCCATTATAATGTTATCATAAAATTATAAGACATACGAGAAAAATAAATAGGATTGCCTCCATGAGAGACCTTATAAATTATCTTATTCTACAGTCAGCGCCAAAAACTTCGACGCATAGTCAGAAAATACTTTTAAGAAAAAGTGATTTAAATAATCTGAAAGTATATTTAGTTGAAAAAAAGATTTAACGACATAAAAACAGCGAATGAATTATTGGTAGAATCTGAAAGTGATTACAGTGATACGTTAATATACTTTGATTGCCTGTAATACTTATATATATTTTATGTCTGTATGTTAAATATGATATGTTAAATAAATAAAATTTATGTTTCTAAATTTCTTTTTTACTGAGCGGCAAGGATTTACGTACTAAATCAATTTTTGTAAAATTTTGCTCTTATCTGATCACTAATTTACAAATTATAATAATTTTTTAATTTAGGTTGTATGGGAGATGGGCGTGGCGCTTGTCCGATTTTTTTGAAAATTAACAATATGTTACAATATTACAAAATATATTCATATGTAAAAGTTCAATCTTATCGGATCGCTAATTTCTAAATTATTACAATTCATACCAAATTTCACCTCTCTACTCTAGCTGCTTCTATTTTTGGCCACCCGTTGTATGAAATCGCGACACAGTGCGACAGTATTATATGTTTTACTTCCAGTTATGCTTGACATTTTGTAGAGGAAAACAAACTTCCGAATGAAAAGTTTATAGTGAATCTTAAGACTACTGATAGCACTAGTCACCCCACAATAGGTAAAGTAAATAAAGGGTGTTTTTTATAGACGTATATAACTTTAAGTTGGCATTACTGTTCAAGATGGCGACCGATTTAACAGCTGTCAAGTGATTTATTCTCAGTTTGGTTTGGCAATTCATCATGAATAGACTCACGCCTGAACAACGCATGCTTCGTTTGGGGGTTATAGAAGTGTCGCAGAGTTGATTGTCGGTACCAGTAGCATTAGTTCGCAAGCCGGGTAGGGTGAAATTATGCTTAGATGCCCGAAAAGTGAACAGCGTTACGGTGAAGGATACTTATCCTTTGACTTTGATCGATGGAATTCTGTCGAGGCTGCCTAAAGCTAGATTTATTACAAGCCTTGATCTTAACTATGCTTTCTAGCAGAAGGTAAAAGACTGCTTTCACCGTACCAGCTTGTGACGATGCCATTTGATTTGTGCAATACGTCTTAAACTATGTTCAGGGTTATGAAGAAAATAATCCCAGCAGACTTGCTAACGAAAATTTTTGTATATTTAGATGATTTGCTTTTGATCACAATTGAGCAATATGTATAACTACTGCATGAGGTAGCTTTGTGTATGAGAAAAGTAAGTTTATGCTGAAACAAGTCACATTATAGCCTATTGTTATACAGGTATGATCACAGTTTTGGACCATCTTTCAAAATTTATTTTTCTTGAGCCGATACGAAAGTTCACGGCGAACGTAATAATATAATTTCTTGAGAAACGTATATTTCATATTTTTGTCTTGCCATAAATAATAACTACTGATAATGGCGTACAATTTAAATCAAATTTATTGAAGGAACTTTTAAGTTCATATGGAATTTTACAGAACTTTACCGCTTTTTACTCTCTTCAAGCAAATGCGCTAGAAAGAGTAAACAGATCAGTTTTAACCGCCTTCACAACATAACTGGGATGAAAAATTGAGTGCTATCGGATGTTCACAATATTTTCTTTCTTTTTGGGAAACACATGTCTTATTCTCTTTAAAGAAATTTAGATATATTAAAAAGTCCACAAGCAGAATTGCACAAAGAGGATCAACTAGAGTTGCTTATTACACAAGCTCAGAAAATAAATCATAGAGCCTATGAACGAAATGTTAAATGGTCAAGTGTGAACTTTCAGATTGAAAAAATAGTATTCAGACGAAATTTTTCTCAATTTAAAGCTATAGATCATTATAATAGTAAGCTCGCTAAACAGTTTGTTAAGGCAAAAGTTATTAAGAAACACGATACTTATTATTACAAATTGGAAGATATGCATGGAAATGTACTATCACGCTAAGGACATCAAGCCTTAACTTAAGCTTTTGTATCTTTATTATAAATTAGTCTACAAAACCTCTTTTGTAATATATGATAATAGCAACTTGGATTAAATTGTTTATCAGTCTTGTGACACTTATGTCTAATACATATAAAAGTACCTTACTTCATTTTCTTTGCATGGATAATATCATTGGCAATCAATTGTATCATCACTATTATTATTGTGAATTACATTTTATTTTTTTTATTAATTGCCATACATACATGCGCATACTCGTACATGATGAACATTATTACGAGGGTTGTGTGCAAAATACATGGGGACCGGAGAAATAGATAGTTAAGTGATTTTTTTGGAACCAGCTGAAGCCTATGGTAAGAGAAGGATGAAGACAGTTGCATAAAAAGTGAAACTTCGTTCTTTCATAATTAGGTGGTGCAGCGGTAGAGTGTTGTAAGAACACTTTTCTTATACATATATATTTATATGTATTTTAAGCCTTGGTGGTTTGACGTGCTATAACTCAGCCATTTCTTGTCAGATAGAAATTTGCAGCATATCGACGGAAAAGGCATTCAATTACCTTTCCAACGATATGCCACTTATCTCGATCGGACTTTTCGGTTCGGCTCCACAAGGGTTTGAGTGGGACCATACACCGAAAAACATAAAAGTACCGTTATCTAAAAAACGGTACTCAGAAAAAACAAATTACAGTGTTTTTCGTATTCAGGAGGTCCCAATTAACTTATCTAGACATGTGGCGTTCTTGGTATTTTTCCAAATTAAAAATTTGTAAAGCTGTGTAATTAATAACACTGTGCGACAAAAAAAATACCTGGGAAGTAATATTCCTTTTGTGGTAGGTGCTGTCGAGTACAACAAGAATCTGTTTTTAGAATTTGCCAAACACCCTAAAAATTTTGAGTTACGGGTAAAAAAACCGGTTTTTCGTACCTTTATGCAGTTATAAACAAGTAACTTAGTTGAATATGAACCGATTTTAAATTTCTTAACGGATTTTAAAAGAAAACATTAAGGTCGTTTAAATGACATATATATCATTTAAGAAAACTTGAGAAATATGTGCGTATTTCTCACCCAAAACCCATTTTTTAATTTTTTTTTTTGCCATTTTCAACTTTGGAGACAATATCTTATAAAGGAATCGTAAACTTTTTTAGTTTATTTTCAAAATATGTTTAGTTATAAGTGAAACACAACTTTTTTGTTTAAATTTGTTAAAATTTTACTGAGTTATTAAATTTTTTTTTAAAAATTTAATTTTTTGGCCACAAAAATGTTTGCTTGACAGTTTTTTTAACTCAGAATCATCAGTGAAGTGACCAAAAATATTCTGAAATCATTTTCATTTTATTTTTGCAACCGTTTCTTAGTGAAAATGTTCGCCTGGTTCAAGTTGTCCGGGAAGAAGTTAAAATGTGACTGCAGGAAATTAATTTTTATGAACTACTTAAATCAATAAAAAATACCATAATGTCCCTTTTACGATTTTACATTTCAATAATAACAAAAACCAAAACTCACCGTACAATTGGAGTCATGTTCTTTTTTATTCATAGGACGGCATCTAATAACTACTCGCACATTTTCTGCCATTTTGTTATTACCATTTATTCAAATATAAATAAATAATTCAATTGTTTAATGTCAGCGTATTTGGCACACAAGAAATCACTTTCGTTTAACACAATTTCATTTCAATGAATAACAATGAAAATTTTGACCACGTGGTAAAGCCAAAAATGTTCACAGGATACTAACTAATGCAGAAGAAATTCATATAACACAGCAGTTATTATGATAAATAAAAAAGTTTGTTGTGACCATTTCAATGAAATATCCATACAACACCACTCAATGCTAACCTAACGGTTATTATTAAAGCTTTATATATATGTGTGTGTATTTCTAGGATTATAAGGCACGCATTAGCCGTTATATGCAAGGGAAAAACTTCACTAATGAAATAGTATTTCATACAGAATTTACCTTTTGGAAGTCTTAAGCGAGATACGCGCCTGGCATACATGATATGATATAATTCGTTTAAAAGCTAACACTTAAATAAATCAATAAAATAGATATTAAAAAAACTTTAATACTAGATGATAGATAAAAACATTGAAACAACAAAAAAAAACATTGGAAACGAGAATGAGGGAACACAAAAACGACATTTAAAAAAAAAACAATATCACAATACATACTTTCTACCGGACACACAGCATACTTTGATGATATTGAGATATGGGATAAAAAGAACAAAATGAGAAAATAGTTTATATTAGAGAGCTTCAATATACAACAGAACACCCCCCCCCCCCCCCTTTATATTATTTTCTTAAAAATTTTCCTCAAAAATCCGTTACCATATTTCAATGAAATTTGCAGATAATATAGAGCGAACAATTAGCTAAAAGTGTGGTGAGCTTCATGTCTCTACGACAAACCTTTATCGAGTTATAATAAAAAACCTATTGGAAACCCTTATTTGTCAGACACAAGGCTTATTTACTCCATTCCATACTTGTACTTATACTAGCCAAGGCCTTCTCTTCTTGAACAGGGCTGTTAGATTGACTTCAGGTGTTATAATTGCATCTAAAGCTATGATCACACGATTTCCGTAATACACCAATTTTTATTGTGCTGATATTTAGAGAGTAATTTGTAATTTGTTTGTTTTGGTGCATGTGTTCTTTAAAAAAAAAAAGTTAGCGGCTGCTTTTTATGTTTTATATTTATTTAATTATTTAAAACAGTGCCGCTAAAGAACACAATAAATATTGGTACACTTTTGCAATTTTTATTGCCGCACGATTGTATTTAAATTGGTCACACGGTTGCCGCATCACCGTTGCATTGGTTTGGTTACTGTTGAAAATAATGTAACTCTGATTCAATCCAAATGTAAACAACTGATAATACTGGGTAATTTTTTTGTCCTTATGTATTATGTATGTATATTTTGTCATTCCAATTATTACACTTGAATTGAACACAAGCCTATCTATATTTGTATATTAATCAAAAATATAATAAATGAATTAAACACATATTTTTGAATTGAAGACACCGTGTTTCACTTTTATAATTCAGGCTAAAGCAATCTTTCACAGCAGCACAAAGGTTTTCTCTCAACAAAGGTTATGGGCCCAGAACATTGAAAAGCAAAAGCCTGTATAATTATAGTTGCTTATAATCGTGTATGTAAAAGGTTACATATTTTACACGGTCAAAACTGAGGTTAAATGAATTGGTGTCGTTTGGTTTTATATTGTTTTATCTGGTATTAAAAAACAAAGAAGAAGAAAACATCAAACATTGAAAAATTAAGTGGTGATAAGTACGCTACGTGGTCTATACAGGTAGAGAGTTTACTTGTTACTTTAGATTTGTATGACACTATAGAGAAAGCTTGTCCAGCTGTAAATCCCGAAAAATGGATTGCGACAGATGCCAAGGCTCTGGCAACAATCACCTTGAGCGTGAAACCAAGTCAGTTGATTTATATAAAAAACTGCATAACAGCGAATTAGGCATGGGATGTCTTTGCATCAATTTATAAGGCAGATACAGCATCGAGAAAGGTAAACTTGTTCAAGAAGTTGGTACGTTTTAAATTTAACTCAAGTGAAAAATTTGCTATTCAAGTTAATGTATTTGTTTCTACAATTGACGGATTAAAAGAGATTGGAATCACTCTAAATGATGACTTATTATCAATTTTATTATTATGTAGTCTTCCCGAAGAAATGGAAGGTTTTGTAGTGGCTATAGAGAGCCGAGATGAGTTGCCCAAATTCGATAAACTAATTGCTAAAATTTTAGAAGAAGAAATGCGACAAAATAACAAAAATGATGAGCCAGGTGAAAACGTATTTGCCACATATTCACGAAAAGAATATAAAGGAAATAGAAAAGGTTTTAATAACAACAACAATTATAAGCGCAATGATCTAAAAAATTTACAACAAAAACAATGTCGCCAAAATGAAAAAAAGAATGTAGAGGTAAATGTAACTAACAGTTATAATAATAATATAAAATGTTTTCGTTGTGGTAAAAAAGGCCATATAAGATCTCAATGTACAGAAAATAATGATAAACATGATTTTGCTTGCTCTTTAAAAGAAAACAAATTGAATTTAAAGAGTTGTGGATTTTGAATAGTGGTTCATCGTCACATATGGTTAACAGTGAAAAGTATTTTGAAGAACTAACAGAAGAAAAACAAGAAATATATTTGGCATCGGGCGAAATAATTTAGGCAGAAGGTGTTGGAACAATAAAAATAAAAACAAGTTTTTGTACACTCATATTAAACAATGTACTGTCCCTGGCCAAATTATTAGACGCACTGTATTTTTTTTAGTAATTTTATGTTTCTTAAGTGTTTTTATCCAATAATGGTATATTTAAACTACAATGTTATTGATTTTTATTTAAAAGAGTTGTTGTAGACTACATATTTGTATTTATTTTTAACATATGGCAACACTGTGTTGAAAAAGTGATACATGAACGTAAACAAGTACAAACCTGTATCAGTCGCGATCGGAATCGAGTCAAATACGGACGTGTTTCTGTGGCTTATTGGACTGTGATTGTTTGTTTAACTGTTTTATACTATACAGTTATTGGTTTATTTTGTACGCAGTGTTCTAAAAAACTAAATGGACTATATTAATTATGGGTAGAAAAAGCGATCTTTTACCACGTAAAAAAGCTGAAGTGAAGGCCCTTGTGGCTGCGAAAATATTTACAAGCCGAGAAATATCACAAAGATTGGAGGTTTCTGAAACTAGTGTACGACGTATAAAAAAGAAAATTGAGTTAGGGGAGGTATTAAGCCCGAAAAGAAAGAAAAGATGCGGTAGAAAACCAATTTTCACTCCACGGTCTGAGAGATGTTTGAAGAACATTTGTCTAGAAAACAGATTTGCTACCACAAAGGTAATAAAATCACGACTCCAGGATGCAACCGTAAATGTTTCTGAGTGCACTGTTCGAAGAAAATTGAAAGATTTAGATTTCAAGCCCTATCGCCCCGCCAGGAAGCCCAAGTTAACAGCTGCAATGAAAATAAAGCGCCTGCAGTTGGCCAAGCAATGGCAAGACAAAGATGTGGACTTCTGGAGATCGATAAGATACAGCAATTTAATCAAAATATGATACATTATTATCATTTTCAGTTAACTAAAGCAAATAAACATGGAAGTTTATATATTTTCCTATTTTTGACAGATCTGCTTCAGTGACAAAAGCATATTCGAAATTTTGCAAAATAAAGCTCAGTATGTGCGTCGTCGTCATGGAGAAAAGTTTCATTATGATTGTGTCGCTCCGACGGTTAAACATCCCACCAAAGTGATGATTTGGTTAGTCATCAGCGGCAAGGGCACTGGACGTCTGTACGTCGTCAATGGAATAATGAGGCAAGACCAGTACAAAGAAGTGTTGCAAAATCGGTTGATTCCGCAGATCAGAGAATGGTTTCCAAATGGGGAACCATTCACTTTCATGCAAGGTGGAGCTCCCTGCCACACTGCTCAGTCTGTTTAAGCTTTTTTGGCAGAAAAAAATATCCCTCTGTTGGACTGGCCGGGGAATAGCCCTGATATGAACCCAATTGAAAATGTGTGGGAGCTGATGAAAAGAGAAGTGGCTAAAGATATGATAACCAACAAAACCTAGCTCCTAGAAAAGATTATTTATGTGTGAAATCATCATCCTCAAATGCAGGAGACAGTACAGTCTTGCATGGATAGCATGCCGCGCAGAATTAAAGCTTTGATAGCGGCTAAAGGTGGCTCAACTAAATATTGACTTTAACTAACATTAATTTCACTTTTCGCTAAAACTTAATAAATATATGATTTTCTAAACTAATGTTGTTTTATTTGTATCACATAAATCGGTAATTGATTGGATAATATAAAAATAAAAAACAAATCAATTTAAAATAATAAAACGGTACAATATCACTTGGTAACTAATATTTTACATGAAATCTTGCAGTGCGTCTAATAATTTGGCCAGGGACTGTATGGTATGTCCCTAAATTACATTCAAACTTTTTATCAATAAACAAAATAATTAAAGCTGTTCAATTCGCCGGGAGTAAAGCTATTATGAAAAGTAAACAGAACATAAATATTCTAACAGCTGATTTAGTAAATGATTTATTTATTGTAAATGTAGAAAAAATAAAAGATTTTGAAGTTGTTTACAGCGTAATTGACGAAAAAATTGTTGAAAAGTGGCACAAACGATTTGGACATATAAATATAAATGATTTAAATAAACTAACATCTAAAAATATGGTAAGAGGACTTGATTTGAAGTTGCCCCAATCAATCGGATGTTTCACGTGTGCTGAAAACAAAATAACTTCAACCCCATATAAGAATTACTCAAATGTACAAACGAGAGATGTTTTAGAGCTGGTGCATACGGATTTGTGTGGACCAATTGGTGTAAGATATGTAGGGGGATCATCATACTTTATAACTTTTATTGATGATTATTCACGTTATATTTCTACTTATTTTTTAAAACAGAAAAGTAATGCTTTCGATGCATTCAAACATTTTGCTGGGACCGCGGAGAAGCAGACAGGCCGCCAAATAAAAATTGCTCGCAGTGTAACGTAACCAATCTATCGGTCGCACCCTAATGTAGTGCACAACATATGTTTGTATTAAAGGCACAAACAAATGGCAACGGCATAAATACACATAGTTACATGCATATGACTATAGCAATACACACTCGTCCGTCGCCGCATATTCTTTAATGCTTGCGACAGTCAAGCGGTTATCAAATTACTGTAGTGCATTGTCTTTGATTTGTGCTGTGTTATTGTTGTGTTGTTATGCACTCGCCGATCAAAGCGTTAAACCAACACTAAAATATGTTAAATAGTAATGTAAACAAATTGTTTAAAATAGATCATATTTCTTAGTTTGTTTTCATAATATTAAACACATGGGAACAAACCCAAATAAATATGAAATAGTAAAACCACTTAATTATGAATTTTGGAAACTTCCTAAATTCATGATTGCCTGGTAAATTATAATATCTTTACATTATAAGTATAGTTAAGTAAAGAATTTAGAAACTGAGTGTAACTGTAAAAAGTCACTCAGTTTGAGTAGCCTAATTAGTATATAAGTTGACTTGTTTAATTAAGAGAATTAATTATTGAATAAACTGAACACAAGGTTGGAGCTCTAGTTAGCTCAACCTGAATTTCAGTAATAAAATAAAAATATTTATATAATTAACTTTACAGCAGTGACAATGGTAAAGAATTCGTAAATTCAAACAATATTTTTCAGAAAAAGGTATTGTTCATCAAAAAACTGTTGGGTATTCGCCACAGCAAAACGGAGTTTCCGAACGTGCAAATAGAACCCTTGTGGAAATGAGTAAGTGTTTATTAAATTCATCTGGTTTACCACAAAGTTTATGGGGTGAAGCAATAAATACAGCTACTTATTTGCTAAATCGTGCTCCAACGAAAGTATTAGGCAACGTTACGCCGTATGAAAGATGGTGTGAAAAAAAACCGTCCATATCACATTTTAAAATATTTGGTTGTGACGCAGTAGTTTTGAAAAAGGGTCCAAAACCTAAATGCAGTAAGTTTTTTCCCAAAGGTACGAAAATGAAGTTCGTCGGTTATCAAGCATATACAAAAGCATATCGCTTATACAAGACAAATAAGTATAGCTCGTGATGTTGTAGTTTTTGAGCAGTCTTTTGAAACTGAAAAAATGATTCTATTGATGGTGAAATTTTCAAAAATACTCAAAATAAATATGAAAATATAGAAAATGAGTATGATGCAAAAAGTAAAAAAGAAGATGATAATGACCAAGAAAATTATGATGTTGATAATGTGTTACAAGCTGATGATGCAAAAAGCGAACAACTAATGAATGAAGAAAATATAGAAATACCACATGAAAAATACGTAGATGAAAATAACAGTAAAACAAGTGAAACAGATAGAGAAGAAACCCCTATCGTTGAAAATAAAAGGAAACGAGGCAGACCGAAAATTTGTAGAGCTGGAGGTAAAGGTAGACCAAGAAAACCTTATTGTACAGAAAATGGCCCTCAAGTTGTAAATTCTATAATTGTAAATCCAAATACTATTGCTGAGGCGCTAAAGGGTAAAGATTCTAAGAAATGGTTGGATGCAATGAAAATAGAATATGAATCGTTGATTCGGAACAAAACATTCGAACTGGTAGAAAAACCGATTGGAAAAAACGTCATTGGATGCAAATGGGTATTTGCAGTAAAACATAATCCTGATGGCTCGATCGAAAAATATAAATCGTGATTAGTTGCTCTTGGATGTTCACAAAAGTATAGTATTGATTTTGAAGAAACATTTGCCCCGGTAGTAAGACACTCAACAATTAGGTTATTATTGGCTTTGGCAGCAAAACACAAATTACTTCTAAATCATGTTGATATAGTGGCAGCGTATCTGAATGGTAATTTAGAAGAGGACGTGTACATGGTACAACCCCAAATGTTCGAAAACAAAAAGTACCCTGATAAGGTTTGTAAATTGGAAAAAGCACTATATGGTTTGAAACAAGCCGGAAGAGAATGGAATAAGCGAATAAATGATATTTTGATGGAAATGGGTTTCATGAGATGCAAATCAAACACATGTGTATATTTAAAACGAAATAAAGACCAAATAAGTATAATTGCTCTATATGTTGACTTGTTAATAGCATGTTCAAGTGAAGACGAAATGAAAAATATTATTTCTAAATTAAATAATTCAGTAGAGGCAGTTTATCGTGGTCCAGCATCATTCTACCTTGGTATGGAAATTATTCGTGATGGTTTAAGAGGAGATATATCCATTCACCAAAGAAAATATACGGAAGAAATATTAAAAAGATGGAATATGGCAGACTGTAAACCAGCAGCAACTCCTTGGGCTACTGGTACAATTCTTATGAAATGTGTAGAAAATTGTGAGAATTTGGACACTAAAAATTATCAAAGTGTTATTGGTTCTCTGATGTATTTAGCAGTTATTAGTAGACTTGATTTAATTCATGTTGTCTCGAAATTGTCCAGTTTAATTCTCATCCAGATAAGGAATATTTTCAAGCTGCGAAATACGTGCTAAGATATTTGAAAAAGAATCAAATGGGTAAAATGACATTTTCTTCTAAAGTAGAAAAATTTTTATGTTTTACAGACTCCGACTGGGGGAGTGATTCATACGACAGAAAATCATATTCAGGAAATGTGGTGTTTATGGCAGGTTTTCCTATTTCTTGGGAGTCCCGTAGACAACCTGTTGTAGCCCTTAGTTCTATGGAAGCGGAATATATAGCTCTATGTCAAGGAACTAAAGAAGTAATTTTTATTCGTGCTTTAATAAATGAATTGGGTTTTAAAGAGTATATTGTTAACCCTACACCCATATTGTGTGATAACCAAGCAGCAGCGTTTATGGTGAAAAACCCAATGGTTCAGAAAAGAAGTAAACATATTGACATTCGTTATTACTATATTCGAGAGAAATATGAAGAAAAGGCAATTGACATAGAATATGTTGCATCTGAAGAAAACGCAGCTGATATTCTTACGAAGGTTTTAACAAAGCAGAGGCACACAAGTGGTTGTGAACTTTTAAAAGTAGTTATTTAATATATTTGTTAATTAATTCGAAATTTTTTTACATTTGGCTTGAGGGGGAGATTGTTGAAAATAATGTAACTCTGATTCAATCCAAATGTAAACAACTGATAATACTGGGTAATTTTTTTGTCCTTATGTATTATGTATGTATATTTTGTCATTCCAATTATTACACTTGAATTGAACACAAGCCTATCTATATTTGTATATTAATCAAAAATATAATAAATGAATTAAACACATATTTTTGAATTGAAGACACCGTGTTTCACTTTTATAATTCAGGCTAAAGCAATCTTTCACAGCAGCACAAAGGTTTTCTCCCAACTGTTACTACCAACCAAACGAATTTTATTCACATCTTTTTTTTGGGTTTTTGATTAATCTAATGAAAAATGTATTTAAAGTCAATGAATGCTTCTGAATTAACGAAATCCACAGCATAAATTTTTTTTAATATATTGCTTGAATTAATCACCTCTAAGTCGCTGGCGACTTTCTATGAAATTTATCGTCAGTGTCGTGTTGTAGCGATAATACCGACTAAGAGAGTTGCGTTGCCGTCGACACATTGTAGATTACTTAAAAGAAATAAGTGTCAGCTCTATACACCATCCATATATATCTTGGGAAAGTTTTCTAATTTTGTATTAAATTTAAAATTAAACATGTCTTTTTGTGAGAAAGTGATAAAGAAGAATATCAAAAAAAAATTTAGGCTGCAAAAGAAAGTCTTAAGAAAAGGCTAGGATATTTTTAACTTGCAGGATAGCAAATGCTGTAAGGATACTAGTATATCATTCATCATATAGTTTTAATTAAAATTGAATTTTCACAAGCCATTAATATCCTTTATTGGTGGACAAAGCGAATTTAATTTTGTAGCGATTTTCTTGCAATCGACTTTAAAATTGCTATGTTTTGCTACTCTATAAAACCGTCTCGGTAAACTTTGCTTGCTTGTTCAGCAATTAGTTTTTAAAATTGTTATTTTACTTTTATTCTCGATTTTAATTTTCAAAAAATTTCCTATCAAGGCTTAAAACATTCTCGATTACTGACAACGACGACTTGGACACCATCGTTTTTACGACTACTTTTATGTAAGTATGAATGTGAATGAATATATTTTATTGACTCAATGAAACAACTTTTATAAAGTCGTTTCATTAGATTTACGAAATATAATTTTTAGAGTGATTTCCCTATAACCACTTGTACACGTTATGAAACTTTTGCTGATGAAGCATATGACTTTGCTCCTGTAGCTACAAATCAGTAGCAGTCATACTTAAATTGGCGCGGCAAGCGTTTTTATCTGTCAAAAATTCTAACACCCATACAAAATATGTGGAGCATACCAAAAGAGCACTACAGCAATGCTGAGCAATTGGAAACCAATTGCTTTTTTATTTTTGTTTTGTTATTTTTGACCAGTAATGACATGTTATCTATTTTTTTTAATTAGTGTTTTTAACGTTATTTTTGTTTGTTTTTAGTGAGTTTTATTTAACAAGATGATTAACACTACTGTAGAAAATACGCATGAGTCAATGACTTAATATGGCCCACTTTTTTTAAATAAATTTATCACCAAAGTTATCATCAAATACAATTCATTGATAAACTTGGCGAACAGATTTAGTTTTTGCAAAATTAATTGCTACAATTTGGCTTTGCCAAGCCATAGTTATGGATATCGATGGGTCTCATGCAAAAAAAAAACACCCTAAACATTAAAGTCGACTACAAGAAGAATAATGTTAAAATTCTAATTCTGGAGAAAAACGGAAATTATTTTATTATACAAATTTGGAAAATGACTGATTTATAATAGCATGAACAAAAAAGAAAAATTATGAAACTGACCACGTCTTAAGTGCGCTTAATAAGTAACACCGGCCCCTAAAACTAAAACTAATTTGTAGTATACTTAATGATTTTGACTCAAAATGTATACCTAATTTTTTAATTTTACCTGTATTTCTCGATATATACAGTTATATATATATAACCAGTGTTACAGTTTACAAGATATTCACAAACTTTCACAAAAAAAACTTATTTTTAGAACAAAATTTTAAAAAATTTCTTTAAAATTTTAATGTAAATAAAATCTTAAAGTTTGTCTTTAATATTGAAAGCAGCATATGTTATAAACAAAGTAAGCCATATTTCATAAAAATCCATTCATAAGTTCTTAATTTATTTACAATTTAGTAATAGCACTAAGACTAAGTTACTAAATTGTATATAGATTTGTGTTGAAGAATGAGAATGAACACTTTGAATATTAAAACTTGTTTATAATATATTTCTAATTGAATCAATATAGTTTGTAAATTATAATTATAAAATTTATTAGAAATAAAATTTTTATTATTCCTTGTTTTCCTTTAAAACGTATATCACTTATTAACAGGTTATGGGTTCTTCCGTGGAATAAGTGCAATAAATAATTTTGAAATAGTTTTGAGCATGTGTGTTTGTGAAAGTGAATTCAAGATTTGAGATAATTCAAGAATGTCAAACCATAATAAAATCGTGGAAGCGGAAACTATGAAGATTGGAAATTTGCAGTTGAAGCTTATTTTCAAATGAAAGGTTTATGGACAGCAGTCCTTGGAAGTGATGAAAGGGAGGATAAGAATACTCAAGCAAAAGCTGAATTGATTTTGTTGGTGGACAAGACAGTTTACCCACACATTCGTAACTGCAATAGTGCACATGCAATTTGATCTACACTAAAAACAATTCTTGAAGATAGTGGGCTGGTAAGAAGAGTTGGATTAATACAAACATTTTGTTCAACAAAATTGCAAAATTGTGCAAATATTGAAGAATATGTCAATGAAATCCTAACAAGAAGTCATAAATTGAGGGCAGCGGGTCTTAATGTTGATGAAGAATGGGTAGGTTCAATGCTGTTAGCAGGCTTGCCGGAAGAATATAATCCGATGATAATGGGAATTCAAAGTTCCGGAATCAAAGTAACTCGTGATGCTATAAAATTAAAATTATTGCAAGACGTTAAAAAGGATACAACGGAAGTTGCATTAGCAGGTCAGAAAAAATTTTATAAAAATAAAGGACCTAAATGTTACAATTGTAATCAATATGGACACATTGCCATAAAATGTCCTAACAAAAATAGAAAGCAAAAACATAAGAAAAATGTAAATGCAATGCTTGGGTGTTTTTCGGTTCAAGAATTTAATAAAAGTGAATGGTTCTTTGATTCTGGAGCAACATCACATATGTGCACAGATTTAAAATTTTTTAATAACAATTTTCAAGAAAAGAATGCTGAAGTGACAATTGCTAATACTGTAACAATGCAGGTAAAAGGAGTAGGTTAAGTTAAGATGGTTGTGAAGGCTGGACAATTTAAAGAAGAAGAAATCTCTTTCCAAGATGTACTTTATATTCCCAATCTTTATGTAAATTTAATGTCAGTATCAAGGATAGTACAAAGTGGTTATAAAGTAAAATTCAATGACAGAAGCTGCAAGGTTTTAAACAACTGTGGCAATATTATTGCAACAGGAAAAATTGTTAATGGTATGTTCAAATTGAATATAGCTAACCATAATATTCTTATTTCAAAAGTAAAGGTGCAAGAACACAGTTTGTGGCATAAACGTATTGGTCATGCAAATGATGAAATTTTAAAGAATATGAACTCAGGTGCTGTTACTGGTGTCAAGTGTGAGGGAGAAAAATTAAACTGTATTACTTGCTTAAAAGGTAAACTTTCAAGATCCCCGTTCAAAGCATTAGGAACTCGGGCAACTAATATATTAGATCTAATACATTCAGACCTATGTGGACCAATGGAAATACCGTCAATAAGTGGTTCAAGGTATATGCTAATTTTTATTGATGATTTAGCAGAAAAGTGGTTGCTTATTTTATTAAAACAAAAGATGAAGTAAGTCAGAAATTCATAGAATTTAAAAAATATGTTGAAAACCAATCTGGCAAAACAATTAAAACATTGAGAAATGACAATGGAACTGACTACTGTAATAGTAGAATGAAGAAAATTTTCAGCCAATGCGGAATTGAACATCAAACGACCGTGCCTATACGCCACAACAAAATGGCATTTCAGAGAGAATGAAACGAACAATTATAGAGAAAACAAGGTGCATTTTAATTGAATTGAGCTTATCAAAACAATTCTGGGCTGAAGCGGCAAATACAGCGGTATATTTAATAAATCGAACTCCCTGTAAAATTATAAATGATGTCACTCCTGAAGAAATATGGTCAGGTAGGAAACCAAATTGAAAACATCTTAGAGTGTTTGGATGTAAAGCCATAATACATATATCAAAGCAAAAGAGGAAAAAGCTTGATGCTAAGGCT
Organism: Thelaira solivaga; assembly: GCA_947397855.1. NCBI lineage: Eukaryota > Metazoa > Arthropoda > Insecta > Diptera > Tachinidae > Thelaira > Thelaira solivaga. The sequence goes on from OX377615.1 coordinate 15,035,510, forward strand.
AAAGAATCTATTTTTGTTGGTTATTGTGCACACTCAAAAACTTATAGATTTTATGATCCTAATAAGAGAGATGTCGAATTAAGTAGAGATGCCAAATTTTTAGAAGATAAATTTTCTGATGAAAAACCTGATGATGATTCTAAATTCTTTTTATTTCCTGGTTGTGATTCAGTGGGGGATATTGATGATCCAGCAGATGTTATTGAAGTATGTTCTGAAATTCCAAGTGCTGTAGGAGAAAGTTGTTTGGAAGATGAATATTTTAGTGAAACAGATGAAACATTATTCAAGGGCTATGAACATATTACTGATTGGTCTCCTGGACCATCAGTGACACGAATCTCATCGCCAGAAAATGTAAGAAGATCATCAAGAGTTTCAAGGCCGGTACAAAGATATGATTGCAATATTGTTCAAGTTAATGAGGAACCTAAAACAGTGAAGCAAATACTAGAAAGTCCCAACAAAGCAAAATGGCAACAGGTAATGAGAGAAGAACTGAATTCTTTGATTGAAAATGAAACCTGGGAAGTTGTGAAATTACCAAAAGGCAAGAAACCTATTGATAGTAAATGGTGTTTTAAAGTCAAGAAAAATTCGAAAGGCGATGTTGAACGCTATAAAGCAGGATTGGTTATAAAAGGTTATTCTCAACGTTATGGGATTGACTACGAGGAAACTTTTTCTCCAGTAGTTAGGTATTCGTCAATTTGTCTACTTTTAAGTTTGGCTGTAAGATATGATTTGGATATTGATCAAATGGATGTGATGACTGCATTCCTTCAGAGTGAACTAAATGAGGAAATATATATGAAAATTCCTGAAGGATTCAATGAAAAGAAAGGCATGGTGTGTAAACTAAAGAAATCATTGTATGGTCTTAAGCAAGCAAGTAGAGTATCGAATCAAAAGCTAGATTATACTTTAAAAGGAATTGGCTTATTACAATCAAAAACAGAACCGTGTATTTATTATAAGTTAGATGGCAATGATATAACTTATGTTGCAATATACGTTGATGATGTTTTGATATTCACAAATAATGTAAAAAATAAGAAAGGTCTGGAAAAGAATTTTAAAATGAAAGACGTTGGAGAAGCAAATTATATTTTGGGAATATCATCAAGAACAATATATACAAAATATTTTAAAGAAGTTTAACATGGATGATTGTAAACCAATTTTAACTCCATTAGATGCCAATCAGAAACTTTCCAAAGAGATGTGCCCACAAACAAAAGAAGAAATGGATGAAATGAATAATATTCCTTATCAAGAAGCCATTGGAAGTATTATGTATGCGGCTCAAGTAAGTCGTCCAGATGTATCATTTGCAGTGGTGGCTTTAGCTAGATTTAGTAATAATCCTGGTAAGGCACATTGGCAAGCAGTCAAGCGTCTCATGAGGTATCTTAAAGGTACTATAAATTACAAGCTCCAATTTACAAGAGATGAAAAAGAATATATTGAAGGGTTCACAGATGCAGATTGGGCTGGTGATGTAGACAACAGAAAATCAACTTCAGGATATGTATTTAAATTCCGAGGAGGTTGTATTTCTTGGAATTCAAGAAAACAACAAACAACAACTTTATCAACAACAGAAGCAGAATATATGGCTTTGGCAGCAGCTGGTCAAGAAGCATTATGGTTACAAACTCTGTTTAATGAGCTTGGAAGACCATCATCTATTCTAATAAAATTGATAATAAAAGTGCTATAAATTTGTCTCATAACAATACATATCACGCTCGTTCAAAACACATTAACATAAAGCATAATTTTATAAGAGAACTGGTCAATGACAAAAACATCATAATAGAATATTTAAACACTGAAGAGATGGCAGCTGATGTGTTAACAAAATCCTTAACAAGTTTTAAACATATGCATTGCTGCATATATTGGTATTCATTCTAGTGGGGGTGTTGAAGAATGAATATTAAAACTAGTTTATAATATATTTCTAATTGAATCAATATAGTTTGTAAATTTTTATTATAAAATTTATTAGAAATAAAATTTTTATTATTCCTTGTTTTCCTTTAAAACGTATATCACTTATTAACAATTTGGAACCTCTGAATGGATTTCGATAAATTGTGTTCCATTTTATTTGGAACCAGCGTTGCCATTTTAGGCTAGATTCAGCCTTCTTTTCTCGCATTTAGCTTCAAAATTTATGATTTATTCTCTAGTTTTTTTCCTTGTCTTTTTTGTTTTTCAAAAAAACCTTAAATAGCCTTTTTTTGGAAAAATGAAAACAAGTCATACATAAACAAACTGAGACTGAAAGAAAATTAGCTAAAGTAATATTTTCGATAAAACTGTAATATGTAAATTGATAAATTGGTCGAACGAAGGTAATTTCGTTAGTAAAGAAAAGTATTTGGCTTCTAATTTGTAAAATAAAAAAGCACTTTATTCCTCATTGATAATTAATTGTTCCATTTAGTATTTAGTTATCTAAAACTATCGTTTAGTAATGCTGAGGTTGCTCGCTTTTGAGTACGATAAAGCAAGAGAAACATTAGAATAGAAATCGTATTAAAAATCAAAAAATAAATTATCACTGAAAGGAGTTTTAAATATTATTTTTTGACATTGAAGTGGAAAAATAATTGAGTTCGCTAATATTATTTAAAGCCGTGTGGAAAACGACCGTATATTCTTTAGTTTTTTTTTATAAAAATAATATTTAAGATTCTTAATGTAATAAAGAATTGAGAAAATTTTGAATTTTAAGCTGTAGCTTTTTTAACTTTTTTCTAGTCAATGAGGTGGTGAAGGATCACCTCGTTATGGCCTTGACGTCAGAAAAGGATGGAACGATTTCCCCTGTAGTAACGGAATGGGGTGCTATCGAATCCAAGTTGGCTGAGCTCGTTATGGATAATAAGGACAAGCCGGCACCCCATTTCGAATCCGGTGAGGTACACCGGGGTTACAGGGTAATCAAATGCTTGGACTTGTTCTCTAAAGAATTCCTAAGGAAGTATATCGGTGAGATCAGCGATATATGGGGTGGCTTAAGACTCAAGCTTATCCCAGCTGAGGAAATTCCGATTAGACCCCGTGCAAGAGTTTGGTTACCGAAATTGACCAATGATGCCAGAAAAATGTTTGAGTGTTCGAGGCGGCAGAATCCCACCATTCCAATGGATGATTGGTCGGTCATCCGCGTGGAAGAACATGGCGACAACAGCACCTGCTTAGTCCTCGCCATCACCGAGTCCGGTGCAGTGGCGTTGGAGAAAGTTGGTGATAAGATGTTTTTTGGCGTAAGGGAAGCCAAAGTCCAAGTGTTCCGGCCAACGGGTGTGGCTGCTACCAGTAACCTCCTAGGCGATATGAAGCCAAAGGACACCATGTCGAACGATGGGCCTAAAGGTAGCACAGATTAATCTGCAGCACTCCAAAAGTGCTACAGACAATCTCCAGGTCCTCATAGCTGAGGAGGACTTGGACATCTGTTTGGTCCAGGAACCCTGGGTCATTGACTCAGAGGTAAAAGGGTTCCCAGCTACCACGTACAATGTTCTGTACGTTAAGAACAAGGGTAAGCCAAGGTCCTGTCTTATCGCCAGAAAGCATTTGAACATTTTTCTCATCCCACAGCTTAGTACAGCGGATCTTTCAGTAGGGAAGGTCGAACTCACTGATGGGAGAAGTTTTTATATGGCATCATGCTACATGGCATATGACAGATCTGCCCCCGCGAGACGAAGTGAGGAAGCCCATGGAAGCCATTGAATTTGATGCTGATATCGTCTTTGGATGCGATGTGAATGCTAGACACTCCATCTGGGGGAGTATTGAGATTAATGATAGAGGTGAGTGCGTCCTTGATTTTATTAATTTCCACAGGCTTACGATATATAACTCCGGATCATCTCCTACATTTATCTTTTCGAGTTCGGACAGATTCAGTGGTTGGGAATAGGTTCTGTATTTACACTTACTAACGACAGACTTGGGTTTTTGATCGAAAGTGGAGATTGTCCAATAAGAGGTATTTTTCGAATCACAATTGGATACTATTCGAGATAAAACCATCTGTCATGAAAAGACAGTGCTTTAGGAATCCTAGGAGAACAGACTGGGACAAGTTCAGTAGCGTTCTGGGACACCGGCTGAGAGGAGCACCCGCAATAGAGAATACTATTACGGGACTCGAACAGAACGAGGAAATCTTACCCAGCAATATTGCTAAGGCGTATGAGATTTCCTGCCCTGTAACTAGGACTAGAAAGAAATACCCTCCGTGGTGGAACTCGTAACTTTCTAGGCTTAGGTAGGAAGAAAGGAAAGCTTTCAACACTACCTATAGGCAACCGTATGACGATAAGCTACGGGCCTATAAGAAGGCTCTAAGAATCGCCAAAGAGATTCATGGAGGAAATTCTGTGAATCGATTCACAGCACTAGAGACTCTGCAAGGCTTAGTAGGGTTTTGGCTGGGAGTCACTCGAGTCCTACTTTTGTGAAAAGAGCTGATGGCTACTGGTCCGAATATTCTGCAGAATCTCTAGAAATACGGATTTCCCGGGTGCAATGGATATACCCGAAATGGGTGCATTGCACTGCGGGCACCCTATGTGATCAATGAAGACTTGATCTCCAAGATTGGTAAAAGTAGTCACGAGAATGCTAAAGACTTCCGACCAATCTGTCTTTCATCTTTCCTACTCAAGACACTGGAGAGACTCATCGATATACACATTAGGCAGAGACTTAGGAGTTCGTCAAAACTCTCTATGAGCCAACACGCTTACCTGAAGGGCCGCTCTACGGAGACTGCCCTTCATGAGGTGTTCTTAGACATAGAGAGTGCTTTCAATAACGTATCTGTGACGGCCATTGAGCATGCTCTTCGGGTTTTTGATGTTGAGCAGTACATCAGAACCTGGGTAGTACAGATGCTAGAGGCAAGGTATGACACTGCGATACTCGGCAATAGCACGAAGCTTAATAGTTAACTCAGGCAAAACAGTCCTAGTTCAATTCACCAGGCGCAGAGCTACAACCCCCACGGTTGCAGGACCAGCTGTATAGCGTTCAAAGATCTGCTTGTATAGGAATTACCGGATGCTTTCTTACCAGTCCGTCGGAGGCTCTGAATACGGTTCTGCACCTCATTCCTATAGATTTACATTTGATGGTCATATCAGCCAGCAGTGTACTGTAGTGAACTTGATATGAGACTCTCATTCCGACTTTAGGATAGGTCTACTGTTTTCCAGGTGGAGATACTGGCCATCAAGGAGGCATGTGAGTCTCTGTACAACAGGAGTGTCAGGGGAGCTATAGGCATCTTCGTAGATAGCCAAGCGGCTCTCTTGGCACTTCAATCGTATGCTACATTCTCTGCTCTAGTGGGCCAATGCAAGACTGTGTTATCCAACCTAAGACGTCAGGCTGACGTATCCTTGGTATGGATTCCTGCACACAGTTTTTTTTATTGGTAATGAGCAGGTGGATGAATTGGCTAGGGCTGGCTCTAACATGGAGGTTTCTATGGCAAAGGCAGTCCCTGTAGCGCTTGGTAGTATCAGGAGTGGTATTTTTGATCACTACCGGAAAAGGGCAGACACCAAATGGCGGAGTCTACAAACGTGTAAGGTCACACGCCAATTATGGCCCCGCTATGATGGTAAACGCTCTATTCAATTAATGAGCAGGAGTAGAAGGGACATCTCCAGGCTGGTGGCGGTGATAACCAGTCATTGGATGATCGGTAAGCATGCCAGCAGGCTGGGACTGCCCTTCAACGATAGCTGCCGCAGCTGCCGGTCACCCGAGAGGGAGGAGACGGTTTTTCACCTTCTCTATGAGTGGCCGGCTCTTATGGCTTCAAGACACAGATTTCTCGGTGCACATCTGATGGCCGAACTACCTGAGATATCGGGAGTAAGGTTAGCAGACCTTCTCGAATATTTGAATGTCACGGGGTGGATCTAGGTCACCTAATGGCTACATGGTCTTGGCGAGTAGGTGGATCGAAACGGAGTCTTACGACTCTAATTGAAGGCCGTTTAGGCCACCACGTAAACCAACCAACCAGGATGCTCATATACACTTATTGAAGACAATTGATGTAAATATTTCAAATGACAAAAAAGCTTTGAGCAATATTGTTGGATAAACAACCAAATATTTTTGCAATCTTCTGGATACTTCAGATTAAGTACATGAAATATATATATAAAAATGCTACGTCAATACATGTTATTAAATTCTAAAGTTTATAAAAAACATTACCATAAAATTCATTTAGGTGCAACAGAGATATACCAATACCACAAATTACTGGTTGAAGTGTTTGCTTCCTGCAGTAGAGATCATTAATTAATAGTTGGATTTTTGCATTTAATTCCATTATATTTTGTGTCCATATCAGAAATGCTTTTCTTGAATCTTCTATAGTTGTTTTCTCAAATTTTCGCTTTCGTGTACTGTCATTAATAACACACTTTCTGCTACTAGGTTTAATTAATGCATGTAGTAAATGTAATACTACACTGTTTCTTAAATCTGAAATGTATACATAGTAAAGAGTGATTTTTTTGCTATTATCTTTTTGGCAACACTAGTTTTGACAGCTCACGCACGTTTTGTATCTTGTGTCACTGTCAAACATCTTCAGTTTGGTCTATAATTTAATCATGCATCGTCTTACAAACGAACAACGCTTGCAAATTATTGAATTTTATTACCAAAATGCGTGCTCTGTTAAGAAAGTTCATCGCGCGCTTCTTCCATTTTATGGTCAGTTTAATCGACCTACTGAGGCTTCTATTCGGGCTATTGTAACAAAATTTCGCACCAAATTTACATTGTTGGACATTAAACCACCAACACGCTTACGTAGAGTGCGAACTGAAGAAAATATCGCAGCCGTATCGGCCAGTGTTGGTGATGACCGTGAATTATTGATTCGGCGCCGTTCGCAGCAATTGGGCCTCTGTTACTCCACTACGTGGAAAATTTTGCGGAAGGATTTGGGTGTGAAGCCTTATAAGATACAACTGGTGCAAGAATTGAAGCCAAACGACCTACCACAACGCCAAATTTTTGGTGAATGGGCTCTTGAAAAGTTAGATGAAGATCCACTTTTTTATCGAAGAATTGTGTTCAGCGACGAGGCTCATTTCTGGTTGAATGGATACGTGAACAAGCAAAACTGCCGTATTTGGAGTGAAGAGCAGCCAGAAGCATTGCAAGAGCTACCAATGCATCCACAAAAAACAACCGTTTGGTGCGGATTATGGGCTGGCGGCATCATTGGGCCGTATTTCTGCAAAGATGATGCGAATCACAACGTTACTGTGAATGGTGAGCGCTACCGTGCGATGATAACAAACTTTTTTTTGCCCAAAATGGAAGAGCTTGACTTGCATGACATGTGGTTTCAACAAGACGGTGCCACATGCCACACAGCACGCGAAACAATGGACCAATTGAGAGGCGAGTTCGGTGAACAGTTTATTTCACGCTTGGGACCAGTCAATTGGCCGCCCAGATCGTGCGATTTAACGCCTCTAGACTATTTTTTGTGGGGCTATGTTAAGGCTAATGTCTATAGGGACAAGCCCGCTTCGATTGACGCACTGGAAGCCAACATTGCCAACATTATTCGTGAGATACCGGCCGAAATGTTGGAAAGAGTATGCCAAAATTGGACTAAGCGGATGGACCATTTGAGGCGCAGCCGCGGCCAACATTTGCATGAAATAATCTTCAAACATTAAATTATATCGACCCAACTATCGATCCAAATAAATATTTCATGCATTTTTCTGAATTTTGTGTGTTTTTTTTTTTTAAATTTCCGATAGTTCTTATAAAATCACCTTTTATAACACATAAATATTAGTATGATAATTCAGTAACAATAAGTTCTAACTACTGCACAGTTATACATACAAATAAACAAATTACTTTTACTGATGTGTTATGAATCGATCCATTTACAAATTAAGTAAACTTTAAATAAAATTATTTTTCATAAATTGTGTTTTGAAGAGCTTATCAAATCAATGAAAAATATTCCCATTATTTCAAATTGATCGATTTCCATCATTAAAGAACATATTAAAAATTACCGCGATTATCTTGAGACTCTTTTAATTCCATGATTAGCTCCAGACTTTCTGAACTTTTAACTTGCTTTTCAATTAACTGCAAAATTTGTTTACAAAATCCCTCCCACTTGTCAAAAATTGAATTTATTTTGTCAGAATATATAATAGAAAAATCAAAAATTATCTAAAACATTTATATGTATATTTTTAATTCAGTATGGTTTCTTTGAAAATTAAAATAAAAAACATCTAACCAATTTATATCCATAACCTTGCTTTAAAACTGGCTATTCTTCAAATATATCCAATAGATAATGCTGTTCTCTGAGAAAATTTTTTCTTAAATTAAAAGTTTCTTCCCACTTTTGTAAAACAATGTTTAAGGGTTCAACGTTGTACCTTAGCCAATCTTTATTTTCATCTACATACATATGAATGAATGAAATAACAATTCGAAAATGTTTCAATGGTAATTAATTTTAGTACAAAAATCTATTTGTAATTGAAAATTCTACAAGTTTAGAAATTAAAATAATGTACTTAAGTTTCCTTACAGCCAAATAAGTTTTTGTTATCTTGTAACAAACCTTATTTTAGTCTGTTAAGCTAACCAAAAAAATCAAAAATACAACCGGCATTTCACATTTTCATTCATTTTTGTTTTGTTTTTGCTTTATTTATTTTTTTTTTAATTTTTTAGCTATCATGTGCGTAATGCTTTGTACACACAAATACGAAAAATAAAAAAGTGTATGTGTGGGTGCGTGTGGTTTTTATTGCCTTGAATTAAATAGTATTACGAATACAGACATCTTTATGAAAAAGAGTGCATTAGATCTTTCTCGATAATTAAATATTTAACTTGTTATACCCTTCACTGTAAGTAAGAAGGGTATATATAACTTTGTGATTCCGTTTGTAATTTCTACACCCTATAAAGTATATATATTCTGAATCCTTATAAGTAGCGGAGTCGATCTAGCGATGTCCGTCTGTCTGTCCGTGTAGTCGTTTCAGAAAAATCTAGACAACATACAGAAAAGTATAGCATAGCAAACGGTCAGTTGTTGCCGTAAAACTATTGCTATTAAAATTCAGCCAGATCGGTTTATAAATGGCGGAGCTATCAGTCGAAAACCGAAACTACCTCTATTTTTGACCATTTTTTGAGTGGGTTTCTTATTTTAAACGAAGAAACAAACAAAAAAACGTGGTATGCAGTTTTGTTTGAAGTATAAGTCATAATACCTGTGCTAAAAATGAAAGCAATCGGTCCACAAATGGCCGAGGAATATCAAAAATACAACCGAAATTTTAGATTTTCATTAATTATGGCTTTATTTTTTTGCGTTTTTTATCTAAACTGAAAAAAAGTAGTACGCAGTTTTTTCAGACATCACATTCATAGCATTGTAACCAAAACTCAGTTGGATGGGTCCATAAATGGTGGAGCTATGAGTTAAAAATTGCGAATACCTCTATTTTTGACCATTTTTATTGCGTTTTTTTACGTAATTTGTCTAAACTAAAAGACGAAAAAAAACGTGGTACGCAGTTTTATTAAAAATAACAGTCGTAAAGTTTTATTACAAATAATAATTGTAATGTCTGTGCAAAAAATCAGAAAGATCGGTCCGCAAATGGACCAGAAAAATCAATAATACAAAGAAAATTTTAGTATTTCATTAAGTTTTGCTTTGTTTTTTGCGTTTTTTATCTAAAGTACAAAAAACTAGGTAATAGTTTTTTCAGATATCATATTCATAGTATATGAACCAAAATTCAGCTAAATCGGTCTATTTTTTTGAACATTTTTGGTGTGTTTTTTTGCGTAATTTGTCTAAACTACAAGACGGAAAATAAAACGTGGTACGCAGTTTTATTAAAAGTAACAGTCGTAATGTCTGTGCAAAAAATCAGAAAGATCGGTCCACAAATGGACCAGAAAAATCAAAAATACAACCGGCATTTCAAATTTTCATTAATTTTTGTTTTGTTTTTGCTATGCTTTTGCTTTTGCTTTTGCTTTGTTTTTTTTTGTGGAATTTTTTTAGGTATCATGTGCGTAATGCTTTGTACACACAAACACGAAAAATTAAAAAGTGCATGTGTATGTGTGTGGTTTTTATTGCCTTGAGTTAAATAGTATTACGAATACAGATATCTTTATGGAAGATAATTAATCATTTAATTAAATATGTTTGGCTTAAAAATTTTTACAAAAATTTGCAAAATTAAATGAAAATACATTTTTTTGTTTTTCTATTTAATATCTTTCTTATAATTTTTTTTTTTAATTTAAAAATTTAGTGCCTGCAGACATTTTATTGCTTTTAAAAATGAGGTTCTCAGAAAGGATTGTTTCTTAGAAGTCGTTAATTTTAGTCGTATTATAATAAAAATTAATTTTTTATAGATATTTCGCTCCAATAATAAATAAATAAATTTTTCATATTTAATACGACCTCAAACTGAACAAAGCATGCATTTCAATTACACACTTTTTTTGAAGTGAGTAAAGATAAATATCGTTAGTTAAATATGTTTTCACGTAATTCCTTATGTTTTTTAGTATTTGTAAATATCTTTTCAGTATTTTTGACATACTAAGATACAAATGTGTATAAATACGTTGATTTCTCTAAGAGATTGCAAACGAAAAATATAATATTACGGGTTGGTACACATATCGTTTTAAACAAGAGGTAGATTTGTAATCTATCGCCCAAGTACTCAGAAAAAACTTTGCATTATTTTTGAAATTCCCTCATTCCCCATTACCCTTCTTCTGAGGGATTTTTACCATTACCCGCTTTGGTACCTCAATTCCCGATTTTGGCCAGGAAAATTGCCAAAACCAAAATGGAATTTAATCTGTAGGTTCTAAACTTTCTGGAAGTATTTTAACATTTTCTAAAAATATAGTATTTTTTATTTTATGATGCAAAACGGAAACTGCCAAAATCCTTGAGAACAACACTCTCAACTCCCCACTTTGCCGAAGTACCATTTATGATTTTGTCCATGAAAATTACCAAATTAAAAAGGAATTTAATCTGTAGGCTATAAACTTCTTGGAAGTGTTTTAACATTTTCTGAAAAATTCGTAGTTTTTATTTTATGATGCAAAACGGAAACTGCCAAAATCCTTGAGAACAACACTACTGGAGTATATGAAAATTTCAAAAAAATTTTAAATATCCAAAATAATATCTGAATATTTGGTTGGTAGATTACAAATATAGATAATAATATTTAATGACGTAAGACGTATTTGATAAATATGCCATTAATATTGAAAATATATTTACAAATACTAAAAAACATAATGGGGTACGTTAAAGCATATTTTACGCGGCATATTTATCTTCACTCATTTAGCTTTTTCTATGGTTTTGCTATTAATAAAAAATGTGGAACATGAAAAATATTAGTATTTCGCTAACACAGTGAAGGGTATATAAGACTCGGCACTGCCGAATTTAACTTCTTTTCCTATTTAATATCTTTCTTAGAATTTCTTATTTTATTAATTTAAAAATTTAGTGCCTGCAGACATTTTCTTGCTTTTAAAAATTAGGTTCTCAGAAAGTATTGTTTCTCAGAACTCGTTAATTTTATAGATATTTCGCTTCAATAATAAATAAATAAATTTTTCATATTTAATACGACCTTAAACTGAACAAAGAATGCATTGCAATTACATACACACAGAAAACAACTTCGGTTGTGATACTCGAATTCGTTGCCAATCGAATTTTGGCGGTTGCATGTATTTACTATCATAGAATTCGAGTACACCAACTGAAATAATTCGGCAGACGCAACTGAAATATTACAAAAAGTATTGCCACTAAAATAAAATAATTGTCAAACATTTTAATTTACACCATTTATTAAAGCCACAAACCAAGTTGTGACAAAAAAATACAACAAAATAAAGGAACAAAACAATATATTTCAATTATAATATAAATTAAAAATTGGTTATTTCAAGGCAAAAATTCACTTCTTAATATAAAGACTGCTTAATTTCTTTATTTACCACTTCCTTGTGTAGGTCTTCCTAGTTTAGTTCACAAGATACATCACCAAATATACATCTTGCGGCAAATAATTCATTGATTTTCCTGTTGGTGGCCAACGGCGATTAATGAGAATTGTAATGATTTTTTTTTTTATGATAAAAATAAAATTTTTATATTTATGTTCGTATTTATTTTCAGTTTTTCATATTTTATTGTATTTTGTTTGAGATATGAGTTAAGGCATTAGACTTAAATTTCAGAACTTCTCTTATTTTTGTGTTTGTCTTTATACGTTTTTTTACATTTTTTTGTTTTAAGCTCAGTTCACTTTTGACATTCTTGAAAATAAGCAATCCTCATCGGTAAGGAGAGCGAAGATTAAAATCAATGTGAACTTAGCTTAACAATTATTAATATTAAGACTGAATAAAATAAATGTATTAAATTAAAAGCTGAAGTGTTTCATTCAAATAAATAAAAAGTGATAAATTAACTTATGTTAAAGAAACTGACAAAAAATTATTGACAAAATATTATTGTTTGTTAATACTGAATTTCCTTTCGTATTAGATATCACAACCAATATTTTACTATATATAATAATTGTATTTTCTTTCTCTGCATGAATTTTAAGCAGTTGTCTTCAACGAACCTGCACATTTTATGTAGCCCATGATATATCGGTTAAACCAAAAAATATAAAAGATGTAAGAATCACCTTTTATTTATGAATATAATTTTTTGGCTACAAATAATGATAGTCTGTAGGTATTAATAGAATTAGGTAGGTATTAATAGAATTATTATTACAAAATATTAGTTGAAATAATTGATATTTTTGAATTGTAATCGATTTCCAACCAATCTTTTTTCTGTGTGTACTTTTTTTTAAAGTGAGTGAAGATAAATATGGTTAGTTAAATATGTTTTCACGTAATTCCTTATGTTTTTTAGTATTTGTAAATATCTTTTCAGTATTTTTGACAGACTAAGTTAAATTCGGCTGGGCCGAGTCTTATATACCATTTACCGTGTTAGCGATATATTAATATTTTTCACTTTCCATATTCTTCTATAAAATTAAAACCATAGTAAAAATTAAATGAGTGAAGATAAATATGCCACGTTAAATATGTTTTAAGGTACCCCATTACGTGTTTTAGTATTCGTAAATATTTTCAGTATTATTGGCTTATTTATCAAATACGTCTTACGTCATTAAATATAAAGTATTTTTAGTAGTAGTTTAGCGGAGATCATCTATATTTGTACCTACCTATATTCAGATATTAGTTTGGATATTTTAAAATTTTTTTGAAATTTTCATAAACCGCAGTGCTGTTGCTCTGAGGTATTTTAGCAATTTCCGGAAGAACCACAAATTATTTCGCGATGGGACACACATCATTTTAAAGGGGAGATCGTTTACATTTGTAATCTAAAACATAAATACTCAGAATTTACTTTGGATAATTTAAAATTTGTTTACGTCAAATAGTACCCTAAATTTGTTTACGCCAAAAATATACACCGCTGTATATTTTTGGTCTCCCTTTTGTGCTTTGTCGCAAAAGTGGTACCTAAAATTTTTTCTTTTTTTTCTCTTTTATAAAAATTTTCTACCGCGGATAAAATTGATTTAAACTCAAACAAGTTGTCCATACATATCATAGGAGTGATTTTGATAATCTACCAAAAGGTGTGGAACTTGAAACCCTTAGAACTCGCTTCTTTTCGACATTCGAAGCTCATACTCAAGTGTTATCGTGAATCACTGAACTTCTTGATGATCTCCGACGGAAGAACCACTCCGAGAATCCCTCTGACGAAACACCCCACATATGACTACCCCCGTGTGATACAGAGATCTTTCACGGAGAATATAAGTCCTGGCCCACATTACGTGATATGTTCACGGCCCTGTATGTAAACAATAAGCGTCTCTCACCCGTAGAAAAAATGTGCCATCTATTAAAAAAACCCAAGGAGAAGCTCGAGATCTCCTAAAAACGTGCCCGATTACAAACGATGGTTTTGAAATGGCATGGAAAAATCTCGTCAATCGATACGAGAACAAACGAGTCTTAGTCAATGCACAACTCAAGTCACTCTTTAATTTATCCCCCCTTTCTAAGGAAACCGGTCCGGATATTCGGCGCCTACAACGCACGATAAATGACTGCGTGACCAATTTAACCCTTCTTCAAATCGATACTAAAAATTGGGACATAATCTTCGTCTATATATCGTCTTCCCGATACCACGTTGAATTTATGGGAACATTCCTTACCCCACAATACGGAATTGCCAACTTGGAAGGATAGGGATGCGTTTCTAACCTCTAGGTTCCAGACTCTGGAATCGGTTGCGGATATTCGTTCCACCTTTTCAAATCCGCATGCTTCGCACCCCATTAAACCTCCCACCTCAAAAAAGGCCACTCATTCCCGTGAAAAAAGACTGAACAGTTTTAATTCTAACGTGCTTATCGATAAGCCTAAAAAATGTCCTCTCTGCCCTCATACGCACCCCTTACGATTTTGTTCCGTATTCCTCGGCATGTCACTCGACGATCGTTTCAAGGCGGTCAAAAGGCATAAACTTTGCGAAAATTGCCTCGCTACCTCCCACGAGCGTAGACAATGCAAAAGCAAGTTTGTCTGCAGTGTGTGTAAGAGAAATCACCATTCTCTGCTACATCGGTTTGAACCCAATTCCCACTCACATCAACGGAGTACCGCGCAACCCATCGCTGCTACCCCCGCTGTTTATACCCCTACCGCTAATATGAATAACGGTAGTGTCCCTAACCCCTATCACACGATAGATACAACCCCCACTACCTCCCGAGCTGCAGATGAAAGGAGTCTGCAAACTTACTCAACCCAGGTACAGTCTGCTTCCCCCTCTGTGCTTCTCGGCACTGCTCTAGTGGATGTCTATAAAGACGACTTAAAATGCACCGTACGGGCACTCATCGATTCGGCCTCTGAGGCCACCTTCATTTCTAAAAGATTACAAACGAAATTAAGTCTCCAAACTCGCCAGACTCAAGCTGAAGTTCACGGCTTAAGTGTTTCTATAACTGCCACGTCAACCCAAGCGTGTCATTTTCGTCTTGGATCACCGGTCAACACTGCATTCGAACTTTATGTCATTTGCCGTATTATCCATTATCCGCGCTCAAGGAAAGCCGTTTTTCGACGCTTCCAATGGCTGACCTATACCGACAAAATTGTTCCGAGATCGATTTACTGCTCGGAGGCGATATATACCCAAAAATTATTCAAGATGGCCTACATTGGGACGACGATCAATCCCTAGTCGCCCAAAAAACTGTCTTTGGATGGATTGTCACCGGTAAGATGCAAAATAAAAACCATAAAACCCCGATTTTCTCATTTTTCAACGAAGTCAGTCTCTCAAATCAAATGCGACGTTTTTGGGAGCTTGAGGAAGTTCTTAAAAAACCCAGGTCCACTCTCGCGGATCGATATTGTGAGACACTATACGAGTCTTCGACTTACAGACAACAATATGGACGATTCGTCGTATCACTCCCCTTTAAGCGTGAGCAGCCTGATACCCTTCATGTAGGTGACTCTCGAAATATTGCATTATCACAGTTTCTACGGAATGAAATGCGCCTCACTAGAAACCCCCAACTTAAATCCGAATACGATCGAGTGATAACTGAGTATTCTACTCTGGGCCAAATGGTCAACGTTTCTTCCCCACGTAACGCTTTTAGCAATTACTACTTTCCGCACCATGCGGTGTTCAAACCCGATAGCACGACCACTAAATTGCGCGTTGTGTTCAATGCATCTAGCTCCTCGTCCAACGGAACAAGTCTGAATGATCTACTACACCCTGGGCCAATACTACAAGCTTCTCTGACTATTCTCGTGCTACGATGGAGACTCTTCCGCTACGTATCCATGCGGACATCGAGAAAATGTATCGGCGAATTCTCGTCAACCCTGCTCAAACCCCCTATCAACGTATCGTATTCCGGACTTCCCCAAACGAGCCGATTCAGGACTATGAATTAAATACAGTTACGTTTGGCGTAAACTGTGCCCCGTATTTGGTCATTCGAACGTTATTGCAACTGGCCAAAGAATGCGAACCAAATTACCCCCAAGTTTCTAATATACTTCGAAATCACATGTATGTGGACGATGTGTTAACAAGATCTCACACTCTCTCCTCAGGCTTAGAGAGCCGAAAACAACTCCAAGCAGTCCTTGAATCCGTCGGATTTTCTCTCCGAAAATGGACCGCAAACAACGATGTTTTGCTATAAGACATATCCCCCGACTATCTGCTAGATGATGATTTTGTGCAGCTATCGGACGCTAGTGTCACAAAAACTTTAGGTTTGAGATGGAACGCTGGAAATGACCACTTCTATTTCTAGTTAAAAACCTACCCCGATCGGAACTTAACCACTAAACGATCGGTCCTATCCGAAATTGCCAAATTGTTCGACCCCGCCGGTTGGCTTTCCCCTAAAATTGTAGTGGCAAAAATGATCATGCAACAAATATGGAAAGACGGCACCGACTGGAACGAAGAGCTGCGTTCTTCTACGCTACAACAATGGCAACTTTTCTCGACAATTATGTTAGTATTGAACAAGTTAAAATCCCCCGTTTCGTCGATTTCGATCCCTCATACTCTATCGAGTTACACGGGTTCTGCGATGCTTCGGAAAAGGCCTATGCAGCAACTCTATATATTCGCACCGAAAATGCAGGTTTTGTTTCCACACATCTTTTAGCTGCTAAAACTAAAGTAGCCCCCGTGAAATTCATATCACTACCCCGAAAAGAACTATGTGGCGCTGTGCTTATGGCAAACATGATTGAATCTATTCAATCCCAACTTCATCTTTCTGACTATAAGCTACATTTGTGGACCGACTCCACCATAGTTCTGGCATGGCTACGAAAACCCCTCAATAAATAGAAAACATTCGTGGAAAATGGAGTTTGTTCCATCATCGAAAAGGTAGGCAATGATATATGGTCTCATGTCGATTCTAAGAGCAACCCAGCTGACCTGGCATCTCGTGGGCTAACGATACAACAACTGTTGGTAAACTCATTATGGTGGCATGGTCCCCCTTGGTTAAGACTCCCTCATGCCGAGTGACCAACTATTACTTCCACATTTTCTACCGAAGAAGAAGCCCGACCAATTTGCGTGAATACCAATCTGATTAGAAATGAAGACCTGCTAACCAATTTTTCGGATCTTGCTAGAGCATTACGAATAGTATGTTATATATTCCGTTTTTATTACCGTGCCAAAGGGCACAAGCAAGGCAACCTCGACGTGGAAATTAAGTCGAAGGAAGTGAATGTCGCGCGAGCTCGACTAATAATCGGCAGTCAGAAAATTTATTTCGCTGAGGAATATAGTCAACTATCTAAAAGTGCCCCATTATCACGACAAAGTCATCTTCTAACTTTCAATCCCATCATTGATCCTGATGGACTTATGAGAATAAATGGTAGACTGGCGAATTCCCCTACTCTTAGCTACGATGAAAGGTACCCTATACTATTACCATATCATGCCCGTTTCACACAACTTTATCTTTCCTACCTACACAAATCGACTCTGCATGGTCAAAATGCGTTAATGTATCGCCTCATGCGACATCATTATTACGTGCCTAAACTCAAGACGTTAATTAAATCCATAATTGCAAAGTGCCTAATATGCGTAAAAAAGAAACGAAAATTAAGCCAACAGATCATGTCAGCCCTACCCTCCGAACGCACCAATCTTACTCGCCCTTTTTATACCACAGGAGTCGACTTTGCCGGACCCTTCGCATTAAAATCATATATAGGACGAGGCTGTAAAATTACTAAGGGATACGTACTTGTTTTTGTATGTTTTTCCACAAAGGCTATCCACCTTGAGGCCACCGGAGACATTTCCACTCAAGCCTTTCTCGCTGCTTTTTCCCGATTTTTCTCCCGACGAGGCACCACTAGGATAATGTATTCTGACAATGGCACTGCCTTTGTCGGCGCTTCTAATGTTCTCCACCAGGACACGCAGCAGTTTTTGTCCCTCGTAAAAAAGGGAATATTAGCCCGTGATAGTTTCTCATCCCTGGAATGGCATTTTATCCCCCCTGGAGCACCCCACATGGGTGGCCTCTGGGAAGCGGGAGTCAAAAGTTTCAAATCACACTTCAAAAGGATTTGTCATAATCAACGTTTTACGTTCGAGGAATTTACCACGATGCTTGCACGTATTGAAGCGTGTCTAAACTCGCGCCTATTGAGTTCAATGAACGACAACCCAACCTATTTATGTGCGTTAACCCCCGGTCATTTCCTCATTGGTACCCCTCTTCTCGCACCCCCTGAACCTAATTTATCAAATCACTCACTTAGTTACGTAAACCGCTAGCAAAAACTAAAAATACTCCACCATCAGCTATCCCAAAGATGGAAGCAGGAGTATTTAATAGAATTGCATAAAAGGACAAAATGGAAATGTCCCCATCGAGACTATTCCATTGGCGATTTAGTCATTATCCGACAGGACAATTTGCTTCCGAATCAATGGCGCCTAGGACGCATTGATAGGGTTTTTCATGGCTCTGACAATAGGGTTCGAACCGCTGACATACGAACGGCGAACGGCATCGTAACACGACCTATTGTAAAACTCGTATTACTCCCCCCGGTTGCACCGCAATGACAACTAATTTTCTTCTTCCCTTTATCATTTATTACAGTCGTTATGCAGTATCGGAGCCGTCGAAGTGTTTCTGCGATCGAGAAACAAAGCCGTCCAACGAGTACTAGGCGAACTAGATGCGATTGTCGAATATGTCGTAAAGACCACCCATAGCGCAAGTGCCTAAAATTTAAAAAGATGGCTGTTTCTGCCAGGCTAGACATCACAAAACGCCATAAATATTGTCTGAACTGCCTCGCGTACTCCCATTCCACATCACAATGTGGAAGCGTAGACCGCTGCAAGCAGTGTGGCGAGAAGGACCACACTTTGCTCGACCGTTCACCAACCAAAGCTATAGACCATCGCGTAAATGACAATGATACCGCCACTGTTGTTCCTACCGTCATTATAAGGATGCGACTAGATACCGCATGGGGCCAAGTACGTGGTCTGCTGAACCCGTGTGCCAATATCAGCTCTATAGCCTCTTTTCTTATCAAGCGATACCATCTTCCTGTGGGCAAGTTGAACAACGAAACGTGGTGTACGTTATCCTTCCGCTCACGCTTTGACGATGGTGCCACGCTTAAGGTCACCGCTAAAGTCACCGACGACTTGCCTGTAAACCAACCGAAGAAGAGACTTGACCGCAGAGTACTACCAAAACCTTCGCCTAGCCGATGCCGAATTCTACGGAAGTGGTACCATCAATCTAATACTGGAAGCTGATATTTACCCACAAATCATCCGCAGTGGTCTCCAACCTCCGTCACTTGCTGTTCCGTTAGCGCAGAACACTCTGCTTGGCTGGACCATCATTGGCAAATTTGGGTTTTGAAACTTAACTTTTTACAATAATCATATATCTTTTAAAATTATTAAACAAATTTATTTTTTATAGTGTATGTAATATACTAATTTTGTGAATTCTCTTTTCATTACATGTACCATAAAAATTATACATATGTTTCTTCCTATATTGAAGTACTTTTTTTGACTTATATAAAATTATACATCCATATGTTTCTTCCTATATTGAAATATCTTTTTGAAAATTTTTTTTTTAAATTTTCATATACTCCAGTGCTGTTACTCTGAAGGGTTTTGGCAATTTCCGTTTTGCATCATAAAATAAAAACTACGAAATTTTCCGTAAATGTTAAAACATTTCCAGAAAGCGTAGAACTTACAAATTTTATTCCAGTTTGGTTTCACTCTTTACGATGCTAAATTGGCTGCCAGTTGATCTACAAGCTGAGAAATTGGCACTATTTGCATCCGTGCGATTGCATGCGGCGTGGGAGTGAAACCATAGATCATGGGGACATTCGGGGATAATTGGTCCTTGGGGGGATATTCCAAACCTCATTGACTATGTCACTCCAAGACCATTTCTGCAGAGGAACTTCGGATTCACGATTTTGGACGAAACGGGAATCTCAATGGGATCTTCTGTGGTATCATGGAATATTTGGCAGGAATATTCGCATTTATACCGACAGTCGGACTGCAATCAGGTCCTTAGCGGGTGTCTTCTCCCAACTGGTCCAAGAATGCCGCACATCCTTAAATAGAATGGCAGAGCATTCGGTGATCACCCTCATTTGGGTGCGTGGACATGGGACTTCAATGGG
Source organism: Thelaira solivaga (assembly GCA_947397855.1). NCBI lineage: Eukaryota > Metazoa > Arthropoda > Insecta > Diptera > Tachinidae > Thelaira > Thelaira solivaga. Next base: position 15,055,970 of record OX377615.1, read on the forward strand.
GAACTGCAGGGCGGATAACCTGGGGAGGGAAGGGTCGAGTCTGCCAGAGCAAGATGCCAATGCGCCATGTGGCATCCCTCTATCGGTCTGTAAAAAAGATATCGATAGCATATTCTTGCGAAAGGCACAGTCCAGATGGAGTGACGAATGGACGTGTAATACGGCGAGGATGACCTGGCCTAGGCTGGATAGCAGTCGCAGTAGGGATTTGTTGGGGCTCCAAAAAGCCCGATTGAGAAATGTGGTAGCTGTAGTAACGAGACACTGCAATTTTGGCAACCATGCTAGGAGAATGAGATTGCTTCATAATGACTACTGTAGAAGTTGTCAGGACGAGGAGGAGGAGGAGGAGGAAACTGTGGAACACCTTCTCTGCCAGTGTCCGGCCCTGGAAGAGTGGCGTATGATCTACTTCGGTGAGCGACGTCTGCAGGGTCTCACTGCGCTATCGAATGCAAGTGTCGAAATGCTATATGGCTTCATTAGAAGCAGCGGTTCGTTTTTGTGACGGACTCACTCATTTTCTTTCTTTCTTTCTCTATCTTCTTTCCTCCCCTTCACTCTTCTATTACTATCCCTCCTCTTCTTTATTTTCCTCTATACAGGTATCACAAAGGGACCACGTCAGAGGACCCAAGTGAGCCCAGCTCTTGTTTTATTTCTTGCGGGCGAGCTGTTTAACCTAACCTTGGTTTCAGTATGTTTCTGTTGCCAACTCGGGAATGGTGCCTCGCCATAATGAGGAATGATAAAAATCCCTCAGAGGGGAAGAGTTCTGGGGAATGAGGGAGTTTCATAAATTTTTCAAAAATAATGCAAAGTTTTTTCTGAGTACTTGGGCGATAGATTACAAATGTAGACGACCTCTTCTTTAAAATGATATGTGCACCAACCCGTAATATTCTATGGTTCGTTTGAAATCTCTTAGAGAAATCAACGTATTTATGCACATTTGTATCTATGTCTCCTAAACATATTTATAAAATACTTTTAGACACTAAATAAAGAGCATCTAAGCTCTAATCCAAACTTGCTTGTTGGCTTTTAGAGTCAAAAAGTACTAAAGTTGCTTTTTCCATAAATGCATTTTTAATTTTAGTATCTTTTAATTCTACAAGCTTTGTCATAAGGTACTTACAAAATGCGCTATATTTTTCAAAACCTTTTTTCCTGTTCGAGGTAATGGATTGCAATGCTGATGCTGCTGTTGACAGTATGGTATTTTCTTGACTTTGAAGAAGTTGGGGTATCGATGCTCATCTTTGTTTTTTTAAGGGGCAGATCTGTAGATGTTTCAACCTCTGTTACAAGGTCATAGTATTCTAAGTTTTGATCCTAGGAATAAAAGTAAAATAAGTCGTTAATTTTATTAGGATTCAATAAATGTTTTACAGATTTAAAATAAATACTTACATAGAAATTGCAAGAACCTTTTCGAATTTTAAAAAATTCTTCTAAAAATCCCATTTCCTCAAACCAAAAGATTGATATCACATAAATTTCTTCGGCTCCCACCCCACTTTTCCTCTCTTTTGCCTTTGTAGTTTCGCGACAATATTGACCCCGCAAATATGTTATTTTATTCAGAGAATTATATTCTAAATATATTTAACTTTTGGCTTTGCTTTTTCTTACCTTTACATCGGTGGGCCGATAGTGGAATGAAAATTTTTTAGCCTATCGGCGATCTCACTCAAACCAGCATGTCTTGCGTGCTTATTATGACAAAATTTATGTTTTGGGTTGTATAAACACTCATTTTCCCTCCATAGCTCTATTAATTGAAGCAATGCTTCTTTGGGCCAGTCAAACTAAAATAATATTAAAAAATTTATTGATTTTTGTGTACTTTAGTAGTTTTAACACTAAGCCTACCATGACGGGTTAAATGACCCATTTTAAACTTTTTGTCAGAATTTCGTAAAAATAACATTAACACATCGCCAATTTGACCTTACGACTTTTATTAAGAAACTCATCGAATGTATTTTTCCTGAATTACTTTTCTCTTGTTATTTTTTTCCCGAGAAATGTATGTAATCTGCTCTATCTACCGCAAGGGGTCATTTGACCCGTTCGAAGATTCTGTATCTTGAGTTGTTGTTCTTATGATAAAAACCTCTGCGTTGGACATTTTTGCTGCATTTTGTTATATTTTTTGTTGGCTGAGGGATGAATAGCCAATTTGACTCTACTCCAAGGGAGTATTACAGTAAAAATTTTAAGTTATAGTGCTATTTTGCGAATTAAGAATTCTTATTTCATCATTTTACTAATAAGAATTCAAGATATTTGAAATCATTAGAAATTATAAATGACATAGATGAAGAGTGTTCGAAATTTAGTGAAGTGGATAATGATTCATTTGACACTACGGACGAATATGAGTCCTCAGGTAATTAATTAACGAAAATATTTTTAATATACGAAGAAGACAAAAAAGAAAAAAACCGTTATCGAGTTCAGAAAGTGAAAGTGATGTGAAAGACCGATGTACTGAAAATGCGGCTGATGGTAAAATTTGGCAAGAAATTGAACAAGGCACAACATTTATACACCCATGTTCTCAAAAACGCAAAACGCTTAATTTGATTACGAAAGAAAAGTGGTATGAAATGTATCAGAACAATTTAAAAATTTAAAGAAATACCACATCAAAAAATAATCTGTTCACTTTTTTGTTTTTAAATTGACATGTTTCACTTTGTAACCACAGTCTTTTTGGGATGCTTTCATAAAATAAGTTTAATTCTTATTATTACAAGTTAACAATAATTAAAGCAATGAGTCAGAACTTAAGAGTAAAATTCAGGGCTATACTCCAGAAAGACCATCCAACAACGTATCTGCCTGCATCTTTAAATTTATAGACGTGATTGTGATAATAATATTAAAGGTGGTGGAGTTCTGATTGCAGTAGCCAATCATTCGCCTTCCGAATCACTAAACAATGCCCGTCTTTTGAATATTGAGTTTGTTGGTGTCAAAATTTATTTAAAATATAGTAAAATTTTCATTATCTATTCTTATATTCCTCCAATAATCAAAGCAGATTATACCGCTATTATCATCGAATTTTTCATCTAAGGTATCCTACTTTGTTCCGTCAATGTCACGAACTAGACTTTTTCATTTAGCTTTTTTTCAATTCTCTCTTTGATCTAAATTTTTATAAATTAAATTGTATCTACAACGTCCACTCAATACTACTGGATTTAGTATTTACAAATGATTTAACTGATGTAACCATTAATCGTTGTTATCCATTTTCTCAGCCCGAAGAAGATGTCAATGTCAGATATTTTTGCTTCAGTACGGCAAAGGGTAAGTCTTTTTTCTTTAAGAAAACAAACTATAGTTTACTTATGAAGCTTATATCTAACACCCACTGGCTTAATCTTTTTAGATATTTTGATCCAGCTAATAACATTCAACACATTAACGTCATTGGTGGAACTTCTTATAAAAACATATATATGTATATGACCCAGTGCATATGTGGATAAATCTGCTAATTTTAAGCGCGTTGGTCAGCCTTAGAACTCCAAACTGCTTTCTGCTGTCAAAAACAAAAAGAACAAGCTTTACAAAGAAGATAAATCGTCCGCATCTTTTGCTGACTACGTCAGATATTCTGTTGTTCGCGTCTAATTTAACTCTATTAAACAATCTTGTTACTACAGTTATTTAAATAAAATAAAAAGAAATTTTAAAGCTGATCCTAAAACTTTCTATAAGTTTGTAAATTCTAAAAAAAGATCTAATTCCTTTCCAATCGTTATGCAGTATCAGGGTATTGAATCTGATGCTGATCTATCAATTTGTAATTTGTTTGCTGACTTTTTTTCTTCTAAACACGTACTCCGATTCAATTTTTGATGATTTTAATTCTTTGCCGCTACAAAATCTATCAAATCCACCAGTATCAGTTCCATTTATTGATAAATTAGCAGCAGTTATTTTTTTAAAACAACTTAAATTTTCATATAACTGTGGGCTGGATGAAAATCCGAGCTGTCTACTAATTAGATGTGCAGAGGCCATAGCAACCACACTTTCTATTATTTTAATGCGTCAATCAAATATGGTAATTTTTCTGATATGCGGAAGGACTATTTTATTATTCCGTTGTTATATAAAACTGGCATGAAATGTAATATTGAAAATTATATCGGCATCGCTAAGCTGAGTGACATTCCGAAATTTTTTGAGAAGACAATAACGGAACATCTTTGTCATCAGTTATCTTCTGTACTTTCTCTTGTTCAATATGGTTTTCGCAAAGGCTGTTTTAAACCACAAATCTTATGCATCTAACATCACTTGTCCATCGTTGATTTGCTCAACACAAAACAAACTGATGTAATTTACAACGATTTTAGTAAGGCGTTTAATGAAGTCAATCATAGATTACTTATAAAAAAAACTTGACCTGATGAGATTTACACCAAACTGGTTAATGTGAAGACAACATGTGTAACATGCAGCCTGGCCATAGCAATAATATGTGATGTGGTCATATGTATTATATGACAACGACACACACAACAGTGCATGCGTAGGTGACATGGGACTAATCGTTTAATTAGAGCACCAATTAAAAGACGGACGGTGGGAACCCATGTGGCGCTAGCGATCAGTCGGAATTGGGAGAGTTCATGTCCCCTTCTCATTTAGCCTTAGGTTATCTGCATTTTACTATATTATAGACTCCCTAGTAATTAAATATATACATATATATAAAGGGTGTCCCAACAAGAACGCAAGATTTAAATTTTATATAAATGACTGATGCAGCAATTGAATTGTTTCTCTGGCTGTATGACATGTGTCGCCGTCTTGTTGAAACCACAAGCCCTCCACATTCATTTCTTCAATTCTAGGCAAGAAAAAACTGGTTATCATTTCACGATACCGAACACCATTGACTGTTTGCGCTTGACCTGCCTCATTTTCATAAAAAAAAGGTCCAATGATTCCTCCAGCCCAAAAACCACACCACACAGTGACACGTTGAGGATGCATTTGCTTCTCGTGAATCACTCGAGGATTTTCCTCACCCCAAATGCGACAATTCTGCTTATTGATTAAGCCATCAAGATGGAAATGGGCCTCGTCACTGAAGATGATTTTATCGGCAAAATCAGCATTTTCATGTTGTCTCTCCAATACCCAAGTAACGAACTCCCTTCGCTGTCCATGGTCATTTTTTACTAACCTCGTACCTTCTACTAGCAAGCAATAACAATTGTTCAAATGTTAAATAATGACACTTCGAATGGCGCCAAATTTAAATCTTGCGCTCTTGTTCGGACACCCTTTATATAAGAATTACGTTATACTAAAATGGACTGGTATGAATAATCACAGTAAATAAATAAAAAAAAAAGAAAGCCCTCTGTGACTATGTATGAGAATTCTATTAAGGAAACATTTATCTGACCAACCATTAAAAATACAAGTATCCCAGATGTTATGTGAACGTTCGCTCATAACCATCCCTACCATGATTCTACGGCGAAAAAAAAAATTTTAGAATCCCACAATTAACCTTACCTTACAATTTTACCTCTTAAAGAGAAACAGATATTTTTTTAAATTACCAATTCATCATTTTTATACCCTTCACTGTAAGTAAGAAGGGTATATATAACTTTGTGATTCCGTTTGTAATTTCTACACCCTACATGGGACACCCTATAAAGTATATATATTCTGAATCCTTATGAATAGCGGAGTTTAATAAGCGTTGTCTGTCTGTCTGTCCGTGTAGTTGTTGAAATCAACTTTCAGAAGAATCTAGACAACATACAGAAAATTATGGCATACCAAACGGTCAGTTGTTGCTGTAAGACTATTGCTATTGAAATTCAGCCAGATCGGTTTATAAATAGCGGAGCTATGAGTTAAAAACCGAAACTATCTGCATTTTGACCATTTTTTGAGCAGGCTTTTTGCGTATTTTGCCTAAACAAAGAAACGGACAAAAAAAATTAAAGCAATCGGTCCACAAATGACCGAGGAATATAAAAAATACAACCGAAATTTTAGATTTTCATTAATTATGGCTATGTTTTTTTGCGTTTTTTATCTAAACTGAAAAAAATAGTACGCACTTTCATTAAACATCACGCTCATAATATCGCAACCAAAACTCAGCTGGATGGGTCCATAAATGGCGGAGCTCTGAGTCAAAAATTGGGATTACCTCTTTTTTGACCATTTTTAGTGGGTTTTTTGCGTAATTTGTCTAAACTACAAGACGAACAAAAAAACATGGTACGCAGTTTTATCAGAAATAACAATAATAATGTCTGTGCATCGGTCCACAAATGGAACAAAAAAATCAAAAATACAACCGGCATTTCACAATTTCATTAATTTTTGTTTTGTTTTTTTGTTTTTGTTTAAAATTTTTTAGCTATCATGTGCGTAATACTTTGTGTGTGTGGTTTTTATTGCCTTGAGTTAAATAGTATTACGAATACAGACATCTTTATGAAAGAGAGTTCATTAGATCTTTCTCGATAATTAAATATTTAATTAAATATGTTTGGCATAAAAATTTTTACAAAAAATTGCAAAAATTAAATGAAAATAAATTTTTTTGTTTTCCTTTTTTAGAATTTCTTTTTTTATTAATTTAAAAATTGCTTTTAAAAATTAGGTTCTCAGAAAGGATTGTTTCTTAGAACTCGTTAATTTTAGTCGTATTATAAAAATTTATTTTTTTTATTGATATTTCTTTTCAATAATAAATAAATAAATTTTTTTCAATAATAAATAAATAAAAATTTCATATTTAATAATAAAGGTGAACAAAGTATGCATTTCAATTACATACTTTTTTTGAAGTGAGTGAAGAAATATGGTTAGTTAGATATGTTTTCACTTAATTGATTATGTTTTTTATTACTTTTAAATATCTTTTCAGTATTTTTGACATACTAAGATACAAATGTGCATAAATAAGTTGATTTCTCTAAGAGATTTCAAACGAACTATAGAATATTACGGGTTGGTATGCATATCATTTTAAACAAGAGGTCGTCTAGATTTGTAATCTATCGCCCAAGTACTCAGAAAAAACTGCATTATTTTTAAAATTTTTTTGAAATTCCCTCATTCCCCAGTACCTTTCTACTGAGTGATTTTTATCATTACCCGCTTTGCTGAGGTACCATTCCTCCTCACTTTGCCGAAGTACCATTTATGATTTTGTCCATGAAAATTACCAAATCAAAAAGCTTTTTTGAAAAGTTTTAACATTTTCTGAAAAATTCGTAGTTTTTATTTTATGATGCAAAACGGAAACTGCCAAAATCCTTGAGAACAACACTACTGGAGTATATGAAAATTTCAAAAAAATTTTAAATATCCAAAGTAATATCTGAATATTTGGTGGGTAGGTTACATATATAGATATTAATATTTAATGACGTAAGACGTATTTGATAAATATGCCATTAATACTGAAAATATATTTACAAATACTAAAAAACATAATGGGGTACGTTAAAGCATATTTAACGCGGCATATTTATCTTCACTCATTTAATTCGTTCTATGGTTTTGATAATATAGAAAAATGTGGAAAGTGAAATATATTAATATTTCGCTAACGCAGTGAAGGGTATATAAAACTCGGCACTGCCGAATTTAACTTGTTATTTATAATTTTCAATTTTATTAAGAAATCAATAACAGCCTTATTCAGAGAAAAAAATTAGTTTCTATATGATATCTACTTTAGTTAATAAAGGCTTTAAGCTAATAATCCTATATTAACATTTTTATATTCAAGGAAGGTTTATTAACTAACATGCTCTTTAGCAAATTTTAAAATTCGATTCTGGCAATACTATTGTTTTGATTTGCCATTTTGTGTATTATTGTTGTGCATAAAAGATTGCTAAATTATTTGGTATTCGCAAATATTTATATATTTCAGTCGTACATTTTTTTCTTATTAAGCCACAAAAAGTTCATTTAATTTAAAGAACACTGTATATTACAACATGTTTACTAGTTTATCTTTAAAAAAATTAAAAAAGTATCAAAATTATATAGGTAATTTATGTAACCTCTTCACAACGAATAAAAAGAGAAATGATTACAGATTACTTTCTTATTTGTTTTGATTTTATACACGTCTCTGAAAATTAAAATTTAAAATTTGTGAATTTGTGTTAGTTTTACCAAAACAAATTTTTATAAAAATGGAAAATATTAAAAGAAAAAGGTGTGATTCCATTTTTTTAAATTAATTAATACTCTTTTTTCAGTAAAATAAAAAAGTTATTTTTACTTCAATTTTTTTTAATATAGGCTCTAGCTCTAGAGAGAGCTCTAGAGAGACCTAGAGCCCATATTTAAAAAAAATTTTAATTAAAATTATCAAATAAATAAAAAAGTTATATTAACATTTATTTTGTTTTAAGACAATGTAATAAAAAAACAAAAACAATCAGTTGTCACAGCTTAATATAGCTTTAAAGTAGGGCCATTTCTACTTTAAAATTTGTGGATTTAATAAAGGTTTAAAATAGGATTATTAAGATTAAAGACGTCTCTGAATATAAATTAAGCTATTTTAACTTAATAACGGTTTGCAAACCTATATTAAGTCTCTCTGAATAAGGCTGTAAGTCTTCTTATCATTACTTTCTCTAAAACTTTTTGCATAAAAGGATTGCAATAGGTCTATAGTTGTTGTAATCGTTTTTGATGCCACTTTTATAAATTGGACCTATTATTGAAGTTTTTAATAATTGTGATATAATAGCGTACTTGTGTTAAGTCACGTTGTGATGGCTGTTGTTAATATTCTACCGTTATGTTTAATGTCTCTTGGCCTGTTTTTATCCGCTCCTGCACCTTTATTTGTATTTATCCTTGCTAATAGATTGTACAGCTCTTCTTCTGATGTTGGCGATAAAAACATAGAGTTTTTGATTGTTTTGTGCTGATTCTGGCACGTTTTTATGTCACAATTAACATTTTTTTAACATTTTCCTTAAAGTTGTCAGCGAATTTGTTTGTGATGTTTCTTAATTGTTCATTTTTGAAATTATTTAATATATAGAGCCTATGTTTGTTGTCTTTTACCTATTATTTCATTGATTATTTGCCAAGTGGCTCTTATATCACTTCTTTTTTCGATGAATTTGTTTTTAAAATAAGTATTTTTGCGAAGTTTAATTTTTTGTTCAGAATGTTTTGAAATTTTTTATATTCGTATTCATAGTTTTTGTATTTGATATAAAGTTTATCCCGAACTTCGCAATATGGTTTTAACTATTCCGTCATCCACATATTCACTTTTATATTTTTTTTTGTTTCTATTAGCTGATTTGCAATTTGAATATATTTGGTGACAATTTTAATATATTTTGTTGAATATTTCTTCTGTATTCATATTCATATTTACCAAGTCACTTCAATTAATTGCTTTAATACTTTTATTAACTTTTGCATTATTAATTTTGTTTAAAATGGCTATTATACCCTGCCTGTTTCCTGCCCCTGGCTTACTTCTTTTTTTTTAGTATCATCTTTTATGCAGCAATATTTGTTCTCACTACAGCTGAGTATGTTTGTGTGTTTGCTTTGTTTAATTTCAAGAGTATGTGATCAATGCATGAAGTTGTTCTCTTACTAATGTCTTCTCTTGTTATTTCATTTATTATGTATTGTAATCCGTTTGATAAAATCATTTCTGCATACCTTGTTGTGATACCTTGTTTATTTGGGTCCGCCAAATAACTTTTTTTTTTTTTTGAAAATGCTATAAAAACATCGAGTGTAGCTTCGGCTGTAACGCCGTCCTGTTGAAACCAAATGTTGCCAATATCCTCCTCTTCAATTTTTGTGAACAAAAATTCGTTCAACATGGCCCGATAACGATCGCCACTAACTAACGGCCACTCCTTGCTCATTTTCGAAGAAAAATGGCCCAATTATACTCGTTTTGGGTGCGTCGGCTTTTCAATGTATGCGTGCGGGTTTTCTATCCCCCAAATGCGACAATTTTGCTTGTTTACATACCCGCCAAGATCAAAATGAGCTTCATCTGAAGTCGATCGCAGGCCCACTTAGCGAAGCGAAAACACAACCATATTCTTTCAGCGGAAGGATAAAACTAATTATCTGTCAAATCAGACATAAGCTAAGTGTTACCATTCACGAAATAAGCACTAGTTGAAAAAAAAGTTCGATGGCGGACCCATTATATTTAAATAATAAGACTTTGAGAGCTGTGTTTATGATTTGTCATAAATTAGCAATAGATATCTGAGTTGAATGTCTAAAGCTTTTTAGTCGAGCCGTCGGTAATATTCAAAAGTCGCCGCCAAAATATAAAAAGAATATGAGGACGATTAAAAATTGTTTGCACTTTTATATTTTTGTACTACATCACATTTTCATATTAAAAAAAAAAAATTTAAATCACTTCCAAAAATATACAAGTGAAAATATTTTTCTTTCTTAACCAAACTGGCCGGCAGCCACTGAACGTGTTTCCACCAGCCGCCGTTCAAAAAATTTTTCAGCTCGTATTACGGCAACAGCTGTTTCTTTTTATTATTTATTTTTATACCCTTCACTATAAGTAAGAAGGGTATATATAACTTTGTGATTCCGTTTGTAATTTCTACACCCTACATGGGACACCCTATAAAGTATATATATTCTGGATCCTTATAAGTAGCGGAATCGATTTAGCGATGTCCGTCTGTCTGTGCGAGTAATTGTTGAAATCAACTTTCAGAAGAATCTAGACAACATACAGAAAAGTATAGCATACCAAACGGTCAGTTGTTGCTGTAAGACTATCGCTATTAAAATTAAGCCAGATAGGTTTATAAATGGCGGAGCTATGAGTCAAAAACCGAAACTACTTCTATTTTTGACTATTTTTTAGTGGGTTTTTTGCCTATTTTGTCTAAATGAAGACACGGACAAAAAAACGTGGTATGCAGTTTTATTTGAAGTATAAGTCATAATACCTGTGCTAAAAATGAAAGCAATCGGTTCACAAATGGCAGAGGATTATCAAAAATATAACCGAAATTTTAGATTTTTATTAATTATGGCTTTGTTTTTATGCGATTTTTAACTAAACTGAAAAAAGTAGTACGCAATTTTTTCAAACATCACATTCATAGTATCGTAACCATACGTTAGACTCGATGATTGTGATGAAAGACATCCATTCCGGGCAAGGATATTATACCCGCGGACGATGGACCAGCTACCTCCATAGCTTCCTCGTACTCTCTAACAAAACGTCTTCAAAAATATATAGAGCGTTCATAATACTAGGACACAATGAAGGTTAATTAATATATTCTAATTTGAATTAGTCAAAACGACCAGCTTAGTGATTGGTCGCTTCACAACTCCGTTTTCAGTTCGAACGTCAACAACGCGAATCTGATCGTCACTTTCCGGATAGGTTTTTATAACTCTACCTAATTTCCAAGGGCGATAGGTGTTCGTGACGAATAACAACCAAGTCGTTTATTTCAACATTACGTTCTGGAATTTTCCATTTATACCGTTTATGCAAGGAATTAAGGTATTCTTATTTCCATCGGCGATAGAAATGAAGTGAAAAAGCTTTTATTTTTCGCTACCGATTTATTAAACTTAAAGCTGACTCATATATAGGTTGCTCTGGCGGAGCTAGTATAGGGCTACCGATTAGAAAGTGACCGGGAGTAAGAGCTACTGGCTCATTCGGATTTTCTGACATAGGACAAAGAGGACGCGAATTAAAACATGCCTCTATTCTCGCTAATATTGTGGACAATTCCTCAAACGTATATCTTGCAGACTGGGATTCCCTTCGGAAATGCTGCTTAAAACTCTTAACAGCAGCTTCCCACAAGCCACCCATGTGGGGAGCCCCAGCTGGAATAAAACGCCACGACAAGGCCTGAATGCCAAAAGTTGAAGACATTATCACTTGACTTTCAGCAAGAAATCCACGAAATTCTCGTTCAATCTCACGAGAAGCACCTACAAAATTCGTACCGTTGTCATAAAAGATAGTTAATGGACAACCACCTCTAGCTATGAAACGATGAAAGGCAGCTAGAAAAGCATCCCAATCTTTATTATCACGCCAAATCCTTTGCATGATAATCTTCGCTACAATTATAAAATGACCTAGCCAACTTACAGGATCAAATAATTTAGCTATAGTTGACAAAAAGTCTCTGTTTGTAAAGTGTAACTTATCGGCGACAGTTTCAACACGAAAATAAAATGAATCTAACTTGGCATTCCATTGAATGCCTAAAGTTTTAGAGCAGCTAGTTTCCACAAAATTTAAAATTTTAGAATCTACCAAGTACTCGGGGGGAAAATCGCTAAGAATTTCCATAGAATTAGATGTCCATTTTCTCAACTCAATTTTAGCAGACGAAAGAGCGGTAACAAGTTGATGGCGTGCTTCTAAAGCAGATGAAACATCATGAGCCCCAGTCAGTATGTCGTCAACGTACATACACTTGCGCAATATATTTGAAGCAAGAGGGTACTCCGTCTCTGAATCATCTGCCAATTTTAATAATGTCCTTATTGCTAAATAAGGAGCACAATTGACGCCAAAAGTTACCGTTTGTAACTCATACGCTACCACTTCCTCCGTTGGAGAGGATCGAAACAAAATCCGTTGAAATGGGGTATGAGCAGGGTCAAGTCGAATTTCCCTATACATCTGTGTTATGTCGCAATTAAAAACATATCTAAATAATCGCCAACGTAAAATCAAAAGAACTAAATCTGATTGTAATGTGGGGCCCACATATAGACAATCGTTCAAGCTATTACCATTGGAGGTTTTATTAGAAGCATTAAATACGACACGCAATTTCGTAGTTTTCCGATCAGGTTTAATTATCGGATGATGAGGCAAATAACAAGAGTGAGAAGTATCTGAAAACTTATGCAAAACTGGCTTCATATGATTCAGTGTTAAATATTCATTAGCAACGCTATCATATAATGCTTTTTCATCTTGTTTTCGTAATAAAGACGACTCGTTTCTCAAGAATTGTGCCATGACATTCTGTTTTGAAACGACTAATCTGATAGTCTGAGGAAATTCTGGCTTAAAAGGTAGCGTCACTACATAACGGCCATCAGAGTCGCGTCGCGTTGTTCTCCTATAATTTTCCTCAGAAAATCTATCAAACTGGGTCCATATCTTGTTTTTTGGACTCTCTTCTAGCTCCCAAAATCTAAGAAGATTTCTATTCAAACTATCTTCGGGCGAGCACTCTATAGTAGTGGAATATACTTGAATAGGTGGTCTTTGGACAGATCCAGTAATGATCCATCCAAATATTGTCTTTTGAGCCAATAATGTACCTAAAACATTACGTCGAATTTCCCCTAACATTATCTGAGGATATAAATCAGCACCTATCAAAATATCCACTGAACCTGGTCGCCAAAAATTAGGATCAGCTAGCCGTAAGCTAAACTCTGTACGAACACTAGAGTCAATAACAAATGAGGGTAAGTCCCCAGAAATTTTCGGTAATACCAAAGCCATAGTTTCCATGATAATTGAATGATCTAATGGAGAACTAATCTCTAAAGAACAAATTTTCCTAGTTGTAGCAGAAAATGTTTGGCTAATACCAGAAACTTTAACATTTGTCGAATGTGTTATTAGTCCTAAACGATTACAAAAATGTTCAGAGACAAACGAAGATTCTGAATCTGGGTCAATAAGAGCCCGAGCTGGGTACGTGATACCCTGATGAAGAATATTCACCATCGCTGTTCCTAGAAGCACTCTATAGTTCTGAGCAACATAAAAAACCTGTCGATTAAAAGTACCACCTGAGGTAATACCTGTCGACGTAGAAGGTAGAGACGAGTCTACACAACTAAGATCCCGGGCTACATTAGCCGGAACCGGAGCAGAATAATTCCCATTAGAAGAATTATTCCTATTCACATTTCCTATATTACGTACATCACGGTGTAACAAAGAGTGATGTCTTTCATTACAAGTGGTACAATTAAAGGCACTCTTACAATTCTTGACTCCATGTTCTCGTGATAAACAATTAAGACAACAGTGAAATTTTCGAACTGTAGAAAATCTTTCTGATAGCGAAAGATTTTTAAAACGTTTACACGTTCTCAAAACATGTCCGGAACAATGACATAAAACACAAGAAGCTGAATTGGAGTTAGAAGTTGTACTAGAATTCACAACATTAGTTTTAACCTTCTGCGTAGGTTTCATCAATGGTTGAGAATTCTTAAGGCCACGAACACACTCTAAAGTTTGAATTCTTTCTGTCAGAAAGGAATTAAAATCTTGCCAAGTGGACAAAACAGATTTATCTTTAACACCCTGTTCCCATAAACTAACTGTAGACGTAGGCAGACGTTGAATGCACATGAAAATTAAAATTGGGTCCCAATTCTCAGTGGAAACCTTATAAACAGATAAAAAGTGCAAGCAATTATTTATACCGCGCTGCAAAGTTCTTAGCCCGGCACTAGACTCTTTTTCAACCGTAGGGAGATTAAATAATAATTTTAATTGGTTGTTAACCAACATACGAGGATTCTCATATGCATCCTTAAGGTTGCGCCAAGCCATTTCAAATCCCTCGTGACTCAAAGGGCACTTTGCCACAATTTCGTTCGCTTCACCGGCGGTTTTGCGAAGTAAATGACAAAGCCGTTCTATATCACTAAGTCGAGAGCTTTTAATATAAATAGCGGTAAATAAATCACGAAAGGCGGGCCACGCAATATAATCTCCCTCAAAAGTATTGACATCGCACGGTGGGAGTGCCAAATTATGATCGGGATTAATTGCTGCATTAGAGGTATTAGCTTTTGGGACCGTTCGCAATTCGTGTAATTTCTCATTAATAGTAGCTGAACATTTGAGGAAAGTCACGTAGGTGGCTTGATATTTTGCAGATACTGACTCAAATTGATCAGATTGTCCAAAAAATCCAAACAAGAATCATGCGAAATTTTAACACATTCCCAAATTTTGTTTAATTCTTCGCTTTGAATCTCTAATGTGAAAACCGTATGCATTTCCGGCGAAAACACATAAAAATTTTGCCCAAATTTCATTAAAGCATCTGTTGCTCTTATAAATTTATTTAGTAGTGCTGTTTTCGACATATTTTTCTTCTTTCTATAAATTTAATTAAATTAAAAATTATTATCAATGACCATTTTTATTTATAAAATTTTCACAAAATCAAACGTAATTTTTCGAAAAACTGACAAACTTTTATAAAATAAATTCAAATTTTTTAAATTAATTTATAATTTATTCACAAAACAATTTTAAAAATTTTCAAATTAAATTTATGCAAATTTAATACAAACCACAATTAAGTCAAACTGACCACCGTAGGGTACGAAATTGAACAAAGAGAAAGAAGAAAAAACAACAAATTTATTTTTGTATGTATGTATATAGCACTTTAAATATATACACGTATTAAAAAGCACTTGTTATTTAATTTATATATTAATAATTAATTTTCACCACTAAATATATTTATTCTTATAATTTTTATAAATTTTATTTTTTATTATTTTTTTATACAAATTCTGTCTGTCCACGTAAATAACCTATCGTTTTTTAAGTATTAAACGATAGGTAATTAAAGCAATAGTCGCGAAACGATCAATCACAATAGGTAATATGAAGAAATAAAAACACATAAATAATTAAACCAATGTATGTATGTAAATATGTATATTAATTTTTACACTGCATTTACATAAACACATATATTTTATTTGCCGTAGCACTTTTATTTTTCTCTTTTTTTTCTTTATTTGATAAAAGAATTATAAATATGTATTTTACGCACCTTATTTTCAGTTTAAAACTTTTATTAAATATGACGATGTAGCTGTTGGTGGTAAATGATGATTATAATTCCTTAAAGGGAAGAAAAGGAAAAATATTAGCTTCGAATTTAATTTTTCTTTAAATCCGGCTCGAATGGACCAAATGTTTGCGCGCCAGGCATAAAATATGAAATAAAAAATATCAGGTTTAATCAGTTTTAATCAAATTTTGTTTTTATTCGATTTTAAAATATTACCTTTAAAAAACTTCTGGTGTTGTGACCTTTATTGTTGCGTAGCTTTCACACAAGTAAGTTATGTATATTTGTTTTACACAAAAAACCAAAAACAAACATACATAGACCGTAAGCGGTTAACTTTGACGAAATCCAAATAAAAACAAATATAATTCATAAGCAAAGGGAAATTTGAACTTCAGTAAAGTTGCCAGACAAATTGAAATAAATAAATTATGAAACAAGAATCTGGCTTAAACAACCTCTATTTTTGACCATTTTTGAGTGGGTTTTTTGCCTATTTTGTCTAAACGAAGAAACGGACAAAAAAACGTGGTATGCAGTTTTGTTTGAAGTATAAGTCATAATACCTATGCTAAAAATGAAAGCAACCGGTTCAAAAATGGCAGAGGATTATAAAAAATACAACCGAAATTTTAGATTTTAATTAATTATGGCTTTGTTTTTATGCGATTTTTATCTATACTGAAAAAAGTAGTACGCAGTTTTTTCAAACATCACATTCATAGTATCGTAACCAAAACTCAGTTGGATGGGTCCATAAATGGCGGAGCTATGAGTCAAAAATTGCGAAAACCTCTATTATTTGACAAATTTTTGACAAAAGAACGTGGCACGCAGTTTTATTACAAATAACAGTTGTAATGTCTGTGTAAAAAATCATAAAGATCGGGCCACAAATAGACGAGAAAAATCAAAAAATACAACCAAAATTTTAGAGAGTTCATTAGATCTTTCTCGATAATTAAATATTTAATTAAATATGTTTGGCTTAAAAATTTTTACAAAAATTTGCAAAATTAAATGAAAATAAATTTTTTTGTTTTCCTTTTTTAGAATTTCTTTTTTTATTAATTTAAAAATTTAGTGCCTGCAGACATTTTATTGCTTTTAAAAATTAGGTTCTCAGAAAGGCTTGTTTCTTAGAACTCGTAATTTTAGTCGTATTATAAAATTTTTTTTTGTAGATATTTCGATCCAATAATAAATAAATAAATTTTTCATATTTAATACGACCTCAAGCTGAACAAAGTATGCATTTCAATTACATACTTTTTTTGAAGTGAGTGAAGATAAATATGTGTTAAAATTTAATTTTTATTGAACTTATTTAAAAGGAAATAATATTAAAAGTGACATGTGCTTTCTAGAAACTTAAAAGAATAATTCATATTAATTACAATGTTGCCAATGTGGCAAAATTCAAGTATATTTCATTTCATCGATTTCGGCCATCCTTTATACATGATCGCCCTCGATCAGTTACAGCTCGTAGTCATCTAGATATTTTGGGGTAGTTCTATTTCTTATGGGCCGACATTGTGTGTTGTCTTCATCAGAGGTATTGCCTTCACGAATTGCATCAGGAGGAAGCATTACTCTCTTTACGTCCTCAGCTGCTACAACACCCTCATAACATCGTTGGGTACGTTGAATGTCCGGAAAGTCGGCTACGCGATAACGGTCATAAGGACCCTTATACAGAGGTAAGAGTTTCGTAGACTCTCCAGTACTACTAGGTTCACGTCGGATCATAACAGAGTCACCAGTCAGCTGCACATCGTCTTTTATTAAAGTGTAACCGCTGCTTGCTTTGATCATTTCTAATACGATCAATCACTTTCTGCCTTAAACCGGTTATATCTTCAAAGTTCTTCTTGTTGGGAAAAGCGTCATCCAATCTATTAGTAATTAGTCTTCTTGGTTCGTAGTTAAAGAGCACTTTAAAAGGTGTCGACTTTAATACGTGATGTACTGTATTATTGACACTCCACTGTACGATTCCAATGTGTTGATCCCAGTCACTACCATTCGACTTTCGGCACAAAGTAGACAGCATAGGGGTTATTGTTCGATTCAATCGTTCGCATTGACCATTAGCCCTTGGCGTCGCCGTCGCATTCATTACATGCTCAATATTCTTGTCAGTACAAAACTTTACAAAAGGGGAGCCAGTAAATGCGGTACCCCTATCGGTAATAACTCGGTTTGGTGCTCCGAATATGGCCACCACATCACTAAACGCACGAACTGTTGTCTCACTCTTGACATTTCGTACCGGTTTCAATATACAAAATTTTGGAAAACCGTCAATTATGACCAAGATATACATATTTCCATATCTACCTCTTACAAACGGCCCCAAATTGTCGGCATGAACAGTATGGAAGGGGATTCCTATCTTATCTATCGAATCCCTGTTTTCTTCCAGCAGGTTGTTTATTGTACAAACACTCGAAACACGCACCAACAAACCTCTTTACATAATTTCTTAATCTGGGAAACCAATATTTTTCTTTTATTTTGGAAACAGTCTTATAAACACCTACATGCCCCAACTCGTCATGACATGTCTAAACAATCTTATACCTTGCACCATCAGGAATGTAAAAACTTTCACCATCTTTCTCCGTCTTGAAGTTTAAATTCGTTCTGTATGCGTAAATCATCTTTGGAAAGGTCATTCTGTTTTTGAAGGGTTTCTCTAATACTCTGTATTTTGGGATCACTTTTCTGCAATAGTGCCAACCAATCCGCAGTGTCTAAACTTGAATGTAATGCACAAATATCAGCCACAGTTGAGGTATTTTCAGCTATCTCACACGTAAAAGGTGATTTTATAAGAACTATCGGAAATTAAAAAAAAAAAACACATAAAATTCAGAAAAATGCATGAAATATTTATTTGGATCGATAGTTGGGTCGATATAATTTAATGTTTGAAGATTATTTCATGCAAATGTT
Source organism: Thelaira solivaga (assembly GCA_947397855.1). Taxonomy (NCBI): domain Eukaryota; kingdom Metazoa; phylum Arthropoda; class Insecta; order Diptera; family Tachinidae; genus Thelaira; species Thelaira solivaga. Next base: position 15,074,833 of record OX377615.1, read on the forward strand.
GGCCGCGGCTGCGCCTCAAATGGTCCATACGCTTAGTCCAATTTTGGCATACTCTTTCCAACATTTCGGCCGGTATCTCACGAATAATGTTGGCAATGTTGGCTTCCAGTGCGTCAATCGAAGCGGGCTTGTCCCTATAGATATTAGCCTTAACATAGCCCCACAAAAAATAGTCTAGAGGCGTTAAATCGCACGATCTGGGCGGCCAATTGACTGGTCCCAAGCGTGAAATAAACTGTTCACCGAACTCGCCTCTCAATTGGTCCATTGTTTCGCGTGCTGTGTGGCATGTGGCACCGTCTTGTTGAAACCACATGTCATGCAAGTCAAGTTCTTCCATTTTGAGCAAAAAAAAGTTTGTTATCATCGCACGGTAGCGCTCACCATTCACAGTAACGTTGTGATTCGCATCATCTTTGAAGAAATACGGCCCAATGATGCCGCCAGCCCATAATCCACACCAAACGGTTGTTTTTTGTGGATGCATTGGTAGCTCTTGCAATGCTTCTGGCTGCTCTTCACTCCAAATACGGCAGTTTTGCTTGTTCACGTATCCATTCAACCAGAAATGAGCCTCGTCGCTGAACACAATTCTTCGATAAAAAAGTGGATCTTCATCTAACTTTTCAAGAGCCCATTCACCAAAAATTTGGCGTTGTGGTAGGTCGTTTGGCTTCAATTCTTGCACCAGTTGTATCTTATAAGGCTTCACACCCAAATCCTTCCGCAAAATTTTCCACGTAGTGGAGTAACAGAGGCCCAATTGCTGCGAACGGCGCCGAATCGATAATTCACGGTCATCACCAACACTGGCCGATACGGCTGCGATATTTTCTTCAGTTCGCACTCTACGTAAGCGTGTTGGTGGTTTAATGTCCAACAATGTAAATTTGGTGCGAAATTTTGTTACAATAGCCCGAATAGAAGCCTCAGTAGGTCGATTAAACTGACCATAAAATGGAAGAAGCGCGCGATGAACTTTCTTAACAGAGCACGCATTTTGGTAATAAAATTCAATAATTTGCAAGCGTTGTTCGTTTGTAAGACGATTCATGATTAAATTATAGACCAAACTGAAGATGTTTGACAGTGACACAAGATACAAAACGTGCGTGAGCTGTCAAAACTAGTGTTGCCAAAAAGATAATAGCAAAAAATCACTCTTTATTACGACTCAATGCGTCAGCATGTCTGTTGTCAGCGCCAGGCGTGTGCTGAATTTCAAAATTGTACTCAGACAACTTTAACCACCATCTTCCTATTCTTGGGAGAATATCTTTCTTTGTCATGGAACACCTTACTGCGTTGCAATCAGTTTTCACTACAAACGGTAAGCGAATTAAGTATATACGGAATCGTTCCAACACCCAAACAACCGCTAATATTTCCAACTCTGTTGAATGATAACGAGCTTCTTCTTTCGTGGTCTGACGACTTGCATACGCTACAGGATGGAACTTTCCATCGATTTGCTTTTGCAAAAATTCCAGCTAAACCATCTCTACAGGCATCAGTGTGTACCTCAGTTTCAGCATCTTTAGAATATATACTTAAAACAGGTAATTCAGTTAAAACTTTCTTCAAGGCAATAAACGCGTTTTCTTCTTTATCGTTCCATCTCCAAGCGATCTCATTCTTTGTTAAGCATGTTAAGGGTTTTGCCAAAATTGCGTAATTCTTGATAAAATTTCGAAAATAGCTTGTTAACCCAATAAATTGGCGTATTTCGTGGACATTAGTGGGACGTTTGAAGTTAATGATAGCTTTTGTCTTGAGTTGACTTGGTATAACAACTCCGTTACAGATTTCGTAACCCAAATACTCGACTCCTGTCATCAGGAATTTACACTTACAGATATTCAATTTCAAATTTGCTTGTCTCAACGCGTTCAAAACAATTTCAAGATTTTGCATGCACTCGTCAATGTTAGAGGACGGTATAAGTATATCGTCAAAATAACCCATCGCAATTGTAAAACGCAATGGACCTAAGGTGGAATTGACCAATTTCTGAAAAATTGCTGGGCCATTGGATACACCAAAAGGCATTCGCATGAATTCATAGTGCCCATCTGGCGTCACAAATGCGGTCACATGCCGAGAATTCTCAGCTACTTTAACTTGATAATACCCACAACGCATATTTAACATATTAAAATATTTCATACCATGCAGTCTGTTGATTTGATCAGCAACGATTGGCAATGGTTATTTCATCTTTCTAGTCACGCGATTCAGAGATCTATAATCTATACATATTCGTCTATCGCCAGTTTTCTTGCGAACGATTAAAATGAGACTCGCATATTCAGATTTTGATTCAACGATTATACCTGCGTTCTTCAATTGAGTCATTTCTTCTCGTACAAAAGCTCTTTCAGATTCACTCAGACGATATGGCTTATAAGTAATTGGTTTGTCATCTAACAGTTCAATTGAGAACTCTGTATTTTTGCCACAACCTAGTTCGTTGAGACTCAAAGCAAAACAATCTCTATAATCATGTAACAAAGTTTTCAACTTTTCAACGTAAGGCTCAGGTATTTCCGGGTTTACATTTATTAATTTACAAAATTCATCGTCATTCTCATTGCAATAATCATCAATCTCGCTATCATCAAAAATACACAACTCATCCTTAGTTACTCGCTCACCCTTATTGAAGACCACATCAGTTGAAGAAACGTTGACAATTGGCACAGCAAAGCCATCGGCATCGCTATTAATAATACAAGCTGGTATAACACATCCATTTCTGTTAATACTTGAATTTATAAAAACATCTTGATTCTTGGAAATCTGTTCGGTAGTAGTAACTGTAACAAACCCAACATGATTTGGTGGCAGAACAGCAGCCTCTTTTACCCATAACCCGGTTTTTAGTTTGGGAAGGTTTGGTATATCAATTTTGATTAAATCATTATCAGGCAGTTCAAAAATTCTCAAATAGTCTCCTCTCTTATAATAAATTACATGCGGCTGTTCAGTAAAAGGTTGTCCAATCAGTAATGGTATATCAAGGGTAACATCCGTCATTACATACACCAAAACATTAGGTTCTGCCTGATCAACTTTCATATTAGCTTTAAATACACCCATGGGACTTGTCATACCACCACCTACACCTCTAATTATAGTATCACTGGGAGCCATGTAATACTCTCAACTCATATCTTTTGGTACCGACTCTTTCATCATAATGCATTGGCTACCAAAATCAACGTACGATTTTATTTTCTTGCCATTGATTTCTGCATCAAAGAAATACTTTTGATTCACGCACATACTTTCACTTTGTTTTCTAACAATAGCACAATCAGTCAACTGTCCTCCATATTGTTCTCTTTTCTTGACAGTATGAGTATTAGATTTAGGACAATTTTTTCTAATATGACCAGGTTTATTACATTTTAAACAAACAATAGGAGAAGTGCAATTTTGTCTAAAATGTCCCTTCAAGTTACACCGGAAACAAGTCACATCAGCTGTATCTTTTGTTGTTTTCGCTAAAGCCTCCTTAACATCCTTTTCTTGCTTTAGCGGTTTAGTGTAAATAGTGCTACGTTCCTTCTGATTGTTTACCTGAGCGCCCATTGTTCGATAAAAATCTCGGATGTCCGCTAACAGTGCATTTGATTCGGTGTTAGTCTTGCAAAGCAAAAACGTTTTTAAGTCCCGATCATATAATCCTTGCATTATCTGAGTTTTTGTTTCTGGAAATGATAAATTTAGTTTATCACACAATCTTTTCTTTTTAAAGTAATAGTCAAAGACATTTTCATTTTTTGTTGTTTATAGTTTAACAAAGCCGACCATTGTTCTGCAACGCTGACGCCGCCGATAAAAGTATTAGTGAAGTCAGTTTCAAACCCTTGCCAACTTCTTATACCCAATGAATAAAACCAATCAATGGCACCATCAGTCAAATTAGAACGTACAAATTCAAGTCTAAATGAATCAGACCAGTTGTTTAAATCGCCCATGCCTTTGATAGACTCCAACCACTTATTGGCATTTTCCTCTGAACCCTTGCCGCTAAACTTTCTTATTGACCTATGTAAATCCGGCACAACATTGAACTGTGACGTCGAGTTACTTACTGCGACTTGGTTGTTCAAAGTAATGGCTCTAATAAGTTCTGCATTTTGCTCTAAAAGCCTCTTTACCACATCGTTTGATCCACTTGCTTGATCTTCCAAGTCATTCATGTTTTCACCAGTACCGCCTCCGTGTGTTATAGTGTTATTATTTTCTTCACAATCGCTCCTCGATAATACTCACAACGCTATTCAATATAACACAATTCTCGTCAGCTTCAACAGCAACAACTGACACACCTGTATTAATATTAACAGTGAAACTCCAAGAACTCGTACCGATGATAACAACAGCAACCTCTTTTGTGCTTCTTGAATTCTTTATCTCACTTCTGAATGTTAAAGTTTAATTTTTATTGAACTTATTTAAAAGCAAATAATATTAAAAGTGACATGTGCTTTCTAGAAACTTAAAAGAATAATTCATATTAATTACAATGTTGCCAATATGGCTAATGAAAAAAACGTCAAAATTCAAGTATGTTTCATTTCATCTATTTGATAGCTAACATATGGTTAGTTAAATATGTTTTCACATAATTCCTTATGTTTTTTAGTATTTGTAAATATCTTTTCAGTATTTTTGACATACTAAGATACAAATGTGCATAAATACGTTGATTTCTCTAAGAGATTGCAAACAAACCATATAATATTACGGGTTGGTAATCGTTTTAAACAAAAGGTCGTCCAGATTTGTAATCTATCGCCCAAGTACTCAGAAAAAACTTTGCATTATTTTAAAAAAATTTTTGAAATTCCCTCATTTCCCAGTACCCTTCTTCTGAGGGATTTTTACCATTACCCACTGTTACCGCCACTAACAACTCAACACTTTTTGGAGATATATATATAGATATATAATATATCTGTCTTTATTTTTATCATATGTTGTAATATCATAAGCTCACTTCGCTATTTAGCTACAAAAGCTAAAGAAGATAAAATAGATGTAAAATATTTTTCTTACATGTGCCAAAGCCAATTATCATTACGCCATTCTTATAAAAGGTCATTCCTGAAAGAGAATCACGTAAGAAACCAGGCTTAAATTGCTTTGCGCACATTCTTGGCTATTGCACTAAAATGTAAGATTTATATAATACTTAAATTTGTAATTATATATTAAATTGTAATAATTATTTCTTAGGAAATTTAATGCAGTCTACTGAAATAAAGGGTGTCCCAACAAGAACGCAAGATTTAAATTTGGCGCCATTCGAAGTGTTTGAAATTTGAACAATTGCTATTGTTTGCTAGTAGAATGTACGAGGTTTGTAAAAATGGAGCGCTACACCAATGAACAACGCATTCTCATTATGAAATTGTTTTACCAAAATGGTGAAAGTTTTGCGGCTACAATTCGCAAATTGCGATCAATTTGGGGTCAAAATAATGCTCCAAAAGAGTCAACTGTAAAGAGATTAATGGATAAATTTGCCGAAACTGGGTCTGTTAGTGATGTAAAGACAACAACGCGCCTTCGACCAGGTCGATCAACCGAAAATGTTGCAGCTGTACGTGATGATGTCGCTCAACCTCCATACACCTCAATTCGACACCGAGCTCAGCAAATTGGTGTCTCCAAATCCACTATGCAGCGAATTTTGACGAAAGATTTGCATCTTCATGCACACAAAGTTCAATTGACCCAGGAACTGAAGCCAGCTGACCATGGACAGCGAAGGGAGTTCTTTAATTAGGTATTGGAGAGACAACATAAAAATGCTGATTTTGCCGATAAAATCATCTTCAGTGACGAGGCCCATTTCCATCTTGACGGCTTCATCAATAAGCAGAATTGTCGCATTTGGGGTGAGGAAAATCCTCGAGTGATTCACAAGAAGCAAGTGCATCCTCAACATGTCACTGTGTGGTGTGGTTTTTGGGCTGGAGGAATCATTGGACCTTTTTTTTATGAAAATGAGGGTGGTCAAGCGCAAACAGTCAATGGTGTTCGGTATCGTGAAATGATAACCAGTTTTTTCTTGCCTAGAATTGAAGAAATGAATGTGGAGGGCTTGTGGTTTCAACAAGACGGCGCCACATGTCATACAGCCAGAGAAACAATTCAATTGCTGCATCAGTCATTTCCCGGTCATGTTATTTCGCATTTTAGAGACCAAAATTGGCCGCCTAGATCGTGTGATTTAACACCATTAGACTTTTTTCTTTGGGGTTTTTTGAAGTCGATGGTTTACGCGAATAAGCCGACGACGACTCAAGTCTTAAAAGTGGAAATTGGACGCTGCATTAATGAAATACCGCAGCATTTATGCAAAACGGTCATTGAAAATTTCATTAAAAGATCGCGTGTGTGCCAGCAAAGCCGCGGCGGCCATCTGCCCGATATGTTGTTCCATACATAACCTCATTCTGTCTACTTTACGATATAATAAAGTTTCACGATTTTTTTTTAATATCTGTGTTTTATTTAAAATTTAAATCTTGCATTCTTGTTGAAATAAAGTTGTGCATTTTGATTCGGAAGACTCATTCAAATTTAAGCAATAACCAGGACTAATTGTAGTAAACGCTATTTTTGTTTACAACAATTTTAACACCCACTTTGCTGAGGTACCATTCCCGACTTTGGTCAGGAAAATTGCCAAAGTCAAAATGGAATTTAATCTGTAGGGTCTAAACTTTCTGGAAGTGTTTAAACATTTTCTGAAAAATTCGTAGTTTTTATTTTATGATGCAAAACGGAAACTTCCAAAATCCTTAAGAACAACACTCTCCACTCCCCAGTTTGCCGAAGTACCATTCATGATTTTGCCCATGAAAATTACCAAAATCAAAAAGGAATTTAATCTGTAGGCTCAAAGCTTTTTGGAAGTGTTTTAACATTTTCTGAAAAATTCGTAGTTTTTAAATTATGATGCAAAATGGAAACTGCCTAAATTCTTGAGACCAACACTACTGGAGTATATGAAAATTTCAAAAAAATTTTAAATATTATTATTTTGTGTTCTTTTATTATTTCGCTTTCCTGTGCTGATTCATTTGTCAGATCGGTAACAAATTCTCTTGAAAATCTTAACTTGTAATTTCTAAACTGAATAGGATAGACTTTTTGTAATCCTCCTAAAGTTCTTTCATCGGTAGTGATGCCGTTAACTACTTATCTTTTGAGCAAAGATACAAGTTCCTCGTTGCTGTAATTGTTTCGGGTAATAGTATGGCGATGATAGGTAGGGAAAATTATATCAATTTTATAAGTTGGAATGTCATCAGTAAGCAAAAATATTTGATTCTTAAAAACGTTTATAGGCGCATTGGCAAATGCTATCAAATGAACTCTCATCGCTGTGTTGCGTGGGTGTTAAGGAGTTCACTTGTGGTGCTCTTGAAAGGGCATCAGCCACGGCGTTAGTTTTCCCTGGCCTGTATTCCTCTATGGTAGCTTTCCACCTTCTTAGCTTGCTGTTAGTATTTTTGTTATTAAAAGCATGTGTGAGAGGCTAGTGGTCGGTTATTATTTTGACTTTAGCAGATCCATAGAGGTAATTTCTTAAATTTTTTAAGGCCCATATGATAGCGAGCATTTCTCGCTCATTAGTGGCATAATTCTCTTCAGGTTTTCTCAGAGTCCTGGAAATATAAGCTATTGGACGATCCTCCTGTGATAATACCGCACCTAACGCGAAGTTCGATGCGTCGGTAGTGATCTGAAATTCCTTTTTGAAATCGGGGTATGCCACTACAATGTCTAGGCCAACTAAGGCATTCTTAAGCTTATTAAAGGCTTCTACTGCGTTTCTATTAAGAGAAATTAATTGTTTACCTGATTGAGCTTTTGGCAGGTTGCCTTCCTCCCCCCTTAAAAGGGCTGTCAGGGGTTTTGCCATTTTCACGTAGTCCCTAATGAAACGGTGGTAATAACCGGACTGATTTAGAAAGGATCTAAGTTCTTTTACCGTCTTAGGTTGTGGGAACTTTTTTACGGCCTCCAATTTGTTTGGATTTGTTTTGATTCCATCACTTGAGATAATGAGTCCCAGAAATTCGACTTCGTTTTTTATAAGCTCGCTCTTATCGAGCTGTACTTTCATATTTGCGTTCTGTAGTGTTCGGAAAATTGTCTCAACGTTTTCGAGATGTTCTTTCTCGGTTTCGCTGAAAATTAATATGTCGTCTATATACAAAAAACATATTTTTCCAATATTCTGGTGTAATATGTCGTCCAGTGTTCTCTGGATTGCGGGTGCGTTCTTTAATCCAAAGGGGAGTCTCGTGAACTCATATTTGCTATTGTTTACCGAAAATGCAGTCTTTTCAATATCCTGCTATCTCAATAGGATCTGATATAATCCGCTTTTGAGGTCTATAACCGAAAACCATTTTTTATTACCTAACTGCATCAATATATCAGATATTTCGGGGATGGGATATCTATTTGTTATTGTTATTTAGTTAAGTTTACGATAATCCACTACCATCCGAAATTTGCTCTTTCTAGAAGTATCTAGTTTTTTAGGCACTATCCACACAGGTGCGTTGTATGGAGATCTAGATGGCCTGATTATACCGTTTGAGTTTAGCTCGTTAATCTGTTTTTCTACTTCTTCCTTTAGTGAAGCAGGCTAAGGGTAACTTCTGGAATAAACCGGTTTGTCTGAGGTTGTTCTGATTTCGCCTTCCACCATTGTTGTGTAGGTCAATTTTTTGTCCACTTCCATAAATAATTTGGGGTATTTGGCCGTTAATTTTCCGATGGCATCTTTCTGATCTGTAGTCATATGTTGGGTTCTAACTCCAATTGTGTTAACATCACTTGAAAATTCTTGGTTTATATTTATTTTCCGTCCGCCTCTTATAACCATCAAACTGCGTTCTATGTATATTATTGCTGAGACCTACTTTAAGCTATCATTCCCTAATATGGCATGGAAAAATTTGAGAGTTGGGAGTATGAAATATTTTATAGGAATTTCATTGTTTCCAAAAAGGTGTGCAAAGACATGGTGAGTTACTTTGATAGGATCTCCTATTGAATTAGCATAAAATAGATTTTCATTATTTGCTAAATTTGGTTGAATGCAATTTTTATTCGAACCTGTATCTAAAAGAATTTTTAGAAATTTTCCGTCGTTAGTCCTACAACTAATATAGGATAACGAGGATTGGGTTAATGTAAAAAATGAATATCTGTAAAACTTCCTCGGGGTTTTCAAGGTTTTCTTCTTGATATTCCGAAAAACCGTTCATGTACTCTTGTAAGGCTTCATGGTGGTTTTTATCTTCTTCCATTTCGGCAAGATCGTATTTTTCTTGTTCTGCCAGAGTACGAAAATTCCGCTGTACTTTTGGAGGTGGTCTTACTTGAAGAGAAAGTTGTGGTGGTCTCTTTCGTTGGAACTGATGTATAGGCCTTGGCCTGTTCATGTAGTTTATGTTACGAGTTCTTATACTCTCGTCAATTTCCATTGCTTCCGGACATTGAGTTGGTTTGGGAGTTGTTGACTATTTTGGAATGGGCTAAATTGTAACTGACTGTTTCTCGGTGGGAAGGACTGATTTCGTTGGTCAAACCTAGACTGGTATGGTGGAGGGGTAGAGAAAAAATTTGGCTGTGGTTGGTATGCCAGGTGTGGATAATTTATCATTGGTCTATTTGAATGAGTGTTGTACCTTGGAGAAAGTTGTGGTGGAGTCACGTATTTTTTCGCACTTGAACGCGTATTTGGAACACAGTTGGTTCTAAATGCTTGGTTGCCTAATTTTTGACACAAAGCAAGTGCTTGCGGCAGATCTCTTGGTTTTTTTATAGCTAGGAATCTCGGCATAGCGCCATTCAATCCCCTAACGAATGTGTCGAGTGCTTTCTCTCGGTAGGTTTTGGTAAGGACGTTGACAGCTTCATTTCATATTTCTAACGATGACAATTTGTTAAGAATCAGTGAAAGACATCCATAGACTTCGTGGTAGAATTCTTGAATGCTTTGTCTTCCTTGTACGAGTGACGCTAGTAGGTATTCCAGGGATGAAACAACTCTTTTATCCGCGTAGTGGGTAACAAGGCAGCGTGAGATACAATCACAGTTCAGTGGTGTATTGTATGATTCCAGAACATTGTCCGCCTGTCCTACAATTTTATTCCGTATGACGTTGATAATCCCATAATATTTGGCAGTACCTTTAATTGGTTCGTAAATTTGAAGAATTCTCTCCACACTTTTTGTCAACGAAATGATCTCCATATTATTTCCCGAAAACTCTCTCAAGCTTTTAACTAAAGAGTGATTTTTTTGCTATTATCTTTTTGGCAACACTAGTTTTGACAGCTCACGCACGTTTTGTATCTTGTGTCACTGTCAAACATCTTCAGTTTGGTCTATAATTTAATCATGAATCGTCTTACAAACGAACAACGCTTGCAAATTATTGAATTTTATTACTAAAATGCGTGCTCTGTTAAGAAAGTTCATCGCGCGCTTCTTCCATTTTATGGCCAGTTTAATCGACCTACTGAGGCTTCTATTCGGGCTATTGTAACAAAATTTCGCACCAAATTTACATTGTTGGACATTAAACCACCAACACGCTTACGTAGAGTGCGAACTGAAGAAAATATCGCAGCCGTATCGGCCAGTGTTGGTGATGACCGTGAATTATCGATTCGGCGCCGTTCGCAGCAATTGGGCCTCTGTTACTCCACTACGTGGAAAATTTTGCGGAAGGATTTGGGTGTGAAGCCTTATAAGATACAACTGGTGCAAGAATTGAAGCCAAACGACCTACCACAACGCCAAATTTTTGGTGAATGGGCTCTTGAAAAGTTAGATGAAGATCCACTTTTTTATCGAAGAATTGTGTTCAGCGACGAGGCTCATTTCTGGTTGAATGGATACGTGAACAAGCGAAACTGCCGTATTTGGAGTGAAGAGCAGCCAGAAGCATTGCAAGAGCTACCAATGCATCCACAAAAAACAACCGTTTGGTGCGGATTATGGGCTGGCGGCATCATTGGGCCGTATTTCTTCAAAGATGATGCGAATCACAACGTTACTGTGAATGGTGAGCGCTACCGTGCGATGATAACAAACTTTTTTTTGCCCAAAATGGAAGAACTTTACTTGCATGACATGTGGTTTCAACAAGACGGTGCCACATGCCACACAGCACGCGAAACAATGGACCAATTGAGAGGCGAGTTCGGTGAACAGTTTATTTCACGCTTGGGACCAGTCAATTGGCCGCCCAGATCGTGCGATTTAACGCCTCTAGACTATTTTTTGTGGGGCTATGTTAAGGCTAATGTCTATAGGGACAAGCCCGCTTCGATTGACGCACTGGAAGCCAACATTGCCAACATTATTCGTGAGATACCGGCCGAAATGTTGGAAAGAGTATGCCAAAATTGGACTAAGCGGATGGACCATTTGAGGCGCAGCCGCGGCCAACATTTGCATGAAATAATCTTCAAACATTAAATTATATCGACCCAACTATCGATCCAAATAAATATTTCATGCATTTTTCTGAATTTTATGTGTTTTTTTTTTTTTAATTTCCGATAGTTCTTATAAAATCACCTTTTACGTGTGAGATAGCTGAAAATACCTCAACTGTGGCTGATATTTGTGCATTACATTCAAGTTTAGACACTGCGGATTGGTTGGCACTATTGCAGAAAAGTGATCCCAAAATACAGAGTATTAGAGAAACCCTTCAAAAACAGAATGACCTTTCCAAAGATGATTTACGCATACAGAACGAATTTAAACTTCAAGACGGTTATGTGTATAAGATGGAGAAAGATGGTGAAAGTTTTTACATTCCTGATGGTGCAAGGTATAAGATTGTTTAGACATGTCATGACGAGTTGGGGCATGTAGGTGTTTATAAGACTGTTTCCAAAATAAAAGAAAAATATTGGTTTCCCAGATTAAGAAATTATGTAAAGAGGTTTGTTGGTGCGTGTTTCGAGTGTTTGTACAATAAACAACCTGCTGGAAGAAAACAGGGATTCGATAGATAAGATAGGAATCCCCTTCCATACTGTTCATGCCGACAATTTGGGGCCGTTTGTAAGAGGTAGATATGGAAATATGTATATCTTGGTCATAATTGACGGTTTTCCAAAATTTTGTATATTGAAACCGGTACGAAATGTCAAGAGTGAGACAACAGTTCGTGCGTTTAGTGATGTGGTGGCCATATTCGGAGCACCAAACCGAGTTATTACCGATAGGGGTACCGCATTTACTGGCTCCCCTTTTGTAAAGTTTTGTACTGACAAGAATATTGAGCATGTAATGAATGCGACGGCGACGCCAAGGGCTAATGGTCAATGCGAACGATTGAATCGAACAATAACCCCTATGCTGTCTACTTTGTGCCGAAAGTCGAATGGTAGTGACTGGGATCAACACATTGGAATCGTACAGTGGAGTGTCAATAATACAGTACATCACGTATTAAAGTCGACACCTTTTAAAGTGCTCTTTAACTACGAACCAAGAAGACTAATTACTAATAGATTGGATGACGCTTTTCCCAACAAGAAGAACTTTGAAGATATAACCGGTTTAAGGCAGAAAGTGATTGATCGTATTAGAAATGATCAAAGCAAGCAGCGGTTACACTTTAATAAAAGACGATGTGCAGCTGACTGGTGACTCTGTTATGATCCGACGTGAACCTAGTAGTACTGGAGAGTCTACGAAACTCTTACCTCTGTATAAGGGTCCTTATGACCGTTATCGCGTAGCCGACTTTCCGGACATTCAACGTACCCAACGATGTTATGAGGGTGTTGTAGCAGCTGAGGACGTAAAGAGAGTAATGCTTCCTCCTGATGCAATTCGTGAAGGCAATACCTCTGATGAAGACAACACACAATGTCGGCCCATAAGAAATAGAACTACCCCAAAATATCTAGATGACTACGAGCTGTAACTGATCGAGGGCGATCATGTATAAAGGATGGCCGAAATCGATGAAATGAAATATACTTGAATTTTGCCACATTGGCAACATTGTAATTAATATGAATTATTCTTTTAAGTTTCTAGAAAGCACATGTCACTTTTAATATTATTTCCTTTTAAATAAGTTCAATAAAAATTAAATTTTAACACATATTTATCTTCACTCACTTCAAAAAAAGTATGTAATTGAAATGCATACTTTGTTCAGCTTGAGGTCGTATTAAATATGAAAAATTTATTTATTTATTATTGGATCGAAATATCTACAAAAAAAAATTTTATAATACGACTAAAATTACGAGTTCTAAGAAACAAGCCTTTCTGAGAACCTAATTTTTAAAAGCAATAAAATGTCTGCAGGCACTAAATTTTTAAATTAATAAAAAAAGAAATTCTAAAAAAGGAAAACAAAAAAATTTATTTTCATTTAATTTTGCAAATTTTTGTAAAAATTTTTAAGCCAAACATATTTAATTAAATATTTAATTATCGAGAAAGATCTAATGAACTCTCTAAAATTTTGGTTGTATTTTTTGATTTTTCTCGTCTATTTGTGGCCCGATCTTTATGATTTTTTACACAGACATTACAACTGTTATTTGTAATAAAACTGCGTGCCACGTTCTTTTGTCAAAAATTTGTCAAATAATAGAGGTTTTCGCAATTTTTGACTCATAGCTCCGCCATTTATGGACCCATCCAACTGAGTTTTGGTTACGATACTATGAATGTGATGTTTGAAAAAACTGCGTACTACTTTTTTCAGTATAGATAAAAATCGCATAAAAACAAAGCCATAATTAATTAAAATCTAAAATTTCGGTTGTATTTTTTATAATCCTCTGCCATTTTTGAACCGGTTGCTTTCATTTTTAGCATAGGTATTATGACTTATACTTCAAACAAAACTGCATACCACGTTTTTTTGTCCGTTTCTTCGTTTAGACAAAATAGGCAAAAAACCCACTCAAAAATGGTCAAAAATAGAGGTTGTTTAAGCCAGATTCTTGTTTCATAATTTATTTATTTCAATTTGTCTGGCAACTTTACTGAAGTTCAAATTTCCCTTTGCTTATGAATTATATTTGTTTTTATTTGGATTTCGTCAAAGTTAACCGCTTACGGTCTATGTATGTTTGTTTTTGGTTTTTTGTGTAAAACAAATATACATAACTTACTTGTGTGAAAGCTACGCAACAATAAAGGTCACAACACCAGAAGTTTTTTAAAGGTAATATTTTAAAATCGAATAAAAACAAAATTTGATTAAAACTGATTAAACCTGATATTTTTTATTTCATATTTTATGCCTGGCGCGCAAACATTTGGTCCATTCGAGCCGGATTTAAAGAAAAATTAAATTCGAAGCTAATATTTTTCATTTTCTTCCCTTTAAGGAATTATAATCATCATTTACCACCAACAGCTACATCGTCATATTTAATAAAAGTTTTAAACTGAAAATAAGGTGCGTAAAATACATATTTATAATTCTTTTATCAAATAAAGAAAAAAAAGAGAAAAATAAAAGTGCTACGGCAAATAAAATATATGTGTTTATGTAAATGCAGTGTAAAAATTAATATACATATTTACATACATACATTGGTTTAATTATTTATGTGTTTTTATTTCTTCATATTACCTATTGTGATTGATCGTTTCGCGACTATTGCTTTAATTACCTATCGTTTAATACTTAAAAAACGATAGGTTATTTACGTGGACAGACAGAATTTGTATAAAAAAATAATAAAAAATAAAATTTATAAAAATTATAAGAATAAATATATTTAGTGGTGAAAATTAATTATTAATATATAAATTAAATAACAAGTGCTTTTTAATACGTGTATATATTTAAAGTGCTATATACATACATACAAAAATAAATTTGTTGTTTTTTCTTCTTTCTCTTTGTTCAATTTCGTACCCTACGGTGGTCAGTTTGACTTAATTGTGGTTTGTATTAAATTTGCATAAATTTAATTTGAAAATTTTTAAAATTGTTTTGTGAATAAATTATAAATTAATTTAAAAAATTTGAATTTATTTTATAAAAGTTTGTCAGTTTTTCGAAAAATTACGTTTGATTTTGTGAAAATTTTATAAATAAAAATGGTCATTGATAATAATTTTTAATTTAATTAAATTTATAGAAAGAAGAAAAATATGTCGAAAACAGCACTACTAAATAAATTTATAAGAGCAACAGATGCTTTAATGAAATTTGGGCAAAATTTTTATGTGTTTTCGCCGGAAATGCATACGGTTTTCACATTAGAGATTCAAAGCGAAGAATTAAACAAAATTTGGGAATGTGTTAAAATTTCGCATGATTCTTGTTTGGATTTTTTGGACAATCTGATCAATTTGAGTCAGTATCTGCAAAATATCAAGCCACCTACGTGACTTTCCTCAAATGTTCAGCTACTATTAATGAGAAATTACACGAATTGCGAACGGTCCCAAAAGCTAATACCTCTAATGCAGCAATTAATCCCGATCATAATTTGGCACTCCCACCGTGCGATGTCAATACTTTTGAGGGAGATTATATTGCGTGGCCCGCCTTTCGTGATTTATTTACCGCTATTTATATTAAAAGCTCTCGACTTAGTGATATAGAACGGCTTTGTCATTTACTTCGCAAAACCGCCGGTGAAGCGAACGAAATTGTGGCAAAGTGCCCTTTGAGTCACGAGGGATTTGAAATGGCTTGGCGCAACCTTAAGGATGCATATGAGAATCCTCGTATGTTGGTTAACAACCAATTAAAATTATTATTTAATCTCCCTACGGTTGAAAAAGAGTCTAGTGCCGGGCTAAGAACTTTGCAGCGCGGTATAAATAATTGCTTGCACTTTTTATCTGTTTATAAGGTTTCCACTGAGAATTGGGACCCAATTTTAATTTTCATGTGCATTCAACGTCTGCCTACGTCTACAGTTAGTTTATGGGAACAGGGTGTTAAAGATAAATCTGTTTTGTCCACTTGGCAAGATTTTAATTCCTTTCTGACAGAAAGAATTCAAACTTTAGAGTGTGTTCGTGGCCTTAAGAATTCTCAACCATTGATGAAACCTACGCAGAAGGTTAAAACTAATGTTGTGAATTCTAGTACAACTTCTAACTCCAATTCAGCTTCTTGTGTTTTATGTCATTGTTCCGGACATGTTTTGAGAACGTGTAAACGTTTTAAAAATCTTTCGCTATCAGAAAGATTTTCTACAGTTCGAAAATTTCACTGTTGTCTTAATTGTTTATCACGAGAACATGGAGTCAAGAATTGTAAGAGTGCCTTTAATTGTACCACTTGTAATGAAAGACATCACTCTTTGTTACACCGTGATGTACGTAATATAGGAAATGTGAATAGGAATAATTCTTCTAATGGGAATTATTCTGCTCCGGTTCCGGCTAATGTAGCCCGGGATCTTAGTTGTGTAGACTCGTCTCTACCTTCTACGTCGACAGGTATTACCTCAGGTGGTACTTTTAATCGACAGGTTTTTTATGTTGCTCAGAACTATAGAGTGCTTCTAGGAACAGCGATGGTGAATATTCTTCATCAGGGTATCACGTACCCAGCTCGGGCTCTTATTGACCCAGATTCAGAATCTTCGTTTGTCTCTGAACATTTTTGTAATCGTTTAGGACTAATAACACATTCGACAAATGTTAAAGTTTCTGGTATTAGCCAAACATTTTCTGCTACAACTAGGAAAATTTGTTCTTTAGAGATTAGTTCTCCATTAGATCATTCAATTATCATGGAAACTATGGCTTTGGTATTACCGAAAATTTCTGGGGACTTACCCTCATTTGTTATTGACTCTAGTGTTCGTACAGAGTTTAGCTTACGGCTAGCTGATCCTAATTTTTGGCGACCAGGTTCAGTGGATATTTTGATAGGTGCTGATTTATATCCTCAGATAATGTTAGGGGAAATTCGACGTAATGTTTTAGGTACATTATTGGCTCAAAAGACAATATTTGGATGGATCATTACTGGATCTGTCCAAAGACCACCTATTCAAGTATATTCCACTACTATAGAGTGCTCGCCCGAAGATAGTTTGAATAGAAATCTTCTTAGATTTTGGGAGCTAGAAGAGAGTCCAAAAAACAAGATATGGACCCAGTTTGATAGATTTTCTGAGGAAAATTATAGGAGAACAACGCGACGCGACTCTGATGGCCGTTATGTAGTGACGCTACCTTTTAAGCCAGAATTTCCTCAGACTATCAGATTAGTCGTTTCAAAACAGAATGTCATGGCACAATTCTTGAGAAACGAGTCGTCTTTATTACGAAAACAAGATGAAAAAGCATTATATGATAGCGTTGCTAATGAATATTTAACACTGAATCATATGAAGCCAGTTTTGCATAAGTTTTCAGATACTTCTCACTCTTGTTATTTGCCTCATCATCCGATAATTAAACCTGATCGGAAAACTACGAAATTGCGTGTCGTATTTAATGCTTCTAATAAAACCTCCAATGGTAATAGCTTGAACGATTGTCTATATGTGGGCCCCACATTACAATCAGATTTAGTTCTTTTGATTTTACGTTGGCGATTATTTAGATATGTTTTTAATTGCGACATAACACAGATGTATAGGCAAATTCGACTTGACCCTGCTCATACCCCATTTCAACGGATTTTGTTTCGATCCTCTCCAACGGAGGAAGTGGTAGCGTATGAGTTACAAACGGTAACTTTTGGCGTCAATTGTGCTCCTTATTTAGCAATAAGGACATTATTAAAATTGGCAGATGATTCAGAGACGGAGTACCCTCTTGCTTCAAATATATTGCGCAAGTGTATGTACGTTGACGACATACTGACTGGGGCTCATGATGTTTCATCTGCTTTAGAAGCACGCCATCAACTTGTTACCGCTCTTTCGTCTGCTAAAATTGAGTTGAGAAAACGGACATCTAATTCTATGGAAATTCTTAGCGATTTTCCCCCCGAGTACTTGGTAGATTCTAAAATTTTAAATTTTGTGGAAACTAGCTGCTCTAAAACTTTAGGCATTCAATGGAATGCCAAGTTAGATTCATTTTATTTTCGTGTTGAGTCTGTCGCCGATAAGTTACACTTTACAAACAGAGACTTTTTGTCAACTATAGCTAAATTATTTGATCCTGTAAGTTGGCTAGGTCATTTTATAATTGTAGCGAAGATTATCATGCAAAGGATTTGGCGTGATAATAAAGATTGGGATGCTTTTCTAGCTGCCTTTCATCGTTTCATAGCTAGAGGTGGTTGTCCATTAACTATCTTTTCTGACAACGGTACGAATTTTGTAGGTGCTTCTCGTGAGATTGAACGAGAATTTCGTGGATTTCTTGCTGAAAGTCAAGTGATAATGTCTTCAACTTTTGGCATTCAGGCCTTGTCATGGCGTTTTATTCCAGCTGGGGCTCCCCACATGGGTGGCTTGTGGGAAGCTGCTGTTAAGAGTTTTAAGCAGCATTTCCGAAGGGAATCCCAGTCTGCAAGATATACGTTTGAGGAATTGTCCACAATATTAGCGAGAATAGAGGCATGTTTTAATTCGCGTCCTCTTTGTCCTATGTCAGAAAATCCGAATGAGCCAGTAGCTCTTACTCCCGGTCACTTTCTAATCGGTAGCCCTATACTAGCTCCGCCAGAGCAACCTATATATGAGTCAGCTTTAAGTTTAATAAATCGGTAGCGAAAAATAAAAGCTTTTTCACTTCATTTCTATCGCCGATGGAAATAAGAATACCTTAATTCCTTGCATAAACGGTATAAATGGAAAATTCCAGAACGTAATGTTGAAATAAACGACTTGGTTGTTATTCGTCACGAACACCTATCGCCCTTGGAAATTAGGTAGAGTTATAAAAACCTATCCGGAAAGTGACGATCAGATTCGCGTTGTTGACGTTCGAACTGAAAACGGAGTTGTGAAGCGACCAATCACTAAGCTGGTCGTTTTGACTAATTCAAATTAGAATATATTAATTAACCTTCATTGTGTCCTAGTATTATGAACGCTCTATATATTTTTGAAGACGTTTTGTTAGAGAGTACGAGGAAGCTATGGAGGTAGCTGGTCCATCGTCCGCGGGTATAATATCCTTGCCCGGAATGGATGTCTTTCATCACAATCATCGAGTCTAACGTATGGTTACGATACTATGAATGTGATGTTTGAAAAAACTGCGTACTACTTTTTTCAGTATAGATAAAAATCGCATAAAAACAAAGCCATAATTAATAAAAATCTAAAATTTCGGTTATATTTTTGATAATCCTCTGCCATTTGTGAACCGATTGCTTTCATTTTTAGCACAGGTATTATGACTTATACTTCAAATAAAACTGCATACCACGTTTTTTTGTCCGTGTCTTCATTTAGACAAAATAGGCAAAAACCCCACTAAAAAATAGTCAAAAATAGAAGTAGTTTCGGTTTTTGACTCATAGCTCCGCCATTTATAAACCTATCTGGCTTAATTTTAATAGCGATAGTCTTACAGCAACAACTGACCGTTTGGTATGCTATACTTTTCTGTATGTTGTCTAGATTCTTCTGAAAGTTGATTTCAACAATTACTCGCACAGACAGACGGACATCGCTAAATCGATTCCGCTACTTATAAGGATCCAGAATATATATACTTTATAGGGTGTCCCATGTAGGGTGTAGAAATTACAAACGGAATCACAAAGTTATATATACCCTTCTTACTTATAGTGAAGGGTATAAAAATAAATAATAAAAAGAAACAGCTGTTGCCGTAATACGAGCTGAAAAATTTTTTGAACGGCGGCTGGTGGAAACACGTTCAGTGGCTGCCGGCCAGTTTGGTTAAGAAAGAAAAATATTTTCACTTGTATATTTTTGGAAGTGATTTAAATTTTTTTTTTTTAATATGAAAATGTGATGTAGTACAAAAATATAAAAGTGCAAGCAATTTTTAATCGTCCTCATATTCTTTTTATATTTTGGCGGCGACTTTTGAATATTACCGACGGCTCGACTAAAAAGCTTTAGACATTCAACTCAGATATCTATTGCTAATTTATGACAAATCATAAACACAGCTCTCAAAGTCTTATTATTTAAATATAATGGGTCCGCCATCGAACTTTTTTTTCAACTAGTGCTTATTTCGTGAATGGTAACACTTAGCTTATGTCTGATTTGACAGATAATTAGTTTTATCCTTCCGCTGAAAGAATATGGTTGTGTTTTCGCTTCGCTAAGTGGGCCTGCGATCGACTTCAGATGAAGCTCATTTTGATCTTGGCGGGTATGTAAACAAGCAAAATTGTCGCATTTGGGGGATAGAAAACCCGCACGCATACATTGAAAAGCCGACGCACCCAAAACGAGTATAATTGGGCCATTTTTCTTCGAAAATGAGCAAGGAGTGGCCGTTAGTTAGTGGCGATCGTTATCGGGCCATGTTGAACGAATTTTTGTTCACAAAAATTGAAGAGGAGGATATTGGCAACATTTGGTTTCAACAGGACGGCGTTACAGCCGAAGCTACACTCGATGTTTTTATAGCATTTTCAAAAAAAAAAAAAAGTTATTTGGCGGACCCAAATAAACAAGGTATCACAACAAGGTATGCAGAAATGATTTTATCAAACGGATTACAATACATAATAAATGAAATAACAAGAGAAGACATTAGTAAGAGAACAACTTCATGCATTGATCACATACTCTTGAAATTAAACAAAGCAAACACACAAACATACTCAGCTGTAGTGAGAACAAATATTGCTGCATAAAAGATGATACTAAAAAAAAAGAAGTAAGCCAGGGGCAGGAAACAGGCAGGGTATAATAGCCATTTTAAACAAAATTAATAATGCAAAAGTTAATAAAAGTATTAAAGCAATTAATTGAAGTGACTTGGTAAATATGAATATGAATACAGAAGAAATATTCAACAAAATATATTAAAATTGTCACCAAATATATTCAAATTGCAAATCAGCTAATAGAAACAAAAAAAAATATAAAAGTGAATATGTGGATGACGGAATAGTTAAAACCATATTGCGAAGTTCGGGATAAACTTTATATCAAATACAAAAACTATGAATACGAATATAAAAAATTTCAAAACATTCTGAACAAAAAATTAAACTTCGCAAAAATACTTATTTTAAAAACAAATTCATCGAAAAAAGAAGTGATATAAGAGCCACTTGGCAAATAATCAATGAAATAATAGGTAAAAGACAACAAACATAGGCTCTATATATTAAATAATTTCAAAAATGAACAATTAAGAAACATCACAAACAAATTCGCTGACAACTTTAAGGAAAATGTTAAAAAAATGTTAATTGTGACATAAAAACGTGCCAGAATCAGCACAAAACAATCAAAAACTCTATGTTTTTATCGCCAACATCAGAAGAAGAGCTGTACAATCTATTAGCAAGGATAAATACAAATAAAGGTGCAGGAGCGGATAAAAACAGGCCAAGAGACATTAAACATAACGGTAGAATATTAACAACAGCCATCACAACGTGACTTAACACAAGTACGCTATTATATCACAATTATTAAAAACTTCAATAATAGGTCCAATTTATAAAAGTGGCATCAAAAACGATTACAACAACTATAGACCTATTGCAATCCTTTTATGCAAAAAGTTTTAGAGAAAGTAATGATAAGAAGACTTACAGCCTTATTCAGAGAGACTTAATATAGGTTTGCAAACCGTTATTAAGTTAAAATAGCTTAATTTATATTCAGAGACGTCTTTAATCTTAATAATCCTATTTTAAACCTTTATTAAATCCACAAATTTTAAAGTAGAAATGGCCCTACTTTAAAGCTATATTAAGCTGTGACAACTGATTGTTTTTGTTTTTTTATTACATTGTCTTAAAACAAAATAAATGTTAATATAACTTTTTTATTTATTTGATAATTTTAATTAAAATTTTTTTTAAATATGGGCTCTAGGTCTCTCTAGAGCTCTCTCTAGAGCTAGAGCCTATATTAAAAAAAATTGAAGTAAAAATAACTTTTTTATTTTACTGAAAAAAGAGTATTAATTAATTTAAAAAAATGGAATCACACCTTTTTCTTTTAATATTTTCCATTTTTATAAAAATTTGTTTTGGTAAAACTAACACAAATTCACAAATTTTAAATTTTAATTTTCAGAGACGTGTATAAAATCAAAACAAATAAGAAAGTAATCTGTAATCATTTCTCTTTTTATTCGTTGTGAAGAGGTTACATAAATTACCTATATAATTTTGATACTTTTTTAATTTTTTTAAAGATAAACTAGTAAACATGTTGTAATATACAGTGTTCTTTAAATTAAATGAACTTTTTGTGGCTTAATAAGAAAAAAATGTACGACTGAAATATATAAATATTTGCGAATACCAAATAATTTAGCAATCTTTTATGCACAACAATAATACACAAAATGGCAAATCAAAACAATAGTATTGCCAGAATCGAATTTTAAAATTTGCTAAAGAGCATGTTAGTTAATAAACCTTCCTTGAATATAAAAATGTTAATATAGGATTATTAGCTTAAAGCCTTTATTAACTAAAGTAGATATCATATAGAAACTAATTTTTTTCTCTGAATAAGGCTGTTATTGATTTCTTAATAAAATTGAAAATTATAAATAACAAGTTAAATTCGGCAGTGCCGAGTTTTATATACCCTTCACTGCGTTAGCGAAATATTAATATATTTCACTTTCCACATTTTTCTATATTATCAAAACCATAGAACGAATTAAATGAGTGAAGATAAATATGCCGCGTTAAATATGCTTTAACGTACCCCATTATGTTTTTTAGTATTTGTAAATATATTTTCAGTATTAATGGCATATTTATCAAATACGTCTTACGTCATTAAATATTAATATCTATATATGTAACCTACCCACCAAATATTCAGATATTACTTTGGATATTTAAAATTTTTTTGAAATTTTCATATACTCCAGTAGTGTTGTTCTCAAGGATTTTGGCAGTTTCCGTTTTGCATCATAAAATAAAAACTACGAATTTTTCAGAAAATGTTAAAACTTTTCAAAAAAGCTTTTTGATTTGGTAATTTTCATGGACAAAATCATAAATGGTACTTCGGCAAAGTGAGGAGGAATGGTACCTCAGCAAAGCGGGTAATGATAAAAATCACTCAGTAGAAAGGTACTGGGGAATGAGGGAATTTCAAAAAAATTTTAAAAATAATGCAGTTTTTTCTGAGTACTTGGGCGATAGATTACAAATCTAGACGACCTCTTGTTTAAAATGATATGCATACCAACCCGTAATATTCTATAGTTCGTTTGAAATCTCTTAGAGAAATCAACTTATTTATGCACATTTGTATCTTAGTATGTCAAAAATACTGAAAAGATATTTAAAAGTAATAAAAAACATAATCAATTAAGTGAAAACATATCTAACTAACCATATTTCTTCACTCACTTCAAAAAAAGTATGTAATTGAAATGCATACTTTGTTCACCTTTATTATTAAATATGAAATTTTTATTTATTTATTATTGAAAAAAATTTATTTATTTATTATTGAAAAGAAATATCAATAAAAAAAATAAATTTTTATAATACGACTAAAATTAACGAGTTCTAAGAAACAATCCTTTCTGAGAACCTAATTTTTAAAAGCAATTTTTAAATTAATAAAAAAAGAAATTCTAAAAAAGGAAAACAAAAAAATTTATTTTCATTTAATTTTTGCAATTTTTTGTAAAAATTTTTATGCCAAACATATTTAATTAAATATTTAATTATCGAGAAAGATCTAATGAACTCTCTTTCATAAAGATGTCTGTATTCGTAATACTATTTAACTCAAGGCAATAAAAACCACACACACAAAGTATTACGCACATGATAGCTAAAAAATTTTAAACAAAAACAAAAAAACAAAACAAAAATTAATGAAATTGTGAAATGCCGGTTGTATTTTTGATTTTTTTGTTCCATTTGTGGACCGATGCACAGACATTATTATTGTTATTTCTGATAAAACTGCGTACCATGTTTTTTTGTTCGTCTTGTAGTTTAGACAAATTACGCAAAAAACCCACTAAAAATGGTCAAAAAAGAGGTAATCCCAATTTTTGACTCAGAGCTCCGCCATTTATGGACCCATCCAGCTGAGTTTTGGTTGCGATATTATGAGCGTGATGTTTAATGAAAGTGCGTACTATTTTTTTCAGTTTAGATAAAAAACGCAAAAAAACATAGCCATAATTAATGAAAATCTAAAATTTCGGTTGTATTTTTTATATTCCTCGGTCATTTGTGGACCGATTGCTTTAATTTTTTTTGTCCGTTTCTTTGTTTAGGCAAAATACGCAAAAAGCCTGCTCAAAAAATGGTCAAAATGCAGATAGTTTCGGTTTTTAACTCATAGCTCCGCTATTTATAAACCGATCTGGCTGAATTTCAATAGCAATAGTCTTACAGCAACAACTGACCGTTTGGTATGCCATAATTTTCTGTATGTTGTCTAGATTCTTCTGAAAGTTGATTTCAACAACTACACGGACAGACAGACAGACAACGCTTATTAAACTCCGCTATTCATAAGGATTCAGAATATATATACTTTATAGGGTGTCCCATGTAGGGTGTAGAAATTACAAACGGAATCACAAAGTTATATATACCCTTCTTACTTACAGTGAAGGGTATAAAAATGATGAATTGGTAATTTAAAAAAATATCTGTTTCTCTTTAAGAGGTAAAATTGTAAGGTAAGGTTAATTGTGGGATTCTAAAATTTTTTTTTTTCGCCGTAGAATCATGGTAGGGATGGTTATGAGCGAACGTTCACATAACATCTGGGATACTTGTATTTTTAATGGTTGGTCAGATAAATGTTTCCTTAATAGAATTCTCATACATAGTCACAGAGGGCTTTCTTTTTTTTTTATTTATTTACTGTGATTATTCATACCAGTCCATTTTAGTATAACGTAATTCTTATATAAAGGGTGTCCGAACAAGAGCGCAAGATTTAAATTTGGCGCCATTCGAAGTGTCATTATTTAACATTTGAACAATTGTTATTGCTTGCTAGTAGAAGGTACGAGGTTAGTAAAAAATGACCATGGACAGCGAAGGGAGTTCGTTACTTGGGTATTGGAGAGACAACATGAAAATGCTGATTTTGCCGATAAAATCATCTTCAGTGACGAGGCCCATTTCCATCTTGATGGCTTAATCAATAAGCAGAATTGTCGCATTTGGGGTGAGGAAAATCCTCGAGTGATTCACGAGAAGCAAATGCATCCTCAACGTGTCACTGTGTGGTGTGGTTTTTGGGCTGGAGGAATCATTGGACCTTTTTTTTATGAAAATGAGGCAGGTCAAGCGCAAACAGTCAATGGTGTTCGGTATCGTGAAATGATAACCAGTTTTTTCTTGCCTAGAATTGAAGAAATGAATGTGGAGGGCTTGTGGTTTCAACAAGACGGCGACACATGTCATACAGCCAGAGAAACAATTCAATTGCTGCATCAGTCATTTATATAAAATTTAAATCTTGCGTTCTTGTTGGGACACCCTTTATATATATGTATATATTTAATTACTAGGGAGTCTATAATATAGTAAAATGCAGATAACCTAAGGCTAAATGAGAAGGGGACATGAACTCTCCCAATTCCGACTGATCGCTAGCGCCACATGGGTTCCCACCGTCCGTCTTTTAATTGGTGCTCTAATTAAACGATTAGTCCCATGTCACCTACGCATGCACTGTTGTGTGTGTCGTTGTCATATAATACATATGACCACATCACATATTATTGCTATGGCCAGGCTGCATGTTACACATGTTGTCTTCACATTAACCAGTTTGGTGTAAATCTCATCAGGTCAAGTTTTTTTTTATAAGTAATCTATGATTGACTTCATTAAACGCCTTACTAAAATCGTTGTAAATTACATCAGTTTGTTTTGTGTTGAGCAAATCAACGATGGACAAGTGATGTTAGATGCATAAGATTTGTGGTTTAAAACAGCCTTTGCGAAAACCATATTGAACAAGAGAAAGTACAGAAGATAACTGATGACAAAGATGTTCCGTTATTGTCTTCTCAAAAAATTTCGGAATGTCACTCAGCTTAGCGATGCCGATATAATTTTCAATATTACATTTCATGCCAGTTTTATATAACAACGGAATAATAAAATAGTCCTTCCGCATATCAGAAAAATTACCATATTTGATTGACGCATTAAAATAATAGAAAGTGTGGTTGCTATGGCCTCTGCACATCTAATTAGTAGACAGCTCGGATTTTCATCCAGCCCACAGTTATATGAAAATTTAAGTTGTTTTAAAAAAATAACTGCTGCTAATTTATCAATAAATGGAACTGATACTGGTGGATTTGATAGATTTTGTAGCGGCAAAGAATTAAAATCATCAAAAATTGAATCGGAGTACGTGTTTAGAAGAAAAAAAGTCAGCAAACAAATTACAAATTGATAGATCAGCATCAGATTCAATACCCTGATACTGCATAACGATTGGAAAGGAATTAGATCTTTTTTTAGAATTTACAAACTTATAGAAAGTTTTAGGATCAGCTTTAAAATTTCTTTTTATTTTATTTAAATAACTGTAGTAACAAGATTGTTTAATAGAGTTAAATTAGACGCGAACAACAGAATATCTGACGTAGTCAGCAAAAGATGCGGACGATTTATCTTCTTTGTAAAGCTTGTTCTTTTTGTTTTTGACAGCAGAAAGCAGTTTGGAGTTCTAAGGCTGACCAACGCGCTTAAAATTAGCAGATTTATCCACATATGCACTGGGTCATATACATATATATGTTTTTATAAGAAGTTCCACCAATGACGTTAATGTGTTGCATGTTATTAGCTGGATCAAAATATCTAAAAAGATTAAGCCAGTGGGTGTTAGATATAAGCTTCATAAGTAAACTATAGTTTGTTTTCTTAAAGAAAAAAGACTTACCCTTTGCCGTACTGAAGCAAAAATATCTGACATTGACATCTTCTTCGGGCTGAGAAAATGGATAACAACGATTAATGGTTACATCAGTTAAATCATTTGTAAATACTAAATCCAGTAGTATTGAGTGGACGTTGTAGATACAATTTAATTTATAAAAATTTAGATCAAAGAGAGAATTGAAAAAAAGCTAAATGAAAAAGTCTAGTTCGTGACATTGACGGAACAAAGTAGGATACCTTAGATGAAAAATTCGATGATAATAGCGGTATAATCTGCTTTGATTATTGGAGGAATATAAGAATAGATAATGAAAATTTTACTATATTTTAAATAAATTTTGACACCAACAAACTCAATATTCAAAAGACGGGCATTGTTTAGTGATTCGGAAGGCGAATGATTGGCTACTGCAATCAGAACTCCACCACCTTTAATATTATTATCACAATCACGTCTATAAATTTAAAGATGCAGGCAGATACGTTGTTGGATGGTCTTTCTGGAGTATAGCCCTGAATTTTACTCTTAAGTTCTGACTCATTGCTTTAATTATTGTTAACTTGTAATAATAAGAATTAAACTTATTTTATGAAAGCATCCCAAAAAGACTGTGGTTACAAAGTGAAACATGTCAATTTAAAAACAAAAAAGTGAACAGATTATTTTTTGATGTGGTATTTCTTTAAATTTTTAAATTGTTCTGATACATTTCATACCACTTTTCTTTCGTAATCAAATTAAGCGTTTTGCGTTTTTGAGAACATAGGTGTATAAATGTTGTGCCTTGTTCAATTTCTTGCCAAATTTTACCATCAGCCGCATTTTCAGTACATCGGTCTTTCACATCACTTTCACTTTCTGAACTCGATAACGGTTTTTTTCTTTTTTGTCTTCTTCGTATATTAAAAATATTTTCGTTAATTAATTACCTGAGGACTCATATTCGTCCGTAGTGTCAAATGAATCATTATCCACTTCACTAAATTTCGAACACTCTTCATCTATGTCATTTATAATTTCTAATGATTTCAAATATCTTGAATTCTTATTAGTAAAATGATGAAATAAGAATTCTTAATTCGCAAAATAGCACTATAACTTAAAATTTTTACTGTAATACTCCCTTGGAGTAGAGTCAAATTGGCTATTCATCCCTCAGCCAACAAAAAATATAACAAAATGCAGCAAAAATGTCCAACGCAGAGGTTTTTATCATAAGAACAACAACTCAAGATACAGAATCTTCGAACGGGTCAAATGACCCCTTGCGGTAGATAGAGCAGATTACATACATTTCTCGGGAAAAAAATAACAAGAGAAAAGTAATTCAGGAAAAATACATTCGATGAGTTTCTTAATAAAAGTCGTAAGGTCAAATTGGCGATGTGTTAATGTTATTTTTACGAAATTCTGACAAAAAGTTTAAAATGGGTCATTTAACCCGTCATGGTAGGCTTAGTGTTAAAACTACTAAAGTACACAAAAATCAATAAATTTTTTAATATTATTTTAGTTTGACTGGCCCAAAGAAGCATTGCTTCAATTAATAGAGCTATGGAGGGAAAATGAGTGTTTATACAACCCAAAACATAAATTTTGTCATAATAAGCACGCAAGACATGCTGGTTTGAGTGAGATCGCCGATAGGCTAAAAAATTTTCATTCCACTATCGGCCCACCGATGTAAAGGTAAGAAAAAGCAAAGCCAAAAGTTAAATATATTTAGAATATAATTCTCTGAATAAAATAACATATTTGCGCGGTCAATATTGTCGCGAAACTACAAAGGCAAAAGAGAGGAAAAGTGGGGTGGGAGCCGAAGAAATTTATGTGATATCAATCTTTTGGTTTGAGGAAATGGGATTTTTAGAAGAATTTTTTAAAATTCGAAAAGGTTCCTGCAATTTCTATGTAAGTATTTATTTTAAATCTGTAAGACATTTATTGAATCCTAATAAAATTAACGACTTATTTTACTTTTATTCCTAGGATCAAAACTTAGAATACTATGACCTTGTAACAGAGGTTGAAACATCTACAGATCTGCCCCTTAAAAAAACAAAGATGAGCATCGATACCCCAACTTCTTCGAAGTCAAGAAAATACCATACTGTCAACAGCAGCATCAGCATTGCAATCCATTAACTCGAACAGGAAAAAAGGTTTTGAAAAATATAGCGCATTTTGTAAGTACCTTATGACAAAGCTTGTAGAATTAAAAGATACTAAAATTAAAAATGCATTTATGGAAAAAGCAACTTTAGTACTTTTTGACTCTAAAAGCCAACAAGCAAGTTTGGATTAGAGCTTAGATGCTCTTTATTTAGTGTCTAAAAGTATTTTATAAATATGTTTAGGAGACATAGATACAAATGTGCATAAATACGTTGATTTCTCTAAGAGATTTCAAACGAACCATAGAATATTACGGGTTGGTGCACATATCATTTTAAAGAAGAGGTCGTCTACATTTGTAATCTATCGCCCAAGTACTCAGAAAAAACTTTGCATTATTTTTGAAAAATTTATGAAACTCCCTCATTCCCCAGAACTCTTCCCCTCTGAGGGATTTTTATCATTCCTCATTATGGCGAGGCACCATTCCCGAGTTGGCAACAGAAACATACTGAAACCAAGGTTAGGTTAAACAGCTCGCCCGCAAGAAATAAAACAAGAGCTGGGCTCACTTGGGTCCTCTGACGTGGTCCCTTTGTGATACCTGTATAGAGGAAAATAAAGAAGAGGAGGGATAGTAATAGAAGAGTGAAGGGGAGGAAAGAAGATAGAGAAAGAAAGAAAGAAAATGAGTGAGTCCGTCACAAAAACGAACCGCTGCTTCTAATGAAGCCATATAGCATTTCGACACTTGCATTCGATAGCGCAGTGAGACCCTGCAGACGTCGCTCACCGAAGTAGATCATACGCCACTCTTCCAGGGCCGGACACTGGCAGAGAAGGTGTTCCACAGTTTCCTCCTCCTCCTCCTCCTCGTCCTGACAACTTCTACAGTAGTCATTATAAAGCAATCTCATTCTCCTAGCATGGTTGCCAAAATTGCAGTGTCTCGTTACTACAGCTACCACATTTCTCAATCGGGCTTTTTGGAGCCCCAACAAATCCCTACTGCGACTGCTATCCAGCCTAGGCCAGGTCATCCTCGCCGTATTACACGTCCATTCGTCACTCCATCTGGACTGTGCCTTTCGCAAGAATATGCTATCGATATCTTTTTTACAGACCGATAGAGGGATGCCACATGGCGTATTGGCATCTTGCTCTGGCAGCCTCGACCCTTCCCTCACCAGGTTATCCGCCCTGCAGTTCCCCATTGAAGTCCCATGTCCACGCACCCAAATGAGGGTGATCACCGAATGCTCTGCCATTCTATTTAAGGATGTGCGGCATTCTTGGACCAGTTGGGAGAAGACACCCGCTAAGGACTTGATTGCAGTCTGACTGTCGGTATAAATGCGAATATTGTTGCCAAATACTCCATAATACCACAGCCAGTCTGCTGCTTGCTTTATAGCCATCACTTCAGCTTGTAGAGTGTTGCAGGAGAAGATCCCATTGAGATTGCCGTTTCGTCCAAATCCGAAGTTCCTCTGTAGAAATGGTCTTAGAGTGACATAGTCAATGAGGTTTGGAATATCCCCCCAAGTACCAATTATCCCCGAATGTCCCCATGATCTATGGTTCCACTCCCGCGCCGCATGCAATCGCACGGATGCAAATAGTGCCAATTTCTCAGCTTGTAGATCAACTGGCAGCCAATTTAGCATCGTAAAGAGTGAAACCAAACTGGAATAACATTTTTAAGCTCTACGCTTTCTGAAAAGGTTTTAACATTTACGGTAAATTTCGTAGTTTTTATTTTATGATGAAAATTTCAAAAAAAAATTTAAAAATAGTCCAAAGTAATTTCTGAGTATTTTGGCGGTAGATTACAAATCTAGACAGTCTCTTCTTTAAAATGGTATATATCTCATCTCACAATCTTTAATGGTTCATCGGCAAGTTGCTAAAATCACTGTGGTATATGAAAATTTCAAAAAAATTTTAAAATATACAAAGTAATATCTGATGATCTCCGCTTAAAACATTTAATGACGTAAGACGAATTTTTTGTATGTTTTTGATATTATAGAAGAATGTGGAAAGTGAAAAATAAAATATTTCGCTAACACAGTGAAGGGTATATAAGACTCGGCACAGACGAATTTAACTTGTTTGCTATATGAAGTGCACACAATATAATTAAAGCTGATGCAACTTTTTTTTTTTTAGCGAACAATTCATTTTTAAATAAAAGCAAACCAACAATAATTAAATAACAGTATGTAAATTACTTTTAAGAAATACTGATTCAATGCGTGTATCATCGCTAAAACCATAAATACAGTCAATAGCAACATTATGTTCCTGGCTTCATGTAAGACGTGATGCTATCGTTAAACAAGAGCTATGGAAGAATAGCGGCACTGTAGAAAGTAATAGTTATGGTTGAATGATAGGATTTGATTGCAAAGTGGACAGTTATATCGGCCACTAAGTAGCGTATCAGCGGCAGATTTAACCAAAAAATTGGGAACGTGATAAGCAAATTTCCTAAAATTCCAATATATCCTTAAGTGTTTTGGTTGTAATTTAATTACATAAACTAACATATAACAAACATTTTTTGGCACAGTTTTTATACACCTTCAGCGACACCATCATAGACTACTAATTAGCAGGGCAAGTTTTTTTTGGCATTTGCCACTTTTGCCATTTCTTCAATTATTTCGTTAAAAAGCCATTTTTAGTTCACCTTGCCATAAAATGTCTTTTTTAGCCTTTTTTAGAGATTGTGAAATGTCAAAATGTTTTTATTTACTGGAACCACCCTGTCCAAATCATTAATTCAAAAGAGCTGGTTTCCACGATCGAACAAAAGTTTGAAAACACATGTATTTGTTGCTATCTCTGCAGCATTAACAAAAACAACCACATGTGTTCTCGAACAAAAGTTCGGTCGTGTAAACTAGCTCTAATGGTGTTAATCATACTGTCATTTTAACAATATATGCATCCTTTTTTTCCGTACATGATTTATATTTGGTAGTTTTTTTTATATAATATTCAATTCTATGAAAGTAACGTTATATTACAACAAAATATAAAAAAAGTAAACGAGTTGCAGTTCCGTTTTTTGCTTTTAAAATATATTTATATAATTGCGTAAAAAATGCCAAAAGAGACGGTAAAAGAATTTAATTTACGAATGGTGAAAAAGTTTCCGAATATATTAAAAGGAGATTCATCAGTGCTTTATTGTGTAGTGTGCGACTGCAAACTAAATAAACCAAAATTGTACAATGTTGAGCAGCATTTCTCTTCATTGAAACATAAGCACTAGTTCAAAAATGTAAATCACCCACGACACAATCTTTACTCACAGACACAACGGAACTGAACCCATACGTTTTGGATTTGTGCAAAACTTTTTTAGCTTCAAACATTCCATTGTATAAAATAAATAACCCGGCTGTCAAGGAATTTCTAACGAAATACACTAAGAAGCCTATACCCAGTGAGACACTATTGTGTAACAAATACATGCCAACAATATATAAAAAATGTATTAAACAGTTTCAAAATATAGCTGAAAAAAATTTGATTTGGGTTTTATTGGATGAAACAACTGATAGCGAGCAACGGATGGTTGCTAACTTCGTATTTGGTGTGTTGGAAGAAGGTGAAAAGGAGAAGTCATATCTTTTAAACATTGCTCACACAGAAAAAGCTAATGTCAGTTCTATGGCAGCTTTTTTTACAGATTCTTTACAAATATTGTAGCCCGATGGTAAGTTTACAATTTTGCTACTGTATTTATTTATTTAACTATTTTGTATTTTTAACAGGCATTAGGTACAACAGTGTTTTGCTTGTGTTGACAGATGCTGCACCATATATGGTGTCTGCAGTCCGGTCGCTTAAAACATTATTTCCAAAAATGCTACACATAACGTGCCTGGCACATGGACTACACCGACTAGCTGATTTTATTCGGTTACATTTTGAAAATGTTAACACGTTAATATTAAACTGTAAAGCTGTATTTCTCAAGGTAAATTTTAAACCGTGTAAATGTATACATACAAGGTCACAGTATTCTTTTCTAATTTGTTTCCAAATTTAAAAAAAACCTCCATCACCTTGTGTCACTCGGTGGGGAACGTGGATTGAAGCTGCAATATATTATTGCGACAATTTTAAGGAAATATCTGAAGTTTTAAACAATCTTAACGAATATGATGCAGAATCTATTCGGTACGCTAAATTAATATTGCAAAAATCTGAACTAAAAAATGAATTAGTGTACATAAAAGAGCATTTTCAATGCATCTGCTCAAGTCTGCTAAAATTGCAAGCACGAGGGCTTTCTTTAAACGAAAGTTTAGATATTATTGACCGTGTTAAGAAAAATATTGAAGATGTCAGTAGAAAAGATTTTACCGAGAAGTTAAAAAAAGTTTTAAATCGAAATACCGGACTACAAGTATTAATTAAAATAAAAAAATATTATTTATTTTAACAAAATATTAATCTTTATTTGTGCTTAATTCCAGAAATTGTGTTGGTTTTAAAATTTATTCTTTTACTCATGATATTCTCATGAGTTACTTATTCAGTACAATAAGTACTGAAGGGGAGAGCATACCTATATGGACCATTTCATCAGACGCTACTCCGAATCCTCAGTAGGTTACTCCCAACGTTTCTTGCAAACATTAGAACCTTTATATTGTAAAAGCAATTGACTAAATAAGAATTATTAATCAAAAGTCACAAAAAAGATTCAAATATTCAAACAAAAAACTCAGTAAGCATTGAATTGAATAAACAAATAAATTTCCCAACCAACATTTTTAATATTGAAAACTATATATTCTATTTTTATTCTTCTCTTCTCTTTTACATTTGAATGCCCGGTGGGTATTACTGAATGTAATTAAAGAGTATATGAAAAACAAAAACAAAAAATTATAAAAAATAATAATAAGAAAAACATAGGGTTTTCCTACAATGAGCACTTGTATTTGTATATGTAATAATTTCTATTTGGAATTTAAAAGTTTAACAAAATATTAATCTTTATTTGTGCTTAATTCCAGGAGTAGCGTCTGATGAAATGGTCTATATAGGTATGCTCTCCCCTTCAGTACTTATTGTACTGAATAAATAACTCATGAGAATATCATGAGTAAAAGAATAAATTTTAAAACCAACACAATTTCCATTTTGTATATTATATAATCTGAAAGAAAAAATAAAAAAAAGTTAATAAACAAAAAAGTTATTAAACTTTTACACCCCTTGGTTTCTTTTGGCCCACCCTGTATTTCTACTTTTTTTAATTTTTATCTTATATATGTATGTATGTATACTCATATATCTCTGGCTCTTGGATTTTGAGAACCCCAGAACCTACAGTTCTGCTTGTTAACAAAGCCATTCAAATGAAAATGAGCTTCATCACTCATAATCAAATTTTCTTTGCGTTAAAATAATTGATCTCTGGTTTAAATAATAAAATTCTATTGTTCTGGTTCTCTGTTCAGTTGTGAACCTCTCCATTATAAATTCTCCAAGTGTTGTCTATATAATCTGAAAGAAAAAATAAAAAAAAGCTAATAAACAAAAAAGTTATTAAACTTTTATACCCCTTGGTTTCTTTTGCCCCACCCTGTATTTGAAATAAATAAATAAATATTTCTTATAAAACAACGTGCTTTTTTTTTGCCAGTTTTGCCATTTTTTGTGCCATTTATTACACTTTTTCGTGCCATTTTGCCAGCCATTTTTAAAATTTTTCGTGCCAAAAAAAACTTGCCCTGCTAATTAGACATGACAGTTGAAATGGGATAGCTATAAAATTTCGCGTTTTATACTTGTACCTTGTGCACAGTCATATAAATTTCTAAAGCTAAAAAATGGTTGGTTTTTTGTGTTAATTGCTTTAATTTGTTAAAATTTATAATAATAATACACAAATAACTTTTTTATTTTTTAACATAACTTATTTTTTCTTTTTGCAGATTATAACTGAACTCTTGGAAATTTAAAATGAATACGTACAGTCCAAAACAACGCATTAAAATTATCGATTTTTATTATTCTTCTCAACGATCAATTGTTCTGACGCAGCGAAATTATCGCCGTTTTTTTTAACGTAAGATCAGCGCCCACATCTTCCATGATTACAAGTTTAGTTTGCCGTTTTGAGGAACTGGGTTCAGTTGCCGACCGTCCAGGAAGAGGTGTTCATTGAAATATTCGTACTGAAGACAACGTGGAAGCTGTGCAGCAGAGTGTTGCAAAATGATCCATCTGTCTCAACTCGTTGCCGTTCCGGCCAATTGGGTATACCCAGAACAACATTACAGAGAATTTTAAAGCTGGATCTTAAGATATATCCATACAAAGTTCAAATTGTGCAACAGCTTCTACCGCAAGACCCCCAACAACGACTACAATACGCTCACTAGGTCTCATTTGGGCCAGCCGTTAGTAATTTAAACAAATTTATTTACACAAAAAAAAAAAAAACACAAAAGTGAACAGAAAGTGGTGTTGATTAAGTACAATAAGTACTAAAGCGCAAATGAATATTAATACTTTAATAAGCGTTTGAATTACAAATAAACTTACATTATCTTTACTTTTTTCTTATAGCGAATACACAGAAAAAACCATCAATTTAAATAAAATGTAAGTACCACCTATGCCACAAACTACTATACATGTACATGAACAAAAGAAAAATTATTTATACATTGTTCTTTTTTATGATTTCCAGGGCTTTTAAATGCGTAAAAGCATGTCCACCGGGTGAAAAACTCCACTCCTTAGAAAATGAAAACAAAATGGCCAGTTGTTTATTTTTAGTCAAGTGTCATTGTTTCTTTGCTTTATATTGTAACGTTTTTACATTATAAAAATGTTTAGTTTATTAGGGTTCTTTATTGTAAAATAAAAACACAATTAGTTCTCTTTTCTCAACACTTGTTGTAGAAACACACTTTATTTATAACCGTCACAACGACACTATTGTTTTTGACACACCTTGTTTACAGTCTAATATCTCAACCAGAACTTAGCTGCTTTGACAATCTCAGCACTGCCTTATATACTGTTCACTTTAGTAAACTGTAACGGATATTTCAAATCTTTAGTTTAGCCGAGAACTTCTAGACATTACTGCATACTTCCAGGTGTATCATGTACAGAACAAGAAGGCAAATGAAAATTCTTAATGCAGCAAATCCAAGATCGTGATATCTATCATAGAGCTTATACACTAACACAGATACAAATAACACACATCTTACACACAAGCATTACACTATAAAATTCTACCTATTAACACAAACACCGAATCGCAATATTTACATATACATAAATACTATTTCTTTGGAATAATAAAACAGAGTAAGTTTTCGTAACACTGCCACCCGCTTAAGCTTTTTCGATCTATAGTCAAATAAGAAAGTATTTATCACCTCATCTAGATTTTCACCCTCACGTAGGTTAGCTAACATAGACTTTTTAAAAGTTTTAATAAAATTTTCAGCCTGGCTATTTGTTGCCGGATGACCAGGTGCTGTCAAAATATGCTTAATATTATTTAATTTGAGAAATACTTTAAATTCTTCAGATGTAAATTGGGTACCATTGCCACTCACTAGA
This sequence comes from Thelaira solivaga, assembly GCA_947397855.1. Lineage (NCBI taxonomy): Eukaryota > Metazoa > Arthropoda > Insecta > Diptera > Tachinidae > Thelaira > Thelaira solivaga. Next base: position 15,111,625 of record OX377615.1, read on the forward strand.
GTGTCAATCAGGCCAAATCTTGCAAAAAAAAAACACGAAATTTGTTAATGGTGAAACTTGTAGTTAAATATTTTGTTTAAAAAACTTCAACTCACTTAGAAAATGAATCGATTATTATAAGGTAATGGTAATTCTTAATAGGTCCTGCAAAATCTACATGAAGCCTGGACCAAGGAGTATCTGTTGGTATCAACGGAATTAAAGGACTTTTTTCAGGACTATCATGTGTCATCATGCTTTCTATATCTAGGTCTATCTTAAGCCACCACACATATGATCTGGCTAAGGCTTTGGTTTTTACGATCTCAAAATGGGAACAGTGTAATGCCTTTATTACTTTGCCGCGCAATTTGGAAGGAACTATAACTCTAAAGCCCCATAATATGCAATCACTCTCTACTGACAGCTCATCTCTACGCGATATATATGCAGTAAACTCTTCTCCCTCTAACAATGCAATTGTACCACATAGATTCTTTTAGTTTAGATAATACTGGATCATTTCTAGTTTCTCTAGAAATAGTTTTGAAGTTTAAGTTTGATTTATTATTATTACATATGTAGCTAACATAGCTAAAATCTGAATTACCGCCACTTGATGTTTTGTGTGGCAATCTAGACAATTGATCTGCAGAATTTTCTGCCCCTTTTATATACTTGATAGTGTAGCAGTCCAGATAAGATAAAAGACCACTTTTGCATCCGCGCAGCAGCCATTACTGGCAACCCTTTATTTTCACAAAAATAGCCAAAAGTAGCTTATGATCGCACTCCCAAATGAAATGAATGCCTATTAAATATTGCTTTAATTTTGTGACACTAAGCACAATTGCCAAAGCTTCTTTTTGTATGGTGCTAAAGTTTCTCTCAGTTTGTGTAAGAGCTCTAGAAATAAACGCCACCGGCTTTCTGGAGCCATCGCGCCATATATGCGATAAAATACCAGTTACAGAATTATTAGATGCATCTGTCGACAATTTGGATTAAAATGTACTAATATTTTGTCAGATGTGACTTGTCAGACCAATTAAATTTCACATTCTTTTTGAGAAGCTCATAGAATGGGTTCATCTTATCAGCGAAGTTCTTTTTTATTTTTTATTATTATTTATTATTATTATTGAATCTTTCTATAAGAAAATTACAATAAGTATCCAAATCTTAGCTGTAAAAAAAATATAAAAAACTTAAATAATTATTACCAATGTAATAACTAGTTACTTGTACTCAAATCTTAACAATAAAAGAAATATTCTACGCTTGAATAAAAAAAAGTTATACGTCTATTCTCACTAGGCGCAAGGTATCACTTCTCTTAAGACTCCTGTGTCCCTCGAACTGTAACAGGTCCCTTGCGAGGGCGTTTGGATGTGTCGCCAGTTTGTGAACGTACTTAGTACAATATTTTTCAATTTCCTCCCGAACCGTTGGAATTTCTAAATCTCTGTGGATATTCTCATTTCTTATATACCAGGGGGCGCAGACTATTGTTCGTAAAATATTCGACTGTCTTCTTTGTAACTTTTGGATGTTAGATGCACACGCAGTTCCTCAAAGCTGAATGCCATATGTCCAGATTGGCTTAATAATGGCTTAATATAATAGAACTTTATATTCCAAAGAAAGGGATGAAAATGGAACTATTAGCCACATTAGTCGAGCTGTTTTCAGTTTTATAGCTGAGATTTTGGCCTCAATGTGTCGTGACCATGTTAGGCGTCTGTCTAGATGGATTCCTAGATATTAAGTTTGGGCTTCTACCGGAACAATGACGTTATTTATTTTAATTGGCGGACAATTTGCCTTTCTTAGTGTGAAAGTCACATGGGCACATTTTGATGGATTTACTTTGATTTTCAATTTATTTAGCCAACCTTCCAGCTCGTTTATGTATATGAGCTTGTAAGTGCTCAGATGCAGTTCCTGGATCTTTGTTCAGACTTAAAAATGCCGTGTCATCTGCAAACGTTGATTGTATGTCGATTTGTAGGCATATCGGATGTATAGACGATGTATAATAGCGGGCCAAGTATACTTCCTTGGGGAACGCCTGCAGAATACTTCTAACTGGTGAAAATACATTTGTTGACCGTACCTTAAATGTTCTATCAATCAAGTAACTTTTAATCAGCTTGTGGGTGTTTGCTGGGAGAAGTCGTGTTACTTTTGTAAGGAGACCATCATGCCAAACTTTGTCATATGCTTGGGAGACATCAATGAACAATGCTGAACAAAACAGCTTTTTCTCGAAGGGCGACCTGATAGCAGTAACAATTCTGTGAACCTGCTCTGTAGTTCCATGACCAGCTCGGAAACCGAACTTATGTTCTGGATTAATATTTCGCTCTGCTAGATGGGGCGTTATTTTCTGAAAGAGGACCTTTTCGAACAGCTTTGATAGTATAGATAATAAACGATAGGTCTATATGACGTGATTTGAGTAGCGTCTTTACCCGGTTTTTGGGTCATGACAATTTCTGAAATCTTCCAAGAGGACGGGAAAATCCCCACTCTTAAGATGGCCTTAAAAATGAACAATATAATTGTCACAGCGCAATCTGGCAAGTTTATCAACATTGAACTAGTAATTCGATCAGCGCCGGGCGAATGTTTCGCATCAAGGTTTTTGAATGCCATTTTAATTGACGGCAACCGCATCCTTATATGATTTTCAATGGAATCGCTGATGTATAGAGGATTAATATCACTATTTATGTCATGTAGAGTGAAAACGTTTTCCAGATGACTAGCAAAAGCATTTGCTCGTTCACTTGGATTTTTCGCCCAACTGAGGTCCTCAAGTCTTAGTGGTGGTTCGGAGGAAGTAGGGCACTTCATGCGTTCACAGCTTTCCATAGGCTGTGGTCGGTTTTTGTGGTTGGATCCAAGTTACTTAAATAATTTGCAAGCACTGACTCATGCTGTAGACGCAGCTTTTCCTTAAGTATTTTTTGATACAAATTCAATTGGGTCTTTAAAGCTAGAGAACGATTTCTCTGCCATTCCCTTCTCAATTTTCTTTTTTGTCGGATGAAGGCTTCAACATAAGCTGATGACTTGAACGGTTTCCTCCTATATGTTTTTCTCATTGGAGTTGCATTCCTAGCTGCATAAGTAATAACGTCTGTAAGGTGGTTCACAGCACATTGTATATCAGACGAATTCCTTAGAGGGATGTTCTGGGAGAGATGAGAGCTCACGTACATTTTATACTTTAGCTAGTTCCTGTATCGGTTCGGATAGAACGTAGGAGATACTTGAGAGTTTATTGAACTGTAACATAGTGTTATTATAGTCGGCGAATGATCAGATGATAAGTCCTCTAGGGGACTAATGAGAAGTTGGTTACGTTTAATATTTCTAATAACAGTGAAGTCAATAAGGTCTGGCTTTTTCGTACAGTCTGTATGTACCAGTATGTGGGCTCACCGCCAGATACAACATCTAGACTATTTTGAGAAATAGCATTGTACAGCTGCCTACCTCTTGGGCTAATAAGTCTAGAGCCCCAATGGGGCGCTATCAATTATGTGTCTTGGAGGACAATATACACATGAGATTGTGGTATAAAAATCAGTAAGACTTATAGAGGTTGCCTGAATGAAATCCTTCCCAAATTCTTGGAGTGTCATAAATAATGAACCTGTTAATTCTAAAGCAATTCTTTACAGTAAAGTGTGTTTCGGATACCAAAAGGATGCCTATTTCCTGCCTGTGTAGGAAATCTTCTACCTCGAACCTATGTTGGGATAACCCGTTCGCATTCCAGTAGCAAATACGCAACTGGGTAATTTTTATTTTTGTCCAAGCAGTGTGTGCAGAATCATGTTCTGATTCCGCATCATCTCCTGAAACATGCCCTGCATATTATTCATAAAATTGTTCATATTCGTTATGAAACTACTCATTGTCTCCGTCAGTTTGTCGATTGAACTAGAACTGTTATCGGCGAAGACTTGAGGGCTGCTCCTTAACACTTGGACATAAGAAAGATTTTTCACGTTGGGTCTGTTTGAATTTGGTAAGCCATTAAAGAGTTGTTGGCCATAGTTCACTTTATCCACATGTACACCGTTAGGTATTGCATTAGCTTCAGTATGAAGGCTCGGGTAGTTCAATTCGCAATATTTCGCATTTGCGCGACTTCGAGGTTGATTCGATTTTTTTATCCTCTCGATTACTTCACATCCTCTATAATTAGCAGAATGTCTTCCACCGCAATTGCTGCACTCTCTCACATTGGGGTAGTTTTTAGGTGTTGTACACTCTGTGGTTTTAAACGCGTTACCACAAACTACGCAAACTACGCATTGTGCGGGGTTAATACGCTTATGGGGTTCCTCTACTGTTATTTTTCGGTTAAGAAGATATCTCAGGTTGTAGATTGGATGAGTAGAATTCTTGGTCTTAAGAAGAGCTGCGTTAAAAGCAATCTCCACACTGTGCATTTGTTTGGGGAATTTTATCCTTGTTATGTATATTCTGACCATTTCTCACATTGTAACCTTCATCTTCAATAGCTTTCTTGATTACTTCAGCAGGGGCGGAACTGCCAATACCCTTTACCACAACCACGAGGCCCTTAGCACTTTTTAATTGGTACATGTAGTAATTCTTTTTTTGGCGTTTAGACTATTAACAATTAGGCGATAAAATTTCTCAGCATGGGCTTGGATTTTGGTTTCCTATATCTTTCCACTTCGTATAGAAGCTACGTAAAAATTATCCTTTCCCACAATCTTCGATAAAAGATTAACAATAGCGTTCGAAGTTTGCTCACGAAAATAGATAGATGGAGGTTTGTGTTCCTTAGACGCAGGTTCTACTGGTGCATCGTCTGTGGGTACAAGGATGGAAAATCTATTTTCGGAGACTGGTATCGTATCCGCTTGACTGCCTTTGTACTGTTTAATTGTGCGCTGCTGTTGATTAGCTCTAGGGCTAGCCTTAGATTTTGTAACAGTTACGTATCTGTGCATGCCAGTTTGTATTTCCCTACCTGCAGGAGTGGAATCTGTCTTTGATGTTGGTGTATCAATTTTAGTTTTTGGAGTGGTTCCTGTTGGGCTAGTTGTCTTGTCAAACTGGCGCGTAAATATTTGCGCGTCCACAATCGCATTTGGCGTTAAATAGCGGGTCCTATTCTCAGGCCTGGGTGCTAAATATGCTCCGTCGTCAGTCTTCTTATTTATACAATCCGAGAACACATAGTATGCATTGTTCCTACTTTATTTTCCGTTCGTTCTATAATTTTTTTTTTCGCTTGTTTTTGTTTCTTTATTTTTTGTCATCATCTTTTCTGTATGGGTCTCAACTTGAAGTGGTTATCTAAGTCCGTAGTGCAGTTACCCCTATGATGACCCCGAGGGTCCCTTTGCATGCAGTGAGGTCCTCGCAAGGGTTAACACAAGACCTTATTTGCGCTTGTATTCAGAGCCAGGTCGCGCGTTAATTAGTATGTCGTATCAACTAAGCCTGCATGGCCAACTTAACGGCAACGTGATTTAGAGCGTTCTCCAAGTCCTTGCCAAGGTTTTACCGGAATGGAAGGCAGCTGCGACATTAGCCTGAAAGCCGTTTCTACGCGATGTCACTCCCATATACTAGAGTAACAGTATGCCACACCTGTCAGCCCATGCACAAACCAATAAATAATCAAAATCATATCAATGGTATTTGCCGGTTCGCCAACGTTGTAGCAGTAGCCTGAATTGCACCGGTGCTCGCATGCCGTTCAGGCTACTCTACTGCATGTTCGCATACACAATTTAGCTACCGCCAGATCATGTGATCCGAGCGGCATTACCAGGGAATACCACGTGGAGGTAGTGAGATGCTTGGGTAGTTCAGTAAAGGAATCACCTCTGGCTATTCCCAAGTGAATAGCGATCAGAATGCTTTCAATCTCCATGAAATACCCCATCCCCCATCAGCGAAGCTAGCTATGAATTTTGAATAATAATTAAGCAATCCCACAGGAGATCAAGGGAAAGTGATGCGAATACAAAGCCACTCCTCTCCTACTGCCAACCTTACCCACTGTCCTTTTTAGGGCTTGGTGTTCGCTGTTGTCGCAAACGAGGCTCTGACGACTGTCTCAGGGCGGTATATCCCTGTGACACTTGTAAGATCAAGGTGGTTGGCGGCTGTGCCGAGGACCTGAATGGCTAGTCAGTGCTTTAAGAAGACTAGTTGCTAACAGCTTCACACCAGTGCCAGGACACGGGCCGGTTGGATATTTTTGTCTAGTGCGCGTACGCCATCACTGCGTGGATGGTCCATCCCTTTACGTGCATACTAGTGGAACCAAAAATGAGCAAAAAAATTAAAAACAAACAAAACAACAACCAGAGGAAAAGACATTTCCTCAGAGGACGATCTACTTGCCTCCAGTCAGGAGACATTGATCGGCCTCTCGGACGGTGAGGGCACCAGACATAGTACCTCACCGACCTCAGTTCTGGAACATCCCGAGGGCCGGCCGTCAAGTCTGAAGGTCAGCCCAAGTGAAAAAACGCAAGACGGAATAAGAGTCCCTAAAGGCAAGGCAGTGTTCATCTTGAAAAAGATAGAACAGAATGCTGCCAAAAGGACTACCCATGCACATGATGCGGAAGATCGGGTGAAGTAACAGGCTGTGGTAGATGGGTACCTTAAGATCAAGGATGTCATACCCAGCACTTCTCAGGCTGCTGCCAAGGAAAGCGCCAAGCGAAATCGTTCTCAGGCTGAGGATGATGGCATACCTAAGAGAAGGAAGGTACAGAAGTCGGTCTCTCCTCCCAAACCTCTTATGTCAGTGGCCAAGAGAAGACCCTTCAATAAGATGGTGAAAGATCACCACCTTATGGCCTTGGTGTCAGAAAAGGATAGAACGATTTTCCCTGTAGTAACGGAATGGGGTGCTATCGAATCCAAGTTGGCTGAGCTCGTTATGGATTACGTGCTCACCAATCAGGACAAGCCGGCACCCCATTTCGAATCCGGTGAGGTACACCAGGGTTACAGGGTAATCAAATGCTTGGACTTGTTCTCTAAAGAATTCCTAAGAAAGTATATCGGTGAGATCAGCGATACATGGGGTGGCTTAAGACTCAAGCTTATCCCAGCTGAGGAAATTCCGATGAGACCCCGTGCAAGAGTTTGGTTACCGAAATTGACCAATGATGCCAGAAAAATGTTTGAGTGTTCGAGGCGGCAGAATCCCACCATTCCAATGGATGATTGGTCGGTCATCCGCGTGGAAGAACATGGCGACAACAGCACCTGCTTAGTCCTCGCCATCACCGAGTCCGGTGCAATGGCGTTGGAGAAAGTTGGTGATAAGATGTTTTTTGGCGTAAGAGAAGCCAAAGTCCAAGTGTTCCGGCCAACTGGTGCTGAAGGGCAGGACACAGATAGTGTGGCTGCAACCAGTAACCTCCTAGGCGATATGAAGTTGTCCAAGCCAAAGGACACCATGTCGAACGATGGGCCTAAAGGTAGCACAGATTAATCTGCAGCACTCCAAAAGTGCTACAGACAATCTCCAGGTCCTCATAGCTGAGGAGGACTTGGACATCTGTTTGGTCCAGGAACCCTGGGTCATTGACTCAGAGGTAAAAGGGTTCCCAGCTACCACGTACAATGTTCTGTACGTTAAGAACAAGGGTAAGCCAAAGTCCTGTCTTATCGCCAGAAAGCATTTGAACATTTTTCTCATCCCACAGCTTAATACAGCGGATCTTTCAGTAGGGAAGGTCGAACTGACTGATGGGAGAAGTTTTTATATGGCATCATGCTACATGGCACATGACAGATCTACACCCGCGATACGAAGCGAGGAAGCTCATGGAAGCCATTGAAGTTGATGCTGATATCGTCTTTGGATGCGATGTGAATGCTAGACACTCCATCTGGGGGAGTATTGAGATTAATGATAGAGGTGAGTGCGTCCTTGATTTTATTAATTTCCACAGGCTTACGATATGTAACTCCGGATCATCTCCCACATTTAGCTTTTCGAGTTCGGACAGATTCAGTGGTTGGGAAGAGGTTTTGGATGTTACACTTACTAACGACAGATTTGGGTTTTTGATCGAAAGTGGAGATTGTCCAATAAGAGGTATTTTTCGAATCACAATTGGATACTATTCGAGATAAAACCATCTGTCACGAAAAGACAGTGCTTTATGAATCCTAGGAGAACAGACTGGGACAAGTTCAGTAGCGTTCTGGGACACCGGCTGAGAGGAGCACCCGCAATAAAGAATACTATTACGGGACTCGAACAGAACGAGGAAATCTTACCCAGCAATATTACTAAGGCGTATAAGATTTCCTGCCCTGTAACTAGGACTAGAAAGAAATACCCTCCGTGGTGGAACTCGTAACTTTCTAGGCTTAGGTAGGAAGAAAGGAAAGCTTTCAACAGTACCTATAACGACAAAGTAAGGCAACCGTATCGCGATAAGCTACGGGCCTATATGAAGGCTCTAAGAATCGCCAAAAGAGATTCATGGAGGAAATTCTGTGAATCGATTGACAGCACTAGAGACTCTGCAAGGCTTAGTAGGGTTTTGGCTGGGAGTCACTCGAGTCCTACTTTTGTGAAAAGGGCTGATGGCTCCTGGTCCGAATCTTCGGCAGAATCTCTAGAAATGCTGTTGGATATATATGTGGGGGTTTATTAAAATTCATTTATTAAAAATATATGTATTACAAGTATAAACGACTTCACTGTCTGCTTGCCACTGACTAACTCCCTGTTCGTTTCTTTTCAGTCCGCGTTGTCTGTGTTCAGTCAGTGTTGTATTTCCTAACATAGTACGTCAGTGTTGTATTTCTTAGTACGTCAGTGTTGTATTTCTTAGTACATCAGTGTTGTAGTTTCTAGTCAGTCAGTGTTCCCACATTCGGCCCTCCTGACATCACATTCGACCCGAATGTGTTAACCATTTCTTCATATTTTCCACTACTGTGTTACACTTTTTAGTTCCTTCTGAGTTCCCTATTTTCTTCACTTCATATCGACTATGAGGAAGCTTTTTTATTACTCTATAAAGACCCAGAAATTTCGGCCTAAGCTTTAAGCCCGCTCCATATTGCGTGCGCTTTATCGCGACTAATTCTCCGATGGCATACTCTGTTTCTGGAGTTCTCTTTTTGTCGAAAGTTCTTCTATTCTCCTGTTGTATACGTAGAATATTCTCTCTGGCTTCTTCTCTTAATGAGTCACGTTCTGTCTGGATTTCTTGTATTGCAAGTTCTTCAAGCGGTTTTCTTATATCTGGATCATCGGCTACTCTCATGTCCAAACCGGTCAATATTTTAACGGAAGTTACGCCTGTGCTTCTAGGTACAGTGTTGTTTATAGTCCTTTGAACACGTTCGATGTATTTATACCAGTTCCCTGGTTTTTCCACGCAAAGTTTAGTTAAAAGTGGTATTATGGTACGATGTATCCTCTCTACTTGCCCGTTACCGCGGGGCACACCAGTAGCAATCAGCAAATGTTGAATATTTTCCGTTTTACAATATTCCTCAAAAACTTTCGCAGTAAACGCTGTGCCTCTATCCGTTATTATTCTGGCCGGATTGCCAAATATAGCTGACTGTTTAGTTAGTTTATCCACTACTTCGTTAGCTCCTGTGCTCTTGGTGGGGTACAGCCAAACAAATTTGGAAAAAGCGTCTACTATAACCAAGATATGATTGTACATTTTATGGGTATCTTCCATTGGGCCTACATGGTCTAAATGGTATGTCATTAACGGTTTATCGGCCTTATCTATGGGGTTGAGGAAACCTTCCTTTCGTCCTCGTTTAGCTTCTGAAACAATACACTCCATACAACTTTTAACTACACGTTCTACTTTGACACCTAAGTTTGGTATATAAAATGATTTTTCGACAATGTCTTGTGTTTTGCGTTTGGCGAAATGTCCCTGGCGATGAGCAATACGTATAATTGCTAATTCCATCTGTTCAGGTATCACAATTAGTTCCTTATTGGGGTCCTTGTATAGCAGGTCGTATTTCATATAAAAGTCTTCGTATGAGTCTTTTTGAAGAATCCGTCGCACTGCTTTCACCCATTCATCCTGCAGTTGAGCTTCTCGGATGCGATGTCTCAGGGAGTCCTCTATCATTAGACATGCCACACGACTCAGAGCATCCACATGTTTCATTTTTGTTCCCGATCTGTGTTCAATAACGCAATCAAACTCCTGCAATAAAAGCGCCCATCTTGAAACCCTTGGTGGTACGTCTTGTTTTCTCATCGTTAGTGCGAATGCGTTACAGTCCGTCACTACTTTTACTTTCAAACCTAATACATAAACGCGCCATTTTTTTAGTGCTTCTATCACTGCTACTACTTCTAATTCATAAGAGTGGTATTTTTGTTGCTCTGATGAAGTCTTTCTGCTCATATATTCTACTGGGTGCAATTGAGCATCTTCGCCGTCCTTTTGCAGTAACACAGCTCCATATCCGTACATGTTGGCATCCGTATGGATTTCTGTTACTGCGTTTGGGTCGAACAACTTCAGTACTGGTGCAGTAATCAATGAACCTTTTAATTGCTCGAATGCTGCCACTTCCACTTCTCCCATCTTAAACGCTACATTCTTACGCAATAAGTCCGAGAGTGGTTTCGCCACTATTGCGTATTCAGCAATAAATCGTCTAAAATAAGATGTCAGACCCAAAAAGCGCTGAACTGCTTTTTCATTCCGAGGCACAGGGAAATTAGAAATGGCTCTGGTTTTATCGTTCGATGGTCTTATCGTCGAATTCTTTATTATGTAACCTAAGAAGTTTATTTCGCTCTTCAAAAATTGACATTTCTCCCATTTGATATTTAGTCCCTTTGACTCCGCAATTCTTATTACCCTACGTAATTTCTCCATTCCCTCCTCTACAGTCTCCGAAGGAATCACAAGGTCATCCATATACGTTATCACGGTACCATCTCTTATCAAATCTCTAAATACTGAAGCAATGAATCTACAAAAAACTGCGGGGGAGTTTGATATGCCAAAAGGTACAAATAGAAACTAATATATCCCATTGTGGGTTACAAATGCGGTATATTTTCTTGACTCCTCCTCCATAGGCACGTGGAAAAATCCGTTTTTTAAATCCAGCGTCGTGAATACTTTAGCATTCTACAAGCGCTGTATTACGTCGTCCATTAAAACCATAGGAAAGTTATCCCGTACAATCCTTTCATTCAATTTACGGTAATCGCAACAAAGGCGTTTGTTTCCGTCCTTTTTGCTTATCAATACAATTGGTGGTGAATATTCCGAACAACTTGGTTGAATAATGCCGTCCTTCAACCATTCATTCACTTGCCTGTCTACAATTTGTTGATCAGTATAAGACATTCTCCTAGGCCTAAGTGCCACAGGTACTTCATCGCTCAAAATAATTTTCATTTTCACCGGATACTCTTTAGGTTTTCTAGGTTGGTACCTCTCCACTGTATCCACTAATTCTGTTCTTACATTTTGCTCTAAGTGATCAACATCCAACTGATTCTTACAGCCACCTTCAAGCATAACGGCTTGATCAAGATTTCCAAATTCATTCTGTAATTCTTCAATAAAATTACCAGAAACTCTATCATCTTTCTCCAACTTTTTACCCTTCAAATCACTGCCACATTTATGCTGACACACTATCGATTGTACTATATCTCCAAATCTTCCTTGCACCCTCTGTACTGAGCTTTTATACTCCTTTCCTGTTGAGATTACACTCTCCTTTCCTCTTGAGCTTCCCTGCTCTTTACCTCTTGAGCTTCCCTGCTCTTTACCTCTTGAGCTTCCTTGCTCTTTACCTCTTGAGCTATGACTATCTGTTTCCCATTTCTTGGCACTTTCAAGTTTTCCCTTCTTATATAGAAATTTCGCACCCTCTCCATCTATTGTCAAATTCACCTGTTGAAAAATGTCATTGCCTAACACAACTGAGTATAAAATATCAGATTCCCTACAAGCATGAAAGGTGATTGGCAGTTTAATATCGTCGATACTCGTTTCCATCGTAAACTTACCCAGTGTGTTAATTCTTCTTCCACCAATACCACTTAAAACTTTTTTCTCTGGTTCGAGCTCTATCTCATCAAATAACAATAATGTATCATACCGGATAAGGCAAACATCACTTCCAGTATCTATAATGGCTGATACATCTCTACCTAAAATATTTATTTCTTTAAATATACGCTGCGAAGGCGCCATAATATCGTCCGATGCAGTATGCATATTTTCGGATCTGTAGCCCTCTCGTGGGCCAGATTCATTATTCTCTTTTTTAATTTGCGTTTTGCATTCGTATTGCCTATGACCGACACCCTTACACTTAAAACATTTGACTTGGTCACACTTGTTAGCCAAATGACCTTTTTGACCGCATTGAAAGCATCGTCTCGGTTCTTTGTTCTCTGTCATGCTTTTATTGAATGTTTTTGGATATAACCCTTTTGAATTTGACGATTCGGGTGAACGTATCTTCTCATATATGGTAATTTTCTCTTTTAATCCTTTTAACGAGTTAGCTTCATATAATATTGCTTTATTAAGCCTGTTATCATTTATCCCCTCTATGAAATACTCTATCAAACTTTTTTCGTCCAAGCCAATAGGATTTCCCATCTCTCTCAAACTATACAGATATTCGCGAAACGACTCACTTGATTTCTTTTTACGTGCTTTTAACATTTTATGAACCTCCAGGCATGATAATTTTCTACCAAATTCATCCAACAACGCTTGTTTGAGGGATGGCCAATCTGCTATACCAGATTCGCTTCTGGCAAAGATTTTAGCTGCACCCGTCAACAGTTGTTTAGCATATATAAACTTTTGTAGATCACTCCACTTAACAGCGTATGCACAATCTTCAAATTCTTCAACCCATTGCTCAATTTCCGACAAACCTCTCCTGAAAAAGCTGAGACCGAATCCTGGACATCCTTTAAACTAAATATGCTACTACATTGTGTTTTACTACAGGGTGTTTTCGAAACTCCCTGTACTATAACCGAAGAAGCTTCGTCATATTCTGAAGTTTCATCTATTTCTTTTTCTAAGTCAAAATGCATTAAAAGCCTATCCTGCAGTGTACTTTTATTACCTGTCTTACTAAGTTTCAACTCATCTAATTTAGCTTTCAAAGCATCTACATTTAATCCGAGTATTTGTTCTCTGTCCATTTTATGAGTCAGTGGCTTATTACAATGAAATTTAAAATTAATATGTTAATAATATTTTGTATCTTAAATCAATATTACAAAAATAATAAGTAAGTTAAACAATTCTCGCTCAAATCAAATAGATTTTTTAATACTTAAATTCTAATATAAAGAAACAGAATTAAAGTTTAAGATTGTTTAATGACAAAATTTCTTTTTATATATCAAATTCTTTACGCAAATAAATTAGTTTTCAAAAAATTAATAGTTAATTTTTTAAGAATTATGAAATATTTTTTGATTGTTTAATGACAAGATTTTTCATAACGTTATTGTTTTTTTTTTTTTATAAAAATACTCATCCACTTCTTCCTTTATGCAGCTCTTCATTTACTTCCACAGCAATAAGTAAATATGTTTCAACTTCACGGTCAAGGGCAAATTCATTTACTCATTTCAACAGTTTTTATATACATAGCTAGCGATCGTGTTTCAATCTCCAAATTGTTCCTCTGTTTATTCGGCTAACCAATTACATTGATGCGCATATACATCACACTTAAACACATTTGTTGCTTTTCTGTCTCGTAAGAAATAATATGATGATTGTTGTTGTTGTTAAGCACTTTGTTCTTTGTATTCAATAGTTGGAATTCTTTCTTTGCACTTTTTATTATTGTTTGTTTGTGCGTATTGTGAATTTTACAGTTTTAACTTTACTCTTTCAACCACAAAAATTAAGTATTTGCAAAAAAATTTGTTCTCCCTTTTCCTCTTGTTCTATACTCTTCTTTTTTTTTAATTTTAACGTATTTTTTGGCTATTCTGTTTGCATATTTCTTCTTTAAATCAAATTCTCTATATGAAAGTCACAATATGCCGTTAAGTTTTTTTTTTCTTCCTTATTTCTAGGAATGTATGCAACACAAAAAGATCACTGTTTCTCAATGTTAACTTTGGTGGTGGTTTTCTTCTTTATCTATTTTGTAGTTGTTGTTCTTCACAGTGTTATGTGTTTTTTCTATATGTTTTTTTTTTATTAAAACGAAAACACTTCACTTAAGTATTTTTAGCACGCAAAAAAAAAATTTATTATTATCGATGGCTTAATGGCTCAATGGCTTAATGGCTCAATCCCGGGCGAGCTCCCAAATGTGGGGGTTTATTAAAATTCATTTATTAAAAATATATGTATTACAAGTATAAACGACTTCACTGTCTGCTTGACACTGACTAACTCCCTGTTCGTTTCTTTTCAGTCCGCGTTGTCTGTGTTCAGTCAGTGTTGTATTTCCTAACATAGTACGTCAGTGTTGTATTTCTTAGTACGTCAGTGTTGTATTTCTTAGTACGTCAGTGTTGTAGTTTCTAGTCAGTCAGTGTTTCCACATATATTTTCCGGGTGCAATGGATATACCCGAAATGGGTGCATTGCACTGCGGGGACCCTCATATGATCAATGAAGACTTGATCTCCCAACAGAGAATTGCTTGGGCGATCGATAGCTTCTCAGCTTTCAAATCACCGGGACCTGATGGCATCTTGCCAAAGATGCTTCAGAGTGCTAAGCACTGTATCATTTCCTGGTTGACCAAACTATATAACTTCTGCCTCTCTCTCAACTATATACGGACTTGTTGAAGAAAAGTAAGGGTTACATTTATTCTCAAGATTGGTAAAAGTAGTCACGAGAATGCTAAAGACTTCCGACCAATCTGTTTTTCATCTTTCCTACTCAAAACACTGGAGAGACTCATCGATATACACATTAGGCAGAGACTTAGGGGTTCGTCGAAATTCTCTATGAGCCAACACGCTTACCTGAAGGGCCGCTCTATAAAGACTGCCCTTCATGAGGGGTCATAGAAAGATCTCTGGAGAACAGGCAATATACTTTGGGAGCATTCTTAGACATAGAGGGTGCTTTCAATAACGTATCTGTGACGGCCGTTGAGCATGCTCTCCGGGTTTTTGATGTTGAGCAGTACATCAGAACCTAGGTAGTACAGATGCTAGAGGCAAGTTATGTCACTGCGACACTCGGCAATAGCACGAAGACCAAGTGGGTGAAAAGGGGTACACCTCAGGGTGGTGTGATCTTTCCTCTACTATGGCTTCTTGTTATTGATTTGATCCTAATTAAGCTGCATAATAGGGGGATTACAGCTGTTGCTTAGGCGGACGATGTGGTGATACTAGTATCGAGAAAGTTTATGGACGTGATAAGCGATATCATGACCAGTGCCTTGGCATTACTCAGCAACTGGGCTGCAGGCTGCGGCTTAGGAGTTATCCTAGGAAAACAGTCCTGGTTCTATTCACCACAAAGACCAAGGTGCAGAGCTACAATCCCCCACGGTTGCAGGACCAGGAATTATCATTATCGGATAGTGCGAAATATCTGGGAGTGATTCTGGATTCCAAACTGTCCTGGAGGACCAATTGTATGGCATAGGGCTAGGATGGCAACGGTTGCTTACTATACCTGTAGCAGGATCTTTGGCTTGAAATGGGGCTTAAGCCCTAAGTTGTTACTGTGGATGTATAAAGCCATTATACGTCCAATCCTTACATACGGATCTTTGGTATGGTGGACCGCTACTCAGAAGAGATACGTAGTGGACCAGCTGTATAGGGTTCAATGATCTGCTTGTATACGAATTACCGGGTGCTTGCGTACCAGTCCGTCGGAGGCTCTGAATACGGTTCTGCACTTCATTCCTATAGATTTACATTTGATGGCCATATCAGCCAGCAGTGCGACTAGGTTGTCTGCATCTGGCTGGTGGAGGCATAGAACATATGGGCATGCTAAGATAATGAATCTATTGCATCCGGATCTTAGTGTCCCTACCTATTACATAGTTCCGGAGATAGACTTTGATAGGTCTTTCAGGGTTGTTTTTCCTTCCAGGCGGGAATGGAAAAAGGGAACGTATGTACGTAGATATGACACCAGGGTATACACTGACGGATCTAAGATGATCTGCAGTGTGGGCTTTGGAGTGTACTGCAGTGAACTTGATACGAGACTCTCATTCCGACTTCCGGATAGGTCTACTGTTTTCCAGGCGGAGATACTGGCCATCAAGGAGGTATGTGAATCTCTGTACAACAGGAATATCAGGGGAGCTATAGGCATCTTCCTAGATAACCAAGCGGCTCTCTTGGCACTTCAATCGTATGTAACATTCTCTGCTCTAGTGGGCCAGTGCAAGACTTTTCTATCCAACCTATGACGTCAGGCTGACGTATCCTTGGTATGGATTCCTGCACACAGTGTTTTTATTGGCAATGAGCAGGTGGATGAATTGGCTAGGGCTGGCTCTAACATGGAGGTTTCTATGTAAAAGGCAGTCCCTGTATCGCTTGGTAGTATCAGGAGTGGTATTTTGATCAGTACCGGGAAAGGGTAGATACCAGACGGCTGAGTCTACAAACGTGTAAGGTCACACGCCAATTATGGCCCCGCTATGATGGTAAACGCTCTATTCAATTAATGAGCAAGAATACAAGGGACATTTCCAGACTGGTGGCGGTGATAACTGGTCATTGGATGATCGGTAAGCATGCCAGCAGGCTGGGACTGTCCTTCAACGATAGCTGCCGCAGCTGCCGGTCACCCGAGAAGGAGGAGACGGTTTTTCACCTTCTCTGTGAGTGGCCGGCTCTTATAGCTTCGAGACACAGATTTCTTGGTGCACATCTGATGACCGAACTACCTGAAATATCGGGAGTAAGGTTAGCAGACCTTCTGAATGTCACGGGGTGGATCTAGGTCAACTAACGGCTACATGGTCTTGGCGAGTAGGTGGATCAAAACGGAGTCTCACGACTCTAATTGAAGTCTGGTTAGGCCGCCACGTAAACCAACAAACCAAGCAATCTCACAAAAGCTCTCACTTCCGAAATATTCCGAGGGATGGGGGCATCCATTACAGACGAATTCCTATCTTTATTTAAGCTTAAAGAAATTTCGCAATATTAAAACCTAAATATGAAACTTTTTTTCTGAAAAATTCATATTTAGCCTTATTGAGTCGCAATCCACATGATTCTAACTTAGAAAAAATATTTTTATGGTATTAACGTGATCATCAAAGTTTTTACCCGTTATTAAAATATTATCAAAATAATTAATTACATTAGTTTTACCACGTAATATGCTTTCAATATTCTTTTGAAAAATTGCTGACGCAGGCTTAATGCCAAATGGCATACGTGTCATTTTAAATGTATCAATATGTGTGCTTCAGGCACATAACAGTTGAGACTCATTATCGAGTATCAATTGATTATAGCTGTTAGAAAGGTCTAACCTAGTGTACATTTCACCTCTTAGAGAAGCAAGTAGCTCTTCTATGAGTGGTAATGGATATTTCACTTCCTCTAGAACCTTATTAATTGTGGATTTATAATAACCACATAACCAAATCTGACCATTTGGTTTTACTATTGGAACTAAAGCCGTACCGTAGGTATCAATCGGAACCAAAACCCCCTTCTTTACAAGTTCACGCAATTCATTTCCAATTTCAGTAAACCAGGTCAGTGGTACAGGCCTGGGTTTACAGAAAATTTGTCAAACACTGAAATAAAGGAATGTTAAATTAAGCTGGGAAGGCCTTTAGTATACATACATATCTAAGCAACAATTTTGAGAAAGAATAAAAAAAGATAATTAAATTTTGAAACAGTTAATTAGTTATTATTAATCTACATATATACATTTGATTTTTATGTCTTTTCTTGTTTTACATTAAGTATATATGTGTGTGTCTTTTACATCTAGTATGTCTACAAATATATTTTAAACTTTTAAGTGTTTTTATTTTACTATTTTATTTCTAGTACTTCTGAATACTTATTATTATTATTGTTATTACTTATTACATAACATATATAGTAAGGCTGAAGAATGACAAAATTATGTAAAAGACTGAATTTTGGTCGTGCTGATAATATCCCACTAAGTGGAAATTTGTTAATTATTAAAGAACGTGAATATAACGTAATAGCTGCAAAAAATGGGCATCATCATGATTTATACACACTATTAGACTATAATGTCACTCCAACTTTGGCTTCTAACTTTTCCTCACGCAGTACAAGTCTGATCATCAAAGGACGAGGTGGCTTGATAGATTTAAATGCTCGATGTTTTAGAAACAACACATCATCTTCATGCACAGTCTGTAACTTGAAGCAAATTGAAGATATCCATCACTTTATTGGAGTTTGCCCAATATACAATAATATAAGAAAATGTTGTTTTAATCGGTTTAATCTTAGTATTTTCAATGTTATAAATCTTTGTTAACTGTACAAAGAGAGAGGTCATTGAAGTTCAAGAACTTCACTTTGACGGCCTTTCTGGATATAGAAGGTGCTTTCAACAATGTCAGGCCAGCAGCCATCGTGGATGCTATGATGGATGTTGGCATTGACCCTGTGATTATTGGATTCGTAAGAAGACTACTCTCGGGGAGGATTATAGAATCTTCGCTGGGTACGGCTGGGATAACCAGATCGGCTGTAAGGGGCACACCTCAAGGAGGGGTCCTATCACCGCTTTTATGGAACATAACCATAAATACAATCCTCAGGAGGATGGATTCCATGGGTTTAAAAACTGTGGCATATGCAGACGATGTCGCGGTGGCGATATCAGGAATCTGTCTGGATACATTATCCCTGAGAATGGAGACGGCGCTTAGAATCATCACTAACTGGAGTAAGTCAGTGGGACTAAACGTCAATCCGACAAAGACAGAACTTGTATTATTCACGGGAAAATACAAGGTTCCTGCATTCAGATTGCCAAGGCTGAACGGCTCGGAATTGAGACTTTCTGCCAGTGCAAAATACCTGGGAGTGATTCTGGATAGGAAACTCTCATGGAAGGAGAATGTAGAGGCAAGGGCCTCGAAGGCAAATGCGGCGATATACGCCTGCAGGAGGGCCATAGGGACGAAATGGGGCTTAAATCCTCGCAACGTTCACTGGCTATTCAAGATGGTGATTCAGCCTATCTTGTTTTATGGAGTCGTGGTGTGGTGGAAAGCACTGAACACGACTACGAACCGATCCCGATTTGAGAGGATTTTCAGATGCATGGCCACCTTGATTACAGGAGCCATGAGATCAACGCCCAATAAGGCACTCTTTACGATGCTAAATTGGCTGCCAGTTGATCTACAAGCTGAGAAATTGGCACTATTTGCATCCGTGCGATTGCATGCGGCACGGGAGTGGAACCATAGATCATGGGGACATTCGGGGATAATTGGTACTTGGGGGGATATTCCCAGCCTCATTGACTATGTCACTCCAAGACCATTCCTTCAGAGGAACTTTGGATTCACGATTCTGGACGAAACGGGAATCTCAATGGGATCTTCTCATACAGGAGAAGATCTGGATGTCTTTACCGATGGCTCCAAGAATAATTCTGGAGTTGGAGGTGGAGTCTATATTGAGGAGTCGGGGACTAACATATCCTTCAAACTCCCTAATCAATGCAGCACTCTACAAGCTGAAGTGATGGCTATAAAGCAAGCAGCAGACTGGCTGTGGTATCATGGAATATTTGGCAGGAATATTCGCATTTATACCGACAGTCGGACTGCAATCAGGTCCCAAATTGTCCAAGAATGCCGCACATCCCTAAATAGAATGGCAGAGAATTCGGTGATCACCCTCATTTGGGTGCGTGGACATGGGACTTCAATGGGGAACTGCAGGGCGGATAGCCTGGCTAGGGAAGGGTCGAGGCTACCAGAGCAAGATGCCAACGTGCCCTGTGGCATCCCTCTATCGGTCTGCAAAAAAGAGATCGAAAGCATATTCTTGCGAAAGGCACAGTCCAGATGGAGTGACGAATGGACGTGTAATACGGCGAGGATGATCTGGCCTAGGCTGGATAGCAGTCGCAGTAGGGATTTATTGGGGCTCCAAAGAGCCCGTTTGAGAAATGTGGTGGCTGTAGTAACGGGTCACTGCAATTTTGGCAACCATGCTAGGAGAATGAGATTGCGTTATAATGACTACTGTAGAAGTTGTCAAGACGAGGAGGAGGAGGAAACTGTGGAACACCTTCTCTGCCAGTGTCCGGCCCTGGAAGAGCGGCGCATGATCCACTTCGGTGAGCGACGTCTGCAGGGTCTCACTGCGCTGTCGAATACAAGTGTCGACATGCTATATGGCTTCATTAGAAGCAGTGGTTGGTTTGTGTGACGGTCTCACTCACTTTCTCTCACTTTCTTTCACTTTCTTTCTTTCTTTTTCTCTACCTTCCTTCCTCCCCTTCACTCTACTATTACTATCCCTCCTCTTCTTCATTTTCCTCAATACAAGTATCACAAAGGGACCACGTCAGAGGACCCAAGTGAGCCCAGCTCTTGTTTTTATTTCTTCGGGCGACCTGTTAACCTAACCTAACCTAACTGTACAAATATATTCAATTGGCCCTTAATTACCGTAAACTAATTTTAAATGAGTTTGATACTTAACTTTTTATTTTTAAGCTTACTTGTATGTTGATTTTGAAAAAAAACACAAATTATTTAGGAAATTATTGTCATTTCTTTTTATTATGATAATATGATATGGTTCAATTATGCATGGAATAAAATATCGGCCAAATGGTTGCCGCGACTGCGGCAGCACACCTCCATCCGATGGTCCAAATTTTCGATGATGCTAAGGCATAACTGAAGTTCTATGCCGTTAATGTGCCGAATTATCTCATCCTTTAGCTCTTGATTTGTTGCCGGCTTATCGACATATGCCTTTTATTTAAAATAACCTCAAAGAAAGAAATCCAACGGTGTCAAATCACATGATTTTGGCGGCCAATTGACATCGCCACCACGTGAGATAACACGGCCACTGAATTTGTCGCGCAAAAAGAGCCATGGTTTCGTTAGCTATGTGGCAAATGCCACCGTCTTGAAACCACATATCGTCCACATCCATATCTTTCAATTCGAGCCAAAAAGTTCGTCATCATCTCAGGATAGCGAACACCATTCACAGTAACTGCCTGACCGGCCTCATTTTGGAAAAAATACGGCCCGATGATGCCACCAGCCCACAAAACGTACCAAACAGTTACTCTTTGTGGGTGCATTGGTTTTTCGACAATCACTCTTGGATTATCATTCGCCCAAATGCGGAAATTCTGCTTATTGACGAATCCACTGTGGTGAAAATGTGCCTCATCACTGAAGATGATTTTCTTCGAAAATTGCACGATATGCATTTTGATTTGAACGCTCGTTTTCATAATAAGCCTGAATAACTTTAACGCATTGCTCGATTGTGTATCTTTCCACGGTTCAAATTGAGTTTGTCTGAAATTGAGAAATGTCAAATGAAATGCAAAAAAAAATTGACAATAAGTGTGATTCACATTCAACATCGGCCCTTAAAATTTAACAACCCTTTATAATTAGGTCATATGATACCCATCAGTACTTTCTATAAGGCTATCATGGAGTCACGTTATTCGCCACATCATTCGGTGGTTAAGCCTGACAGTAAAATACCTCTAATAAGACCACTAGTGGTCAAAGTCTTAACGACTGTTTTTTCATCGAGCCTTAGTTGCAACTAAATTTGATTAATTTGATAGTACGAAGGCGTTTGCTCCAATTTGTATTTAATTCTGATATAGTAAAAATGTATAGGCAAACTCTTGTATATATATTTCATACTCCGTGTAAATAAATTAACTTCAGACTGTGACTTTCAGGTTGAGCTGTGTACCTTATTTAGCAATTCGTACCTTCCTGCAGCTAGCTGATGGTTCTGAGGAAAAATAACCACTTGCCTCCAAGATTTTGAGGGGGGCTATGTACGCGGACGATGTTTTGTCCGGAGCCCATGATATTTCTAGTGCCTTGTCGGCCAGACATCAATTGAGAGACGCTTTACTATCGAATTGAGAAAGTGGACCTCCAATGAGAGATTAATTTTGGATGGTTTACCGTCTGATCCTTTAATCGATGCCAAGGTTTTAACGTTTGATAATGGTAGTTGTTCGAAGACCTTAGGGATTTTTTGGAATGCAGAATTAGATTCTTTCTTTTTCAAAGATAGCCCATTAGAAAAGAAATCAGGTTATACTAAACGCGAAGTGCTATCTATGATAGCAAAATTTTTCGACCCGGTTGGTTGGTTAATCCCCATAATAGTTACAGCCAAAACAATGATATAACGCATATGGCTTGATAATATTGACTAGGAGGAGGCGCTTCCCTCTTCGATGGAAGGAAATTGGTTGAAATTTGTAAAGTGTTCCAATCCGATAAATTGTATAAATATTCCTAGTTGGGTCAATTATTGTAAGAATTCTATTGCGGAGATTCATGTCTTTTCTGATGCCTCTAAAAAAGCCTACGCAAGAGTTATCTACCTTAGAACCACCGCCACTACGGGAGAGGTGTACACGTTTTTAGTATGCGCTAAGACAAAGGCAGCTCCTGTTTAATTAATTATTTTAACCCGCCTTGAGTTATATGCCGCTGTTTTGGCCTCCGAACTGTTAAGGAATATTTTAGTCGAAATTTAGATATGCATAGAACGCGTTTATTGTTTGACAGATTCCACAATTGTTCTTGCATTGTTACGCAAGGCGCCTTCTTCTTGGACTACATTTGTAGCGAATAGAGTTTGTTGCATTCAAGAAATCATAATTGGTTTCACGTTCGCTCGGAGGACAATCCTGCCAATTTGGGCACCCAGGGGGTGGATCCTCTTGCGTTGTCCACTAGTGTGGTAGAACGGACCTTCATGGTTAAACCAAGACAAGTACTATTGGAAATTTTATGAATTAGGGAATATCGACACAGATGTAAAAAGAAAGTCAATTAAGAGTCAGGCTTAATTTTTTTTTCGAAATTTGAGGATATATTTACATATATTAACAGTGCAATGTGCGTCACTGCATGTGTCTTTTAATTCTTTCATTCTACACATTCATCAGACAAGTTTAAGTATGATTCCGACCTATTTCTAGTGCCGAAATAAAAATGGTTAAAATGTCGCTCAAAAGACATTTTTTATTGACGAATATAAATGCCTCTTAGATAAGAAACCTCTTCCGTCAAAAAGCTCATTGTTGACATTGAACCCCACGCTAGATAAGCAGGAGGTCATAAATGGCCGATTGATCAAAGTACAGTCTTTATCGTATGGGGAACAGCAACTTATAATTTTGCCATATGGGTGCCGATTTGCGAAACTTATGGCTGAAAGTGTACATAAGCTTACAATTCATGGAGAGACCTATTTTTTCCAAGAATAGATTGTTCTAAGATCATGTTTTCTGATAATGATACAAATTTTGTTATTGCTGCCAATGATTTAGCTAGGGAGTTTAAAACATTTATTTTTGAATGTCAAGCCCGACAATGGTCCGCCTAATTGAAAGCTACAATGGCCAGCTCAGCCAATTTGATCTGCGACAAGACCCATCCGCTTCGCTTTTGCTAAAAATGCAAGCTTCCAACAGTAGCCTCTCACTACATGTTCCCCGCTGTTTGTTATCCGGTCATAAGACAGTTGAATACAAAAGTGATGGAAAATGAAAACTTTGCAACAAGGAGCATCATTCCCTCTTGCACGAACATGCGAAGCTTAGGCCAAAGTGGACAGAACGACTAGCAAACATCAAGTCTCCTCCTACCGAGACGGTAACGCCTGTCCATCGAACTGTCTTCTTTTCGCCAATACTCCGTGTTAACCTTCGCATGACTCAATCTCCGGGCCTGTTTGTATACCTGCATGCGGACTAGTTACGTTTGTCGAGAATTACTATCCAAATCGCGCTTTCTGACGAATAAATTCGATCAGGACCACTACTTCTGAATCGAAATCTAGTCAATCCATGACGCAGCGCAAAGGATATACGTTACCGCGAGTATACATCAGATACGTGGCATTAAAACGACGCAAAGTGGCACATTTCACGAGTTGGCGGTCATAATTCTATAACTTTTGACTGGATTGGAATTTTTTAATAAAATTTTTTTATTGGATAGAAGACATCATGAGCTTCAACTACATAGTATAAGGCAAAGTCGCTTCCCGCGTCTGTCCCTATGTCTGTATGTATGCAGTTTTTTTTTTAAAGATAAAGTGATTCAAGAGGAAGGTTTATATGTATAATAACCTGCTTAATATATTAGAGAACCACTGATAATTTCAAGATTCCTAATGTGAAGTCGTAAATAAACACATTTTTTTGCACTTACATTGCAAACGCTAGCTGGACTCTACGAGATAGATCAAAATAATGTATTAAGTTTTGTATACCTTAAAAAGGTCTACAAGAAAGTCCGCGATGGTATATGTTTATCTCTTAGGGATAACCCACAATAACCAATTTTTACTTTTTACGAGAAATAATGGCTTATTTACAACGGGATTTTAAGCAATACAGCATTAATCCTTATCTAATTAAGCACCTTAAATACATTTTACATTTAATATGGAATAATATAGCCCTTTACAGTATGCAATTTAAATGAATATTTTCGAAGATAAAATATACGGACATCGCGGTTGTGGCGATACCGGCCAGCCGGTGGTACGGCGCGTGCCTACCTCTATAAATAGCGCGTCGAAGCGCGTGCCCTCCTTGTAGGACTTTGTGATTTGCAGCGATTACACGAGTTTATTGGAGCTCTCTAGCGAGGAAAATAACAAACTTAATAAAAACGTGTTTTTCAGCGCGACATTTTTTTCGAAATTGTACGTTCGTACTTTAGTCGGTATTAAGGTTAATTTTAATAAGTACTTACATTAGTTTAGATAATACAGGGTCCACAAAATAACTTTTTTTTTTTAAATGCTATAAAAACATCGAGTTTAGCTTCAGCTGTGTGGCATGTAGCGCCGTCCTGTTGAAATCAAATGTTGATAATATCCTCCTCTTCAATTTTTGTGAACAAAAATTAGTTCAACATGGCCCGATAATGCCATTGACTGTAACGGCCACTCCTTGCTCATTTTCGAAGGAAAATGCCCCAATTATGCCTCTGGACCAAAATCCGGGCCAAACACTGACTCGTTTTGGGTGCGTCGGCTTTTCAATGTATGCGTGCGGGCCCACTTAGCGCAGCGAAAACACAACCATATTCTTTCAGCGGAAGGATAAAATTAATTATCTGTCAAATCAGATATGAGCTAAGTGTTACCATTCACGAAATAAGCACTAGTTGAAAAAAAAAGTTTGATGGCGGACCCTTTATTATATTAAAACCATAATTTATCATTTCTATTTCTTCTATTAAGATCTTGGTCGGAATTTAAAGGTAAGGCAATTTAGTATTAGTGAAATTATTTTGTAAATATTTTTAACAAGAAAGCTATTGTATTAAGTGTTGGAATTAATTCATAGCGTTTTTTTATTAAAAAATAAAAAATAAGAAATTACATTATTGAAAATACTGCCCATCGCTTGCCACTACTTTTTCCCATTTTTCAGGTAACTGTCGAATACCCCGTCGAAGAAACTCTTCGTCCTTGGAGGCAATCTATGAATCGATCCAATTTTGGCAATCCTCATAAGATGTTAATTTTTCCCCTGATAAACCATGAGCCATTGATCGAAACAGGTAGTAATCCGAAGGGGCAATATCTGGAGAATACGGCGGGTGGGTTAAAACTTCCCATTTCAATGTTTCCAGGTATGTTTTTACTGGTTTCGCCACTTGAGGTCGAGCATTGTCGTGCAGTAAAATAACTTTATCGTGCCTTTTGCTCCATTCTGGCCATTTTTCCTTCAATGCACGACTCAAACGCATCAATTGTAACCGGTAGCGATCCCCAGTGATGGTTTCATTGGGTTTTAACAATTCATAATAAACCACACCTTGTTGATCCCACCAAATACAAAGGAGGAGCTTAGATCCATGCATATTGCGTTTTGCCACTGATGATGATGGTTGTCCGGGCTTAACCCATGATCTTCTGCATTTCGGCATGTTCACCGTAAACTTCTACTAAAATCCGACGACTTTCTGCAGCACTTTTGTTAATATTAAAATAATGTAATAAAACCCCACGCAAAAACACTTTATTTGGTATAAATTTCGACATAATTAAATAGCTGCAACTTGTTGTTATTAACAATTAAAAATAAGATGCGTCGTAAAAACAGTACCTAATAACAGCTGCTTAACGATCAATTTGTTTCTGAAGGTAAAAACAGAACACTGTAATAACCACGTCATCTCTCATCAAACGCTACGAACTAATTCCAACACCTAATATATGCAGAGATTCTGTAGTATATTTATTGGAAAAGTAAAATAAATAAGTAAAAATGTAAAAAATAAATAAGTAAGAATGTAGTATATGAGTTTAGATATAACAAGAAAGATATAGCAGGAAATCTTCACAATATAGGGAAAGGGGAATTACTACGAATTTAATGCGTGCAAAGCCGCGGGCAAAACCTAGTTAACTATAAAATCAGGACTTGTTAAAGTACAGTTATATATGTTTGAAAAATTATTTTTATAAATATAGGTATATTCGGTATTAAAAAAAACGAATTTGTAAATGGAGTGATTTTACATTCCATTTAAGAAATGGTATTGTTAACTGAACTAAAAAATTACTAACTTAAGCCGTTTAGCCGAGTCCATTTTATTTTAACATTTTCCACACCTCTCTAATGGACCTCTTAGAATGCGGGCTTGAAGCTCATAAATTTTTTAAATATATATTTATGGCCTGTTTTCATATTACAAGTGTAGTCTCACACAAGCGATTGGTACCCAGGCGAGTATGACTTTTTTTTAAACTCACTCGTCTAAAGAATTTTTTGAGTTGTCTGTTACACTGTTACCATAATATAAATTTTAGTATTTTGTATATGTTTTTATTAAAAACAAAAATTTTTTCAATAACACTGCTCAGCAGCAAAATCCTCCTTTAAATAAAACTATGTGGACTATATGGATTTTGACGTGCTAAACTCAAATCCGTTTTCGGTTTTTCTCCATCACGTAGGGATTTTTTTATAAGAGTGGCAATTTTTTTTTACTAAATTAGTCAGATACGAAGTCATATTTCAGTCTAACTCGAGAACGACTTATCCGATTTTCATAAACAAATCACAAAAAGATGAGTAACAATATTATATTTAATTTAATTCCGTATAATTTTGTTCTATATTTTATCGTTTTGGAATTAGTCAAAAATTTAAGACGGGAAAAATTTTTTTTCTTGCAAAATTCGTTATTTTTTCAGTTTAAAAATGCAATAAAAAAAAGAATAAGCAAATATTTTAATTTCGCACATTTTTCTGAGAGCTAAATAACTCAAGATTAAAATAAGGTATAAATCATGAAAATCCATTAACAAATGCGGATTTTTTTCTCAATTTACCGCAGGTACCCAATATTAAAAGAATATGTGTGCAGTCAACGTTACATATGGTGACAGCATTGCGTTAGCTTAGCAGGCAGGTAATGGAAATAAAAGCCAGGGGTGTTTTGTATGGTTCTTGGAATTGAAAAGTATAAATTTAATAGTGTTTTTCATTTAACTGCACATTCATAATTAAAGAAAAATTCGTTGGTAAAAAATACATGTAAGTGAAATGCAGCTAAACAATAAATACTGTAATGAAATCTTTTTTTGTTATAAAGTCGGGTTATTCGTTCATAAATTGTCATACCACAATTGATTATGAAACCAAAGGTCAAGTGTTGTCCGCTGTAATATAAAAAAAAAATTTTAATTGAATCTACTATAAAAGCATCAACCAAGAAGTGCTCAGTGATCCTTTTTTCATATATTTTTGGTTAGTACTGTAATTTAAAATATTGTAATGAAGAAACGAAATAATGGTCTTGTATCAAATTTTGTTTCAGATTGCAAAATGTCCAATATTTGTAAGAATTCTCCAAACTTAGTTTGCTATGTATCTGCCAATCTAACTTTAAGTTCTCAACGGCAAACAATAACTTCCCAGATTAAAGAGGCTTATCAGCTATACTTTGGATTTCCTATCGATGAAAGAGATAAAAAGTGGCTACGGAAAATATGTTGTAATATCTGTTCAAGGAATTTTGGAGGTTGGTTAAAAGGAAGTCCTAAGTCTTTCCCATTTATGAAGCCATCGATTTGGAGTGAACCAAAAAATCATGAAACTGATTACTACTTTTGCATGACTAAAACACGTGGTTTTACCAAAAAAAAAAAAAAAAAAAAACAAAAATAAAGTCATATATTCAAATACTTTATCTGTCAAACGACCAGTTCCTCTTACAAGTAGTTATTTACCTCCATAGCCTCCTACAAATGACGAAGAAGATAGGCTTTCTGCAAGGACTGACTCTAGTTACACCACCATGGGTGCTTCTTCGCATTCATTTGAAAGTCCACAATACTCATAGAACATATGTGCTGATTTGAAAGTTGTAGCAATGTTAACCGGATTACAAAGTGGGTACACTAAGTTCTGTTTTTATGTGGATGGGATAGCCGCGCGAAAGAACAACACAACGTTAAAATTTGGCCGGCAAGAGTAAATTTTATTCCAGGAAAAAAATGTATGAGAAGAACCTTTAATTCAAAAAGAAAAAAATTTTTTACCGCCTCTTCATATAAAACTAGGCCTAATGAAAAATTTTGTTAAAGCAATGAATAAGGATGGTGAAGGCTTTTTATACATTAAGAGCAAATTTTCTAGAATCAGCGATACAAAAGTAAAAGAAGGCATATTTGTAGGTCCACAAATACGAGAGCTTATGAGGGACGCAGTCTTTAGAACGAAATTGAACAATTTGGAAAAAAGAGCATGAACGGCTTTCGTGAATGTGTGTCACAGTTTTTTGGGAAACAGAAAAGCTGAAAACTACCATGAAATTATCGAAGAACTGCTTTCTGCCTACAAAGCTCTAAGATGTAATATGTCCCTTAAGATTCATTTTTTGGACTCTCATCTAGATTTCTTCCTGAAAATCTTGGTGCTGTATCAGATGAACATGGTGAGAGGTTTTACCAAGATATGTTACATATAGAAAAGCGTTATAATGGCAACCCATCAGAAGGAATTCTTGCAGATTTTTGTTGTTCGGTTTGGCGAAAAACTCCAAGTGACAATGTAAAAAAATAAAAAAAGAAATGATAATTAAATAAAACTAAGCTACTTTTTATTTTGACAATGTTTCTTAAATAAAAGTTATAATTTACTAACAAAAAATTTGTGTTATTTTAAGCAGAAAAATTACATTGGCTGTAAAAATTTGATTTTTTCATTGTAATTTGAAAAATATTTAATTGATGTATAAATCCAACGCAGCTGAAAAAATGTAATCAATTACAAAGAAAGTTTTAATTCCAAGAACCATACAAAACACCCTTGGCTTTTATTTCCATTACCTGCCTGCTAAGCTAACGCAATCCATATGTAACGTTGACTGCACACATATTCTTTTAATATTGGGTACCTGTGGTAAATTGAGAATAAAATCTGCATTTGTTAATCGATTTTCATGATTTATAACTTATTTTCTTCTTGAAGTATAATTGCTTATTCTTTTTTTTTTATTGCATTTTTAAACTGAAAAAAATAACGAATTTTGCAAAAAAAAAAAAATTTTTCCCCTCTTAAATTTTTGAATAATTCCAAAACGATAAAATATACAACAAAATTATGTAGAGTTAAATTAAATATAATATTATTACGCATCTTTTAATGTTTTGTTTATGAAAATCGGATAAGTCGTTCTCGAGTTAGACTGAAATATGTCTTCGTACCAAACTAATTTAGTGGAAAAAATTGCCACGCCCATAAAAAAAATCCCTACGTGATGCAGAAAAACCGAAAACGGATTTGAGTTTAGCACGTCAAAATCCAAATAGTCCACATAGTTTTATTTAAAGGAGAGCCAAAAAGTGTTTTTTTGCAGAGCAGTGTAATTAGTGGAAACACTAATTCAAAAAACAAAAACAACTGTGTTTTATTTATAAAAGTATTTGTGTAAATAAAATAAATTAAAAAAAATATAATCAAGATATTTGCATCTGCTGCCACTTATTTTGATAGTAAATGTGATAGTAAAAGTGTTGGTGGCGATGCTCGATTACAATGCAGGAACGTTTGGGATGCTTCAAATGTGTTAGAACTACCGAAGGAAAGGTAAGCTAACAAATAGTGTAATTGCTTTTTATTTTGTAACTTTTTAAGGTTTGTTCCTCCATTTCGAGTAAGTAAGAAATTTTTTATTATGTTGAAGGAAGAAGTGACGTCAAAGGTTAAAGTAGGGTACAGAAACACGCATGTTCCCCTTCAGATCGGTAGGAAATGAATGTGTTTCTTCAATGTCCAAATCAAAAGTATTTGTTGTGATAAGTGAACTCCTAACTAAATATATTTGAAGAACACATAGGGCCAAAATGGATCATACTGCAAAATATCGTAGAAGAAGAAAATAAATTGTCTTGTTTTTACCTTTTTCGCAATAGAATTTAGGCTTATGGTTGCACCGCAGGTCGTCTCACTCCCCGACTATACTGACCTTTCCGTTTGGGCACGGCTAAAACTCGCGAGCTTGGGCGTTGGTACGTGGCCTGTCAGTGAACGAACAAAATGACAGTTAATGATTCGGTCAGTGTGTGTGTGACCATTGCTCTGGGTCCGCAGGAGCCAGCTGTTACGGCTGCTGTGCCTTCCCTATGGGCCGCCCCTTCTCAATCATCTTCGCTCGAGTTATGGATCCACCAACAATAAATTAAACACTTTTGATTAAAAAGCAAATAAAGTAAATACAGGAAGTCAATAAAATGTTACAGACAAAATTATTTGGAAATTTACTAAATTACAGAATATTTAACATTAATAAGAACACAATAAAAATTATTAAATTGCAAAACATATAAAATTAATAAGAACTCAATTATTTGGAATTATTTGGAAATTTATTAAATTGCAAAATTAACAAAGTAAAACAATAGAATAAGCACTTTTATATTTAATTAATAAGTTTTATTGTAAAGTTAAAAATAAATAAAAGTTCAGTTCTGATTTAATAACCAAAAGTAAAAGTTGTCTTTTTTTTAGAAGACATTAAGTTAAAGCTATAACTGGCGCAGTCGAAAAAAAAAGTTGACGGCATATCAACTTTCGCTCTCGAATACTATTAAAGTATATAACAGTAAGAAACCGCGAACAATTAGTGAAAATAGTTGCTAGTGAACATAATAAATTAATAGAATAATAAAAACAATACTTAAGACCATCTTATTAAGGAAACGCATTATAAATAATAAAACTAAAATTAAAAACAATCATAAATAGTAATCAACAATTGAAAGTGAATGAACAGTTAGTGAAAATAACTGTTAGCGAACAATAAACGAATCATTTAGAATAGTGAACTAAAACATAAATAATACTTTAGACTAAAATCAAAAACTGAAACAATCTAAATCAACAATTGAAAGTGAATAAGCGGTTAGTGAAAATAACTGTTAGCGAACAATAAAATAATTAGAAGAGTGAACTAAACCATAGTAATTATGACACTTAAGACTATCTGATAAAATATATAATTATAAACAATAAAATTAAAAATCAAAAACAAAAGGAATCATAAAATATCCATAACCAGCAAATATACAATAAAAGAAAAAACAACGACGAACATCAAATCATCAGCAATAGAAGCAAGAGAACCAACCCACAAGATCATCAAATCATCAATATGAAACTACTGATAATAACATATAGGGTAAATAAGTTATATTAATAAGTATTTGTATAAGTTATAAATAAATACAATAAAAGAAAAAACAACGACGAACATCAAATCATCAGCAATAGAAGCAAGAGAACCAACCCACAAGATCATCAAATCATCAATATGAAACTACTGATAATAACATATAGGGTAAATAAGTTATATTAATAAGTATTTGTATAAGTTATAAATAAATAAAAGTTACCTTGTCAATGAGAAAAATATATCGAGTCAAACCATGCACAACCATTTTTAGACATCTAACACCCATTCCAGAAAACACAGAAATGTCACTAAATAACAATAACCCCTCAGATCCTAATCCACAAATTGCAAACCTACCTCCACATCCAAACCAAATATTTGATTCATTGAGAGTCCCAGATGCGGTGAAGGACCTCCCAAAATTTGATGGGAATCCAAGATTATTATACGAATTTTTGACAAATGTCGAAGAAATTTTAGGATATCTGATTAACGTAGACGGTACAAGCTACGCGAAAATAATATTAAGGGCAATTAGGAATAAGATAGTAGGGCAAGCTAATGAAGTACTAAATATCTATGGTATCCCCTTGGTTTGGGAACATATAAAAAGTAACTTAATTCTACACTACTCCGATAAAAGAAACGAAACCTCCTTAATAAAGGATCTACATAACCTTAAACAAACTAATCAGTCAGTCCAACACTTTTATAGTTCAATTATAGAAATACAGTCGTCTATAAATAATAATATTCTAATTCATGAAACTAATCACAGTGTCATAGAAGCAAAACAAAAACTTTTCGCCGAAATGTGCCTAAACACATTTCTTTCAGGACTTAAAGAACCTTTGGGCTCAAACATAAGATCTATGAGACCTAAGACAATGGCCGAAACCCTTTCGTTTTGTATACAGGAGCAAAATATTTATTACACAAAGAAACCAGTTACAAACACAAATCTTGTTCCCCAACAGAATGTTAAACACTTCCCACCAAACTATCAGAGTTACCCACCTTATCAACCTTACCAATCAATAGTAAACAGACCTCCACAGCAATTTTCGAGACAGTACTACCCAACTATACCACCATATCAGAACAATATGATTAGATATCATAATCCAGTTAGCAACGGTCAGAAACCCCAAATTAGTACACCTATTAATAAATTCGGACAGAATAAACAATTTAATACACTTCAGAAAAACATACCGAACAACAGATTCGAACAAAACAAAACATTTTACAACAATTCATTTAATCCTACCTTGGACAACAAAAGTATCGCCCACAAAATTTACCACCCCCCGAACCAATGGATGTAAGCTCGGGATATACTCATTTGAGGAAACCACCAAGCATGCAGACACAAAGAATGACAAGTGCTTTTAAACCTCATGAAATACATAGCATTGACACGGAAGGAACTCCTTACACAAACTTAGAGGAATATTACTATTATGACCAGAACAACTATGTTAAACAAGATAATATCTATGCTCAGAACGATTTCAATCAAGACTTTATTTTCGCACAAAACAACCAATATGACCAAAATACTGGTAACACAATTGATGACAATGAACATTTTCTAGTAAATGCCTCCCCGGACCTATTGGATACTTAGACGTAAATAAACATGGACATACATTACCATATATAAATATTTCTTCCCCCTTCGGTAGACCGTTAAAATTTCTGATTGACACTGGAGCCTCTTCATCGTTTATAAATCCAGAATTTGTTGATCAAGACGAATGTCAAAACTGTGAACCAATTATGATTACCACAATTTTAAATAAACACTCCTTGAATAAGAAAATCATTTTACCATACTTTATGGAGTTCAGAGAGGAAGGCCAGATGGAATTATTTGTCTTTAGATTCCACAATTATTTTGACGGATTAATAGGACTTGATATTTTAAATAAACTAAAAGCCAAAGTAGACTTAGGCCTAACCTGGCTTCAGGAAAATTTATAATCCCACCTTGTTCAAAATTTGTTATTAAGATACCAGTTGATTCTCGCAACGGTGATTTTTTCATACAGAAAACATTTTTAGAACCTGATTTATTTATTCCGGAAGGTATTTATTCCTCAAGGGAATGGTATAGTTTTGTTGAAATAGAAAACATATCCGACCAAGAAAAAGTTGTCCACATTGAACAACCCGTAAAAACCATTCCATATCAAAATTTCATTGAAGTTAATAACTTCACCATAGAGTCAGACACACCCTACCAAGAAAATAATATAACTAAATTCCTGAGAACAGACCACTTAAATAAAGAGGAAAGAAAAGCTTTAATGAAAATTTGTAAGAATTTCGATGATATATTTTTTAAAGAAGGGAATCCCCTTAGTTTTTCTAACCAAATTAAACATAAAATCAAAACCACGGACGACATCCCTATTTTTACAAAATCCTACAGATACCCTTATGTTCATAAGGAAGAAGTACGGACACAAATAAACAAAATGCTACAACAGGGCATTATAAAACCAAGTTTTTCACCTTGGAGTGCTTTTTCACCTTGGATTGTATCGAAAAAGAAGGACGCTAGTAATGTACAAAAATGGAGACTCGTTATTGACTACAGAAAATTAAACGAGAAGACGATTTGTGATAGGTATCCCATACATATTAGATAAACTTGGTCGAAGCATGTATTTCACTACCCTGGATCTTGCCAGTGGCTTCCACCAAATAGAAATGCATCCAGAACATGTCGGTAAAACTGCATTCTCCGTAGATGGAGGCCATTTTGAATTTGTCAGAATGCCCTTTGGTCTTAAAAACGCACCATCTACGTTCCAAAGAATAATGGACAATGTGTTGAAAGACCTTATAGGTACGGTATGTCTTGTTTACTTGGACGACATAATCGTCTACTCCACATCATTACAGGAACATATGCTAAACTTGAAGAAAGTTTTCGAAAGGCTAAGGGAATCAAATTTAAAAGTTCAGTTAAACAAATCTGAATTTTTACACAAAGAGTGTGCATTTTTAGGACATATTATTTCCACCGAGGGAATAAAACCAAACCCTGAAAAAATTCATGCCATAAAAAATTTTCCTATCCCGAAAACTCAAAGAGAGATAAAATCATTCTTAGGGCTATTGGGTTACTATCGGAAATTTATACAAGACTTTTCGAAATTGACAAGACCTATGACTGAATGTTTAAAAAAAGGAAAGAAAATAATATTAAACGACCAATACCTAAAAACATTCGAAATGTGTAAAAATCTACTAATCAATGACCCTTTACTTCAATATCCGGACATCTCAAAACCATTTATCTTAACAACTGATGCGAACGACTTTGCTTTAGGAGAAATTCTTTCCCAGGGTCCAATCGGAAGCGATAAACCGATATGTTATGCTAGTAGGACATTAACGGACAGTGAAATAAGCTACTCAACAATAGAAAAAGAGCTGTTAGCTATTGTTTGGGCTACGAAATATTTCAGACCCTACCTTTTCGGACATAAATTCAAAATTGTAACCGACCATAGACCACTTACGTGGATTATCAGCCTCAAAGATCCAAATTCCAAACTAATAAGATGGAGGCTTAAGCTCGAAGAATTTGACTATGAGATCATTTATAAAAAAGGTAAACTCAATACAAACGCAGACGCTCTAAGCCGCATCAGAATACACGATTATAGTGCCTTAAATAATGAAGAAATTAACATTAATACAATCGACAACGACTCAGTTCAAGGAACAGCGGGAACGACCATTCACTCTGCCGACGAAAATAATGCTGACGGTATTCCGATTTCGGAGAAAGCAATAAATACATTCAATCTTCAAATTATCTTACAGATGAAAGACAAAGGTCCTTCCCATACACTTGAAACCGTGTTTAAAAACAAAATGAGAAAGACAATACGCAGACCAGAATACAACGACACTGTAATGATTGATATATTTAAACGACACCTCGCCCCCAATAAACTCTCTGCAATAATGACAGACGGTGACACATTTAAAATCGTTCAAAACACATACTCCAAATATTTCGCAAACAGTAAACTTTTTAGACTCGTTTCTGTAAAACCTTATTACAGGATATTAGGAACACCGATGATCAAGATAAACTGGTGAATGATTACCACATCAACCACAATCATAGAGGCATACAGGAAACATTTGATCATTTGAAACGAGAATATTTTTTTACTTATATGAAAGAAAAGATAACCAAATGTATTAACCATTGTAATATATGCCAAGCGCTTAAATATGACAGAAGACCTCCGAAACCTACATTTGAAACCCCAGAAACACCGAAAAAACCATTAGACATTGTCCACATTGACATATACTGCATAAACAACCGGAAGATTCTCACCCTTATCGACAAATTTTCTAAATTTGGATCAGCATACCTTTTAGAATCTAGAAACAGCTTATCAATTTTAAAAAATATTAAACACTATATAAGCCTACACGGTTTCCCAAAAAAAAATTGTTTGTGACCAAGGCTCGGAGTTCAGTGCATCCATAATAAAAGACTTTTGTAAAATTAATAAAATTAATATACATTATACCTCATTTCAACAAAGTACTAGTAATTCCCCAGTTGATAGACTACATTCAACAATTACAGAGATTTATAGAATTATTATGCAAAAGTATAAAGAATCGGAAGTACATACTATTAGATCAAGATGAAATACTTTTCGAAGTAATCATGACATATAACAACTCTATACACACCGCGACAAAGCTGACACCATTCGAACTGTTTTATGGAAGAACACCTACATTTGAGAAAGATTTAAATTTTAATACACAACATGAATACTTGCAACGACTAAAAGAATTTCAAAGCAAACTACATGAATCGATTAGGAAAAAATTAGCACATGACACAGACAAACGCATCGAAAGATTAAACCAAAATAGAGACGAACCTGAAACTCTTCTAGAAAATGACAACATATACATAAAAGAATGCAGGAGAAATAAAATGACCCCTAGATTTTTTTATTTAATTAATAAGTTTCATTGTAAAGTTAAAAATAAATAAAAGTTCAGTTCTGATTTAATAACCAAAAGGAAAAGTTGTCTTTTTTTTAGAAGACATTAAGTTAAAGCTATAACTCTCGCACTGCACCAACTCTACTTTCCTACTCCCTCATTTTTATATAAATATATATATATATGTTTAAAAAATATTATTTTCTTTTTTGTTATATTCTTGCATAATTCAGGTACATCACACTTATATTTCACTCATCAATAATCATGTTTTGTTATGTTTTCTTTCAATTACTTATTATTAACAATGTTTTGTGTTTGATTTATTTCAATTTATGATTGCTAACAATATTTAGTGTTTGATTTATTTAACTTACCCATAAATAGTAGTGTATTGTGTTTGTGTTATTTCATTTACTTATAAAGAGTGATTTTTTTGCTATTATCTTTTTGGCAACACTAGTTTTGACAGCTCACGCACGTTTTGTATCTTGTGTCACTGTCAAACATCTTCAGTTTGGTCTATAATTTAATCATGAATCGTCTTACAAACGAACAACGCTTGCAAATTATTGAATTTTATTACCAAAATGCGTGCTCTGTTAAGAAAGTTCATCGCGCGCTTCTTCCATTTTATGGTCAGTTTAATCGACCTACTGAGGCTTCTATTCGGGCTATTGTAACAAAATTTCGCACCAAATTTACATTGTTGGACATTAAACCACCAACACGCTTACGTAGAGTGCGAACTGAAGAAAATATCGCAGCCGTATCGGCCAGTGTTGGTGATGACCATGAATTATCGATTCGGCGCCGTTCGCAGCAATTGGGCCTCTGTTACTCCACTACGTGGAAAATTTTGCGGAAGGATTTGGGTGTGAAGCCTTATAAGATACAACTGGTGCAAGAATTGAAGCCAAACGACCTACCACAACGCCAAATTTTTGGTGAATGGGCTCTTGAAAAGTTAGATGAAGATCCACTTTTTTATCGAAGAATTGTGTTCAGCGACGAGGCTCATTTCTGGTTGAATGGATACGTGAACAAGCAAAACTGCCGTATTTGGAGTGAAGAGCAGCCAGAAGCATTGCAAGAGCTACCAATGCATCCACAAAAAACAACCGTTTGGTGCGGATTATGGGCTGGCGGCATCATTGGGCCGTATTTCTTCAAAGATGATGCGAATCACAACGTTACTGTGAATGGTGAGCGCTACCGTGCGATGATAACAAACTTTTTTTTGCCCAAAATGGAAGAGCTTGACTTGCATGACATGTGGTTTCAACAAGACGGTGCCACATGCCACACAGCACGCGAAACAATGGACCAATTGAGAGGCGAGTTCGGTGAACAGTTTATTTCACGCTTGGGACCAGTCAATTGGCCGCCCAGATCGTGCGATTTAACGCCTCTAGACTATTTTTTGTGGGGCTATGTTAAGGCTAATGTCTATAGGGACAAGCCCGCTTCGATTGACGCACTGGAAGCCAACATTGCCAACATTATTCGTGAGATACCGGCCGAAATGTTGGAAAGAGTATGCCAAAATTGGACTAAGCGGATGGACCATTTGAGGCGCAGCCGCGGCCGACATTTGCATGAAATAATCTTCAAACATTAAATTATATCGAACCAACTATCGATCCAAATAAATATTTCATGCATGTTTCTGAATTTTATGTGTTTTTTTTTTTAAATTTCCGATAGTTCTTATAAAATCACCTTTTAAAACAATATTTTGTGTTTGTGTTGTTTCATAAAACTTTTTTTTTCTTGATAAAAATCTGGTATTTTACTTTAATTACGATTCGTCTTCTTTAATGTCAAAAATATTAGGGTTTTATTTGTGCGTTGCTAAGGATTTCTGATTCGGTCATTATACTTCAATAACAATCTTATTTTATTTTTTTTACCTTACTAAGAACAAATTTTGTGTTTTTATTCTGTTTTAATTTTAATCCCGATACTTTTTATTAAACTGTTCTAAGTTTTAATCTAAGTTTTAATCTATGTTATGCCTTATTTTAAAACACATTTTTATCATTTAGTTTCATTTCTTTCACAGATTTCATATTTCTATCTCCGTTCAATAGAATTTTTATGGTCTTGATTTATCGTTATCAAAATAAAGGGCCGATGTTGATTTTGAATAAAACACATATTATTAAGGAAATTATTGTCATTTTCTTTTATTATGATAATATGGTATGGTTCAATTATGTTTGGAACAAAATATCGACCAAATGGCCGCCGCGACCTCGGTGGCACACCTCCATCCAATGCTCTAAATTTTCGATGACGCTGAGACATAATTGAGGTTCTATGTCGTTAATGTGCCGAATTATCTCATCTTTTAGCTCTTGAATTGTTGCTGGCTTATCGCCGTACACCTTTTCTTTCAAATAACTCCAAAGAAAGAAATCCAACGGTGTCAAATCACATGATCTTGACGGCAAATTGACATCGCAAATAACACGGCCATTGAATTTGTCGCGCAAAAGAGCCATTGTTTCGTTAGCTGTGTGGCAAGTGGCACCGTTCTGTTAAAACCTCATATAATCCACATCTATATCTTCCAATTCGGGCCATAAAAAGTTCGCTATCATCTCACGATAGCGAACACCATTCCCAGTAACTGCCTGACCGGCCTCATTTTGGAAAAAATACGGCCCGATGATGCCGCCAGCGACAATCACTGTTGGATTATCATTCGCCCACTCTTCACTCTTTGTGGGTGCATTGGCTTTTCGACAATCACTCTTGGATTATCATTCTTCCAAGTGCGGCAATTCTGCTTATTGACGAATCCACTAAGGTGAAAATGTGACTCATCATTCAAGAAGAAAAAATCACAAAGTGCACGAGATGCATTTTGATTTGAACGCCCATTTTGATAATAAGCCTGAATAACTTTAACGCGTTGCTCGATTGTGTATCTTTCCACTGTTCAAATTGAGTTAGTCTCAAATTGAGAAATGTCAAATGAAATGCAGAAAAAAATTGACGATAAGTGTGATTCACATTCAACATCGGCCCTTAAAATTTAACCACGCTTTACATTCTTTCAGTTTTCTCAAATGCAAATTTTTGTCATTTTTTTTGACCTATAAGGGTTTTGTATTTCAATTTTAATTTACTAATAAAATTTTAAAGTTTTGTCTGTTTTTTTTCAAACCATACTGCTTTTGATTTGTTTTAATGCTACTCAGTATAATTTTGGTTTCGGATCTAAGACGTCTAAGACGTCATGTATTTCAATTTTAATTTTAACAAAATCTTAACTGTTTTACTTCATTTTATCGAACTGGGTTGGTGTACTTTTTATTAATGCAAATTTGTATTAATTAGTTTAATTTTTACGAAGATGTCTTGCATTCTTTTTTCTTTTTGTATTTTAATAAAATTTTTGCTTTCACACCATATCTTGATTCTTTTCTTTTCTTCTTTTCTATCTTTTATTTTATTCTAACTACAAATTTTCATTAGGTGCTTTTGCTTCTTTTCTCTACAAAAATGTGGTTCTTCCTCAGATGTTTGAATATAACCCGATATCACAATCTTACCGGTTTTGTTAAATTGGTGTATAATGCCTCCTGGGTATCTGCTTAATATATCGCACATCTTGTTCTCATAAACTCGCTTGCATCCTGATGACGATCATTATTTTCAAAGCGTGTTGCAGGTAGTATGTTTTAGCTTCTTTTTTACTGCGGACCAATTAGGGATTTCTGTTGCCTTAAAAGCTTTATGCACCCTTTGCTCTGGCTAACGGTCTAAAGGTTCTTTCTCACCATCTTGCAGCGGCTTGGAGTACCTGTTTCCAAAGATCTTTTAAGATTTTTTTTTCTTCCCCTGTACCACCTTAACACCACAAAATCAAAAGCAAGAGCTCGGAAATTCGTCTTGTCAGCCAAACTTGACTTCGTACATTTTTAGCGTTGTAATTTTTCTGACACCCAGGGTTGTAATTTTTATGCTGCCCCCTAGTGTCGTTTATACCTCTATTTTTCTACAGCCTTGCCACCTGAACTGGCACACATCCACTTTCCCGTGAGAGAAGAATTAACATGTTAGCATATCATATTTGCTAATATGATAAAGTTCTATTCGACAGCCTCCTTACGGTCAAAGGTCCTCAACGTGGAACACTCCCTGCTTCTTGCCCCTCAAATCTTCCACCTCGTACAAACTGTTTCCGACTGGTTTGACTATTCGGCATTTCACAAAGTTCTTGCTGAGTTTAGCCGATACTTGCTTCCAGAAATCCGAGAGTTGGAAGTTGGTATATCTCTTGTCCTTTTTTGAATTTTACCTCTCGGCAGCGAGTGTTATAAATATTTGTGTTCATTCGTCACATGGCTCTTATGCAAATTGCGCTTAATGAGGTCCCTGACCAGTTCCATGTACACTCCCTTGCTTTCAATACGATTCTCAGAATCCTCCAGCAGGTTCAACTGTCATGCTTATTTATAAGCGGATGCATGTGTTATCATGTTGGTCACAAATAAAGCAAAATATGGTGTCATTCCTGTAGCGCTGAGCACACTATTCGGTGAATAGTTTTACCTCTGCCTATTAATTGTTCCGTCAAGCCGGTCGGTATCTAAAGCTTTCAGGTATGATCTTCCTTATCAATCTCACCTTGGTACGCACAGTCCTCTTGTATACCTTCCCCTCGATTATCTTTAGGTCTGGCAACTGCTCTTGGTTTCTTGTCACTGTT
Organism: Thelaira solivaga; assembly: GCA_947397855.1. NCBI lineage: Eukaryota > Metazoa > Arthropoda > Insecta > Diptera > Tachinidae > Thelaira > Thelaira solivaga. The sequence goes on from OX377615.1 coordinate 15,153,284, forward strand.
TCTAATAACTCACGATATTCTTCCTTCCGAAATTCATCCGACTCTAACGTTTTGGTTAAGTCTAGGGCCTCCAGGCTATATCTGGACAGTGCATCGGAGACTATGTTTTGTGTTCCCTTTCAGTGTTGGATACTAAATGAAAAGGCTTATAATTGTAGACTCCATCGTGCTAACCTTCCATTCAAATCGCGCTGGCCCATCAACCATTTCAAGCTCGAATGGTCCGTGATGATAATAAAGTCCAATAGATCAACATACGGCCTAAATCTTTTCATTGCGGATACTACGGCCAAGCATTCTCAATCTGTCACCGAGTAGTTCTTTTGAGGTGTCAACAACTTCTTCCAGAAATATGCGATTAGATGTTCTCCTCCCTCCTCGTCCTTCTAGAATAATACGGCCCCCAAGCCAACATCAGACGCATCGCATTGAATAAAGAACGTCTTATTAAAGTCTAAGTGCATCAGGATAGGGCTATTCGTTAATCGTTTTTTTCAGTTCGTCGAACGCCGCTTTGGCCTCAGTGGTAAATTCAAACTTTTTTTTTTTTTTTTTCAATGTCTCAAAGACAGGTACGATGACCGCGGCAAAATCATGAATATAACTTAGGTACCATCCGTTGGCTCCCATGAAGCTTCTTGCCTGCGTTAACGTTCTCGAGTATTCCAGCTTCACGATGGCTTGAATCTTTTTTGGATCTGGCTTCAACTGTCCTGCGCCTACAATATATCCTAGGTAGCGTAATTCACGACAACAAAATTTTGACTTCAATACGTTAATTATTAGACCAGCTGTCTCTAAACATAGTGCGACTTCTCTTAGCAGTTCCACATGTTCTGGAAAACACGACGATACCACCAGTAGGTCATCTAATTAGGTATACTGAATAAAACTAATTTTAGTTTTCTAGTTTTTGGATAATATAGATGAGAATTCGATTTATTTGGTAATGATAGTTTCACAAAGTTAAATTCACTTTTCACTCAGCCGACCAGCAATTACCTTATCCATTACACGTCATAGCCTTCTGGCTGCGTTACATAACCCAAAAAGCATAAAATGGTACAAGGGTCTGCCAAAAAGCGTCTTTTAAATCAAAGCTGGATATGTAATGTGTATATCCCAATCGACTGAGCAGTCCTTCTATATGTGGGAGTGGATAAGCATCCTTAATAGTGAGGGAGTTCAGCCTTCGCGCATCTAGACACAGTCTCACCTTTTCGATTTTCTGTACCATAGTGACTCGGTTATTCCAGGGGCTCTCGCTAGGTTCGATCACTCCCAAAGAAATCATGCGGTCGAGTTCACCGTACATTAGTTTCTGTACCGCCGGCGACACCAGGTAATACCTCTCCTGGCACTGCCTACAACATGTTCCTCGAGCACCGTCTTCCCCAGCCCTTTGCTAGTAAAATAAGGAAATAAGGCTACCACCTGGTCTAATGAACTCTGTTTTTTGTCGTCCAATTCATGCATTTTCGGGTATGCGGTGTCTGACTCTTCCTCCACTTCGTCCACCTGTAGCGCATTGATCCCAAATTAAACAGGTTAAAGTTCTTTATAAAGTCAGCGCCCAGAAATAAGTCTTATTTTAGTGTCGGCACCACGTAGAAATCTACTTCTCTTACTATTTCATTAAACTTAACGTCAGTCCGCACTCGGCCTATAATGGCGTTTGGTCAGCCGTCAGCTGTTCTTATCCACGATTTGCAGGGGTAAATTACTAGCTGCGTTTTTTCTATGAACTATTATTACAACCTACTGTTTTTTTTGGATTTGTGACCAAAATATGGGCAATACATATGTAGATGCAAGACACCCAGAAGCTAATCATGATGCTTTTATTTGGGATCAGAGTGCGGCAAATCACTACCTAAAAACAAATTATTTAAACGGAAAGAGAAACACGTGGCTTCTAGGTAAATTAAATGTTTCTTTTACAACTTAATTTAATTTGTTTTTTTATTATTAGGTGTATCTGGTTATAAGTTAGAACCGTACTTAATGACCAAGTTTAGGAACCCAACAGACGTTGCAAAAAAAATTAAAATGAAAAGCACTGCAAGATTCGAAACATTATTGAAAGGTGCAATGGAGTGTTAGAAAACCGTTTTCGGTGTATATTAGGTTCTAGGGGATTACACTATACCCCTGACTAAGCTACAAAAATTATTAATGCTTGCTTCACCTTACACAATATTTGCATTTTTTATAAAAACAATTTTTATGAATCTATTACCGAACAATGAAGAAGATTTTGAAAACTTTTCAGACGAAGCTGCTGCAGAAGCAATAAGAAGCAATATCGTTCGAAATATAACATAAAATAAAAAACTTTTTTAAAATTATTCATTTAATAAAACATTAATTGAAAATTATAATGATAATGTAAATGATAATGATAAAAATATTGATAGTAATAAATAATAATAATAATAGTAAAAATATTATCAATAATAAATATTTTTTATCAGCCTGGTACATATTTATTGCCTTTCAAAATAAAACCCTAAAAAACAAAAATATGGGATGTAGACGACTTTATGAAAAATTTACAACAAATAAGTATATAAATTATCAAAATACAAATACTTGAATAATAATATTAAGTCTTCATCTTTGAGATGTTTAACTGTATTAGTTAATGCATGTGCTATAATTTTTGAGCAGTTTGCGATTTGTCAAAGAACTTAAATTGATTTATCGCTGCTTCAGATTGAGTTCTTGCTGCTTCAACTTGAGCTTTTGCTTCATTTTGAAATTTTACTGCTTTGACTTGATTATTCATAATATTCAAGATTTTATTTTGTATGTCTATTTGTTGTCAGCACAGTTTAAGTTTGTCTGTGTTGGTTTCAATATGTCTGCTTTTTTATACCCTTCACTGTAAATAAGAAGGGTATATATACATATAATTTGTGATTTCGTTTGTAATTTCTACACCGTGCATGGGACACCCTATAAAGTATATATATTCTGGATCCTTTTGAATCTCGGAGTCTATCTAACGATGTCCGTCTGTCTGTCTGTCTCTTCGTCAAATCGTTGAAATCAACTTTCTGAAGTCTCTAGGTAACATATAAAAAAGTTTAGTACACCAATCTGTCAAATTATCGGTTCATAAATAACAGAGCTTTGAGTCAGAAACCGCAACTACCTTTATTTTTGAGCATTTTTTGAGTGGGTTTTTTGCGTATCTAAACTAAAAAAAATTAGTACACAGTTTTTTTTATATATCATATTAATAGTATCTGAAACAAAACTCAGCTGGAATGGTGCATAAATGGCTATGAGTCAAAAATCGCGACTACCATTTTTGATATGATTTTTGCTTAATTTGTTTAAAATACAAGCCGGACAAAAAAACGTGGTACGCAGTTTTATCACAAACATCGTTGACATTTTAGCCTTTTTTAGGCTAAAAATTTTTTTTTTTTCAGTATTTATGACATACTTATAAATATGTTTAGGAGAAATATATAACACAGTACAACAGCCAATCTGGGTGGTGAGAAATTCCAAGTCAGGGTGATGGTACTAGGCCAGTATAGTAAAATCCTCCTTATGAGCTTTTAAATTTTTTCCTTATCTTGATGTTTTTTCGCTTAGTTGTAACATTTTGGCAAAAACGTAGTTTAACATAACTCGAGAACCACTTGTCCGATTTTGCTAAAACAAACTCAAAAAAATTTAGAATTACAATTTCTCTAATCTGTTTCTATACCGTTTTCCTCTATGTGCAACACTCGCGAAGTTAAAAATGAATGTATGAAGGGAAAAAAGTATTTTTTGCCTAAAAATTTAAATTTTTTTTTTTTAAATTCATAAAAAATCCAAAATGGAAAAAAGTGCTAAAACTAATTACTTTCGCGTATATATTGATGTGGCAACACTGGTTCTGTAATGTTCACATAAAACATGCATTGTCAATATACTTCTTCTCTTTCTCACACGAACGCGAACAGTAAAAGTGATTTTTCTCCAGTTTTTTAAAAGTGAACAAAACTGAACAGAATATGGAACTGTGCAAGCCAGATATAAATAGCTTTTGCTACTGCTGTGGTCAATATGTCTCAACACATAAAAAAAGGGGAAATTTCAGTACTGATTTTGTTCAAACATACGAGATGTACTTCAACCAAAATGTTATAGTGAACGAAAATTGGGTACCAAATATAGTGTGTAAAAGCTGCTACAACCGTCTAATGGATTGGAAAAATAGAAGACGTGAAAGTATGCCATTCGGTATCCCAATGACTTGGACTAATCCTGGCGAAGGTCACAATCCATTAAATTGCTATGCATGTGCGAATAAAGGAGCCGCAAAAAGGATAAGAAAATCGTATAATTACGTTGGTGTTGCAAGTGCCGCAACACCATTGCCTCATTCGGACCACATTCCTGTGCCAAAAGCTTCTAGCCCAGATATTTTCTCTTCTACGACTGCTCCGACATATTATGCACGTGATGATCCCCCATATGAGAAATCAGTATCCAATGAGCCAATTTTAATAAATCAAAAAAAGCTTGATTCAATTGTTGCCAAGTTGGAATTAACACAGCATAAATCGGAAGAGCTGGCTTCCATTTTGAAATCAAACAATTTGTTGGCACCCGGTGTGAAAGTCACAGCTTATCGAAGTCGTCAGGCAACACTCCAAAGTTTATTCCTTGTGAATGATGAAAAAACTTCTGCATATTGCCCGGATGTAGGAAAATTGATGGACGCAATGGAAATAAAATATGAAGCAGATAACTGGAGATTATTTATTGACAGTTCAAAACTCAGCTTGAAGGCGGTTTTACTGCATAAGACCAATAAAAAACCTTCAGTTCCAATCGCCTATAGTACAGAAACGAAAGAAACATATGATGCACTGGAAAATATTTTAAAAATGGTTAACTACGCCAAATATATGTGGCACATATGCTGCGATTTAAAAGTTGTAGCAATGCTTTGCGGTCTTCAAAGCGGCTATATAAAATATATGTGCTTTTTGTGCGATTGGGACACACGATTTTCCGGTGACCAATATGCATGCCACGGATGGAAACTCAGAGAGCACAGCAGGTTACAAACGGCCAATATTATTCGTGAGCCTCTAGTGCCGAAGGAGAAGATATTGCTGCCTCCACTGCTTATTAAACTTGGAATTGTTAAGAATTTTATCAAAACTGTCGTCAAAAGAGATGAAGTTTTCTTGTGTTTGAAACTAATTTACCCGAGACTCAGCGAAAGTAAAATTAAAGAAGGTAAGTTATAATATCACATTCATTTCACATGATTTTCCATCTTAACAAATTAATTTTTTCCAATCAGGCGTAGTAAATGGTCCAGATATACGAAAGCTGATTAAAAGTGACGCATTCAACAATATTTTGATTGACGCTGAATTGAATGCATGGCAGGCAATCAAAGAAGTAATAGAAGGCTTGTTGGGAAAGCATCGTTCTAACAACTACGATGTTTCTGTCGCAAGGATGTTAAGAGCATTCTCGGAAATTGGTGTCCCCATGTCCTTGAAAATCCATTATTTACATCATCATCTGGACTACTTCAGCAAACAATTGGCTACCGAATCAGATGAACAAGGTGAACGCTATTATCAAGTTGATATGCCATTTGAAATGAGGTAATACTGATTTTTTATTTTTTCAAACTCATTTTAATAAAACAAAAACTTACAGATATAGAGGCAAAAAGTCGCCGAGTGCAATAATTGCGGAAATTTGCTGGTGGAGTAAGCTTGTGTGGCAAGACAAGGATGATCTTGATGATAAAGATATTTCAGGAGATGCAGAAGGGCCAACAGTGGAGTCACACATTGACATTATGTGTGGTTTAGAAACTGATGATAGCGATGAATGCGATGCCACTAGTCCCGAACAACTACCATCAAAAAAGTCTAGGCAATATTTATTAAAATAAATAAAAATAAATAAATAAAATAAAAATAAAAAATTATAAAAATGTTTACTTAATCAAGATCAAGGATCAAGATAAGGACAATATTTAAAAGGTCATAAAAAAAAACTCACACATACGAACGCCAAACCCTTTGAGGGTTTTACTATACTGACCTAGTACCATCACCCTGACTTGGAATTTCTCACCCCCCAGACAATAATCCCAAAAATGTTCCATAGTGTAATAAGTATATACATAGAGACAAATGTGCAGAAGTACATTGATTCTCTAAGATTTTTACTAATTTGCAAAAGAACCAAAGAATATTACGGGATAGGACACATATCATTTTAAAGAAGAGGTCTTCTAGATTTGTAATCTATCGCCCAAGTATTAAGAAAAAACTTACAACCTATAGATTAAATTCTTTTTGGTTTATTTAATTTGCATGTGCAAAATCAGTAGTGGTACCTCTGCAAAATGGGGAATGGTAAAAATTCTTAATGGCGAGAGTACTATTGAATATGGAAATTTCAAATTTTTTTTTAAATAGTCCAAAGTAACTTCTGAGTATTTAGGCTGTAGATTAGAAATCTAGACGACCTTTCCTTTAAAATGATATATGTCCCATCTCTCAATCTTCTATGGTTCGTTCGGAAGTTACTTTGGATTATTTTGAAATTTATTATACCCCAGTGTTGTTGCTCTAAGTGATTTTAGCAACTTCCCACCGAACCATTAAAGATTGTGGGATGGCATACATCTCATTTTAAAGAGAAGACTGTCTAGATTTGTAATCTACCGCCCAATTACTCAGAAGTTACCTTGGACTATTTAAATTTTTTTTTTTAAATATCCATATACCCCAGTACTGTTGTTCTCAAGGATTTTGGCAATTTCCGTTTTGCATCATAATATAAAAACTACGAAATTATCTGAAAATGTTAAATCACTTCCAGAAACTTTAGGGCCTACAGATTAAATTCCTTTTTGATTTCGATAATTTTCATGAGCAAAATCGAGAATGGTACCTCGGCAAAGTGGGGACTGGTAAAAACCCCTCAAAGCAATATGCAAATTTCAACAATTTCTTAAAATAGTCTAAAGTAGATTACACGTATAGATGACCTCCCCTTTAAAATTATATATGTCGTATCTTGCAATCTTCTATGGTTTGTTCAGAAAATACTTTGGATTGTTTTGAAATTTTCAAAAACCCCGTGCTCTTGTTCTAAGTAATTTTAGCAACTTCCCAACGAGCCATTAAAGATTGTGGGATGGGACACATATCATTTTAAAGGGGAGGCTGTCTAGATTTGTAATCTATTACGTAAGTACTCAGAAGTTATTATACTTTGGATTATTTTTAAAAAAAAATTTAAACTCCCTGATACCCCGGTACTCTTGCTCTGAGGGGTTTTTATCATTCCCCATTTTGGCGAGGTACCATTCCTGATTTTACCAGGAAGCAAAACGGAAATTTTCAAAATCCTTCAGAGCAGCAGTACTGAAGTGTATGGAAATTTCAAGAATTTTTTTTTAAATAATCCAAAGTAACTTCTGAGTATTTGGTTAGTAGGTTCCCAATCTAGACGACCTCCGGTAAGCTACTGCTAAAAATGTATATATGCCATTAATACTGAAAATATATTTACAAGTACTAAAAAACTTCAGGGGTTAGGTTAAAACATATTATATTTAACTCGGCATATTTATCTTCACGCCCTTAATTTTTTTGTATGTTTTTTATATTTTAGAAGGCTGTGGAAAGAGAAAAATATTAATACTTTACTGACACAGTGAAGGCTATATAAGACTCGGCACAGCCGAATTTAACTTGTTTCACTCTCAGTTTAATTATTGAACAGTGCGGACGCCTTTTCTTTAGTGCGGAGTGATATTGGTTAAATTTGTGACAATTTATTTTTTATTCATATTTTGCGGAAGAAGAAGAGTCGAGCGCCTATAAAAGAGACTCAAGGGCAAAGTGTTCAATATTGATAGTGAGTGCGATAGAAACAGAAAATAAAAAACAGCAGAAGGTGAGACTCTGCTGGCAAACATTGTTTGTAAATGTAGTCTCTACAAAATTTAAGATAAATCCGTATTTTTAGGTTATAGACGATTCTCGTGGTCGCGCCTTCTAGCGGTGAGTTGTTAAACTTCGTTGCATTTGAGTTATTATCGCCTTTAGGGGGAATCGCTTGTGCAAAATTAGATTGTGCGAACGCCATCTATTGGCTGGTGTTTTATCATGAGTGCGATCTATTTGTCAGTGCTGGACTTGGCGACGGTACGGTTCGTGTATTGACTGATTTTGGATTTTCGGTTTTGACTGCGTGGTGATCGTTCTCGTTGACGGATTTGCTGTGTGTCTCGGTTATTTCTTCAGACTCAGTTTAACTTGTTTTTGGTTGCTGTGTTAGACTGTTGGAGGTAGGTGTGATGCCACCCGGCAAGAAGAAGGGAGCTTAGCCGAAGGGCGATGCGTGGGATATGGTTAGGGATGACGTGTTGGTTGGGCGACTGGTGACGAGGGTGCGACACACAAAGAAAAAGCTGTCCAGCAGGGAAATAAAAAAGGATTTGAAGAGATTCAAGCATAGATCTCCGGGGGCAAGGCGTGCTGCTGCTTCTACGGCTGTTGTTGGTGACGCAGATATGACTAAATAACTCGGTACCTCTGGCGGTGTGGCAGGCACTAAGGCCGGTGGCGATGCTGTGTATGTTGATGCCGTATTGACGGCCGCTGATGGCAATGGCTCGGTCGGTGCTGCTCGTAAGGGCAGGTCTAGAAGGAAGGAAGGTGGCACATTGGGTGGTGCGGCATGCGTTCGGTGGTGATGGTGGTAGAGAGGAAGGAGGTGACAGCTGATATCGCGGATGCTGTGTTGGAGGAGGGTGTTGGATTATCGGTGGCAAAGATTGTGCTGGAGTGTATGGCGCGCTTTGACACGCTGCTTATGATGCTCATTGCCGATAATGAGCGCTTGAGGGGCAATTTGCAGGTGGTGATGTTGGTGCGATTGGCGGTAAAGCGGTACCTAAGGTGTCTGGCCGCCCTGCGGACACCACGTCCGAAGCCAGTGGAGACTTGGTCGGTGGTCGTCAAGTCTAAGGGTGGTTCGACATCGAAGGAGGTGATTTAGAAGGTGATAAGACAGGTGGAACCATGACGGTGCAGTCATAAGGACGCCATTTGTGTCGGAGAGGCAGAGGATTGCGGCTAATAAAAAGTTCGAGGAGGTGGCTGTGAACGAGAGGCCGGGGACAATGGTTGTGGTACAGAGGGTTCACACTGACATCACCCCTGACGAATTCAAGGAGGAGCTATATGAATTGAACCTGAAGGAAAGGATATCTCTGGAGGTTTTCAAGAAAGCTATTAGACTGGTGAGTCTGCCATGGAAGACTGCACGTGGTGCTGGAGTGCACGCCGGTGGTGGTGAAGCATTTGTGCGCGACCGAGACCTACATTAGTGGTTCCAGTTTACGGTGCGTACATAGAACGTGGTCGCTGCTTGCTTTAGATGCCTTGGTTTTGACCACGGTGTGAGGGAATGCGGATTCCAGGCTGACGTGCTTATGCGCTGCGGAGAGGCGGGCCATGTGGCCCCATGGTGTGGTGGTATGCTGCTCTCCAAGAACTGCGCACTTAAGAGTCTCCTGGCAGACCTTGATGATGTCGGCTGCGTGTCCGCAGAGTGCATTCTCGGGATTAGTATGTGTGAGTTTATAATCTTGCAATTTAATTGTCAGGGTGTGTACTCGATGATGTGATGGGGCAGTCGATGCGACAGCAAGGTGCTAATTTTGCTATTTTGCATTAACCGTATACCTCGAATGGTTGCGTCAGGGGCTTGCTAAGGGGAATGAGGATTTTTGTTGATTCTGGCGGTGATACGGCAATTGTAGTTGACGGTCACGCTTTTGGGTACACACTTGTCAGTGCGACAAATTGGGGAATTAGTATTTCTGTTTAGGGAGTGTAAGGTAGTGCCCCATATGTTTACGTACTACAAATATTAATACGTAAGTGAATATGAATGTATACATCAATTTATATATCAGTTTGTTAAGTAGGTACATTGTAAATAACTAACATATGTATATACATAATTGGTAGATGAAAACCTGTATTTAAAGTTATTGTATATTTTTATTTTGTATTCAGATTGGTACACAGGTATATTGCAACAGATAAATGATGATTAATAAAGAAGACACAGCATATTTTAGCGACAAGTAGTATTGAACCCAGTAAAATTATTAATATAATAAAAAGTTATTAATACATATATTATAATGGTGTTTATTGGATCTATTGAACAGTTTACATTTGGCGAATACTTGGAGATAGTCGAGCAATTATTTTTAATTAACTATGTGGAAGAAAAAATAAAGTTGCCTTATTCTTAGAATAAAATCTATTGTTTTGCCGGAAAAACCAACAAGTAAGGTTTTCAAGGAACTGGTTGAGAAAATTATGCCACATTTTAGTCAAAAAAAAATATTATTGCCGAATGTTTCAAGTTCTATAATTGTTTTCAAAAGCCGGGAGAACCAATAGGCGAATTTATACATATAAAATAGTAAAGTTACTGACTGACTGACTTATCAACATCGCCCAGCCCAAACGGCTAAAGCTACGGACTTGGAATTCGGTAAGCATGTGCATGTCCCAATGTACAGGACGAATAAGAAGGGATTTTTATAAATTCAAATATTAAGGGGGTAAAAAATGGTAAAATCGAACATCTTATATCTCCGCAACTACATACTACAGATAGAGCCAAAGTTCAAACTACAAAATATTCTATTAAAAAAATAAGCGGATGGGTACTTGGTACTTTTTTGATACTTGTACATTTGCGGGATAAAGAGGGTAAAAACTAATGTTGGTACGTTTTTTTTAACCTTAGTTATCTTTCAAAGTAGCAATCACAGCATCAAAAACTAAATTGTATTCTTCTATTCTTAAAAAGGTCTAAATTGAATATTGGCACTTTTTTAAAATTCGGGCAAATAATACTACTATTTCTAAATATGGACTTTTATGTAAATTGATGCAGTATGTAAACATTTTATTACTAATTTTTAACACCCAATAAAAATCATTATGGTACTTTTTATTGATTTTAATGGTAATTTTTGATTTTTTAGTATTAACAACTCTAAAACTACGAGACTGGGCTCAAACGATTCAGGTCAAATTGAAAAATCATTAAGCTACAAAATAGTACTTTTTATACATTTTAATGGTACTTTTTGATTTTTTTAATGTAAACAAACCTGGCAGTACGATGTTGGGCTCAAATGGTCCCAAGCAAAGTGAAAAATCATTAAATTGACAAATGGTACTTTTTAAACATTTTAATAGCACTTTTTGACTTTTTAATGAAAACGAACCTAGAACTATAAGGTTAGGCTCAAACCAAAGACTATTAAACTAAGAAGATGTTCTACGTAGTGTAAATTTTTTCTGGTGCTAAATTTGTTGATGGATATTGCTAGTAATATCCACGAGAGCGCGAGAATTTAAAAGAGAGTAATATAACATTCAAGAGAATAATATTCAATGCCAGAATATACAAACTGTATATGTATGTGTACCAAATTTTAATGAAAAAATTGTTTTCTTCTTATAGCTCTACTAACATTACCGTTTTTGTTAATGTAGGTAAATACATGCATTTTATTGTTGTAATACATATAGTATGTGAATTCACAACGAATTTAAATTTCGTTGCTGGCCGCAATGGAATTACAGAAGGTCAATAAAAATTTTAATATTTTATTTTGATCAACTTTTCGTTAATTAGTTGCTTAACTTCTTAACTATTTTGAAATAATTTTAAATATAAATATCCTGAAGAGGCTAAGAATAATATTTAGGATTTTTCCTAATTAAAAAAAAACACACACTTGTTTTTTGGCTGTATATTTACAATTGAACTTTATTTTTATTTTTTGGTAATTTAAATACAATAATTCTATAGTTAATTTTCTTTTTATAGACCAAAACATATACTCAACATTTCGTGAAATTTTGTCTGTTGCTTTCGCAATATTAATGATGTTTTATTGCATTTTCGTTATGAGAACGGAAGCGCAATAAAATAAAATCTTTATTGTTGCATTTTTTGAAGTTTTATTAAAACGGAGTAAAAAATAAAATATTTATTATTAAATTGCAATTCTCAATTTTAAAATAATAATAAAAAAAAATAAAAGTATTTGAAAAAAACTTAAATAATATTCACGCGTGTTATAGGAATAGGTGGTACTGTAACAGCTAAGCAGCGAATTAACGAAATAATGATCAAAATAAAATTTTAAAATTGTTATTTATCTTAAGTTTAAAAAACTAGCATGTGCATTATCATAACAGCAATTTAAAATTTTTTCGAAATGTAAAAAAGTTTCGTAAAAAAAATTAAGCAAAGCAATTTAAGTGTACTTAAATATTATTAGTATTGTCTACTTTTATCTTATACATTAACCATTGCGTTTTTTTACTTTATATTTATTTTATTAAAGGAAAACAGTTACTTTTAATTTTTATTTTTTTAAAGTTATAAATAAACCATAATAAAACATTTTTTTTTTTAGACGAGCTTACGTCATCCCGCGTCAAATTTGGTTCTTTAACAGACCGGTTTCGGCAATTTGCCGTCTTCAGTGTTTTATCTCAATGAGATACAAAAAATGGGAATAATAATAAAAATGTTTTAATTGATTAATAAATTATATTGCCTGCGACTCAATATTTATTTTACATTTTACTGTAAATACGTACGAGTATTGGATTTTTATTATTTTTATTTTTGTATTTTGAATATTTTTCTTAGGCTTCCGAACTGGAATCTCTAATGTAGAAAATATTGAAGAAAAAGAAAATATTTTTAAATGCTTACTAAGTCAAATTGAAATTCTTATTTGGCTTGATAAGTATTAAACGTATAAGTTCAAGACTTTTTATGAAAAGTATTGTAGAGTCTACTGATGATATGCCTAGCAGCAATGAAATCGCTATATAGATAGCTATCCATCAATGGTAGAGCATTTAAAAACAAATATTTTTATAAATAAGTAAATTGTTTTGTGATAATACCACGAAATAAAACATGAGAATAAGGCATAAAAATTTGTTATTATGATTTACATATTAATTTCCAAATAATTAGATTTTTATTATAAATAAATTTTGTTCATAACATAAAATCAATTTCTGTGTTATTTATTATTAACAGTCTGTGAGTTTTAAAACCCTTATGGATCCTTTTAAAAAGCATATACAACAGGACTACTTCTCATTATATCTACAAATCTATAATAAGAGTTTAATAAAGGTTGAAATTAATGAATCATAAATTCGTTGCGAACTAGTATAAATTTTATTAAATTTTATTTTTACAACCATAAACAAGATATTCTACCCTACAATAACGCAACTAGTCATATTCGTTCTATTTTTAATTTCCTCCTAAGATTTCAATAACATTTTTGTTGAAAAATTTCATAAATCTCACACAAAAAACATATCAAAGAAATAGAATTCATTTTAAGTTTTAAATGCTTGGTTTATAAATAAATTCATACATACATGCGCATTTATATGTTGTTGAGAATGTGTTTATTTTTTATTCTCTGTTTATCTCAGTAGATAAATGAGAGAAACTTTTATTTGAAATGCGCATGCTCAAATATTCCCTTGTTACTTCCCCCTCTGCAAACAAACAAAAACCATTTTTAATATTGTCCAAAGCGACTTTGGAGAACTTATTTACAGTTTATAATTAATATTCTTCTTTTTCTTAATCGATATTTCAAAGGTATTTCTTCTCTTACAACGTTATCGTAAAAATTTTTTTTAACTGATTCCTATATGCTTTAGCTCGTCATCTATTTTCTTGGATCAAACACATTGTTTCAGAAATTTTTTTACATATGCATCCTTTGATCCACTTTGCACTATTTTGATTAGGATTCAAGTCCAAAATTTGTTCACCAACTTTTAAAATAAAATTTTTATATATATCACTATGTTTAAATTTTTCTTCCATTTTTTTGCTTTTGTAAGCTGTGATTTGTACTTTTGCATCTGAATTCTCTTTATTGATATTGTGTCAATAATAATAAAGTTATTATTTTATAAGCCAATAACACTTCACTGGGACAAATACCCGTAAAAATTTAATACGACATTTTAAATTGATAACTTTTGTTAACTGCTACACAAAAAATAAGCTTTTAAGCTATGCTTTATGGTTTGCACACTCCTTTCTGCTAGTAAATTACTAGGTTGATGATAAGCAGGATTAAGCAAATGCTTCATACAGTTAGATTTTAAAAATAACAAAAATTTCTCACTTCGGAATTGAGGCCCTTAATCACTTACTAACGTAAAGCAAAAGCCAAAATTAGCAAATAAAATTTTTAATTTTTCAATTACAAAAATTGTTAATGTTTTCAATATTATTTGGACATCTATCCATTTACAAAAATCGTCCATAACAATTAAAAGAATCAACAGTTTGGAATTTAATAGGTCGACATGAAAACGTTCAAATGGAAACGACGTTGATGACCACGTAAAATTTTGACAATCTTTTATTTTATTTTGAATTGTCTGACACGACAGACATTTCGAAAAGTACTTTTCAGTTTGTTTATCAATTGACGGCCACCAAACTGAAATACGAGCTAACAACTTCGTGTAATAACGATAGATATTTATATCTTAAAATCGTTGGTACAGGGTGGGCCAAAAGAAATCAAGGGGTGTAAAAGTTTAATAACTTTTTTGTTTATTAATTTTTTTTTATTTTTTCTTTCAGATTATATAGACAACACTTGGAGAATTTATAATGAAGAGGTTCACAACTGAACAGAGAACCAGAACAATAGAATTTTATTATTTAAACCAGAGATCAATTATTTTAACGCAAAGAGCATATCGTCGACATTTTAAAGTCAGAATTTCGCCCTCTGAAGCGATGATTCGTTGCTTAGTTAATCGTCATCACCAACATGGCAGCGTAAGAGATTTGCCTCGAACCGGTAGACCACGTTTAAGTCGCACTGCGGAAAATATTGAACGAGTACAGCAAAGTGTTAACGAAGCACCAGAAACATCTGGCAGAAGGCGTTCTGCTCAGCTAGAAATGTCTCGTACGTCACTACGGCGCATTTTAAAAAAAGATTTACAGTTATACCCATATAAGGTGCAATTGGTCCAAGAATTAAAACCCGCAGATCATCGGCAACTTCTAAATTTTGCAGTTAAATTTCAAGAGTTGGCCAGAAATGAAATCAACTTTATTGAAAATTTGATTATGAGTGATGAAGCTCATTTTCATTTGAATGGCTTTGTTAACATGCAGAGCTGTAGGTTCTGGGGTTCTCAAAATCCAAGAGCCATTCATCAACGCCAATTGCACCCCATCAGGTGTACAGTATGGTGTGGGATCACATCTGAAAATGTCATTGGGCCCTACTTCTTCGAGAATGAAGATGGAAGTGCTGTAACCGTAAATGGAGAGCGGTATCGTTTTATGATAGAAAATTTTTTACGTCCTGCTCTTGAAAACAGACCTGGTATGTGGTTTCAGCAGGACGGAGCCACTGCCCATACTGCCCGAGACACAATGGCACTTTTAAGTCAAATTTTTGGAGAGCGAATAATTTCTCGAAATTCGGAAATTATTTGGCCAGCGCGATCGCCAGATTTGACAGCACCCGACTATTTTCTTTGGGGTTTTTTGAAGGAGCGAGTGTATGTGAACAAGCAAGAGACAATCCTTGAACTCAAGGCAAACATTGTTGCAGAAATTCGAACGCTACAGCCACAAGTTTTGAAAGATGTTATGGAAAATGCTCTAAAAAGAGCCCATCAGTGCGAAGCTGAAAACGGTGGTCATTTAAGAGACATCATTTTTCATACTTAGTGTAAGAAAATTTCCATTTTGTATATTATAATCTGAAAGAAAAAATAAAAAAAAGTTAATAAACAAAAAAGTTATTAAACTTTTACACCCCTTGGTTTCTTTTGGCCCACCCTGTATTACTAAGCGATCGGCATAGAATAAACATTTTTTCTTAACTTCGAACGAAACTTTAACATTTTGGTATGGATTAAGTTGACTATTTAATTTTACATCATTTGGCTAATGATTTTCATCGATGTATTTCATTACTTTAGAAATTTCTGGATCTCTTTCTGACTATTTTACAGTTTTTTCTACGGATATTGGAGTTTCATTATCGAAATTGAAAAAAATTTATGTTTGTATTTGTGGGAGTGTTTACTCCAATAAAAGTTTAAAATGCTGAAGTTGGATTCGATTGTTCGCCTCTTGCGATGTGTTTTATTCAACAGCCTTTTTCCAACTTAAAACTAAAAATTCATATTTGATAGGAATGTACTCGTATGTATGTACATGTAGAAAAAAAACAAGAACAAGAATTCAAAAAAAAGATTAAATTGTGCTCTCTTCATGAGGCTAAATTATTGAGAAATTTAAGATAAATTAAGAGCAAAATATAAGCTACTGTTGAACACGGTTCAACATTCTCCCACGCCCGCATGGGTTTTGCAGAAGCATCCATTCCACGGTCCATATATTACCCATCCGAATATAGTATTTTGAGCCTTTGGTAGCCCCGGTGGAGATTGCTGGGCCCTTGACGTTAAAATTGATCTGATTGTTTTGGCTCCTAGTACTCCGTCCACTTTTCGGCAAGTTGCAAACCGGGAGTGAGCCAGTGGCTTTAGGTTATGAAAATGCTCCCTTATTAGAGGGTCCCAAATCGGCCCTGGTAAGGTGAATATGATATTATCGCGTATTTGGAGCCGCCATGAAGGTAATGACTCCATGGTGCCTAATTGATGAGCAGCAGCTATTTTGAAACTTGAATATTCTTGGCCAGTGCTGGTTCTGTTTGAAATTAGATTCGGAAATCTGGTCGCTCCTTGACGGGTTAAAAAAGAATGGTTGGAGTTATGGTCCAATAAAAGAGTGGCATTCAAACAAATGCCGTTATTGTAGAGACGGACTTCAATTAAAGGTGGGACGTATGGAGTGGGATCGTAGAACTTAGGGAGACCTGTTGCGGATTCAGCCATGTGGGAGTGTTTACTCCAATAAAAGTTTAAAAAGCTGAAGTTGGATTCGATTGTTCGCCTCTTGCGATGTGTTTTATTCAACAGCCTTTTTCCAACTTAAAACTAAAAATTCATATTTGATAGGAATGTACTCGTATGTATGTACATGTAGAAAAAAAACAAGAACAAGAATTCAAAAAAAAAAAGATTAAATTGTGCTCTCTTCATGAGGCTAAATTATTGAGAAATTTAAGATAAATTAAGAGCAAAATATAAGCTACTGTTGAACACGGTTCAACATTCTCCCACGCCCGCATGGGTTTTGCAGAAGCATCCATTCCACGGTCCATATATTACCCATCCGAATATAGTATTCTGAGCCTTTGGTAGCCCCGGTGGAGATTGCTGGGCCCTTGACGTTAAAATTGATCTGATTGTTTTGGCTCCTAGTACTCCGTCCACTTTTCGGCAAGTTGCAAACCGGGAGTGAGCCAGTGGCTTTAGGTTATGAAAATGCTCCCTTATTAGAGGGTCCCAAATCGGCTCTGGTAAGGTGAATATGATATTATCGCGTATTTGGAGCCGCCATGAAGGTAATGACTCCATGGTGCCTAATTGATGAGCAGCAGCTATTTTGAAACTTGAATATTCTTGGCCAGTGCTGGTTCTGTTTGAAATTAGATTCGGAAATCTGGTCGCTCCTTGACGGGTTAAAAAAGAATGGTTGGAGTTATGGTCCAATAAAAGAGTGGCATTCAAACAAATGCCGTTATTGTAGAGACGGACTTCAATTAAAGGTGGGACGTATGGAGTGGGATCGTAGAACTTAGGGAGACCTGTTGCGGATTCAGCCATGGGGGCCGGTATATCCTCTTCATAGCTCGATGACGAGAGATTACCCTCAAAGGGGCTTCGATGTATCATGGTGTGGTGTTTTGCTGAACAGATATCGCATCTATTAGTGGACTCGCAGCACGCTCTCTGGTGGCTCTGCGCTAGGCAATTTAGGCAATAGTCCATTCCTTTAGCGAACGATCTCCTTTCCTCCGGATTCATTGCACGAAAGGTGACACAATATTTCACGGGATGATTGCGCGAGCATAAATAGCAGCGAGGTTTTTTGAACATGTTGAACTGTGAATGAAAAGAATATATACAACTAAATTAGAATTAATATACGACTTTATCTCTTAATATCTTGTGGGTATAAATCTCAATTTATGCTTCTTGTTGGTTTGTGTTGGAAGCATGGTCGTCTGTAGGTAGAATGCATAACTTTACAATTGGTCGAGTTATAAGACCATTTTGTGTAAGGACTTCTGCTACGCGGACCTTGCCGTCACGTCCGGGCAATGTCCGTTGTATTCGTCCAAGACGCCATTCAGTGGCTGGTAAGCCATCATCCTTTATTATTACCAAATCATTCTGCTTTATATTCTGTTGTGTAGTCTTCCATTTAACTCGTCGCTGCAGTTCTAGAATATATTCGTTTTTCCAACGACGAGCAAATATTTGTTGAAGGACTTTGAGTCTATCCCATTGTTTTAATAATGACAGGGGCTTGGCCAAAATCTCTTGAGGCGTCTCGGGAGCTGATATCAGGGGAGCACCTCGAAGAAAATGACCCGGTGTGAGGGGAAGTAATTCTGATGGGTTTCCAGTCAATGCTCCCAGTGGTCGGGAATTCAAAACTGCTTCAATACGTGCTAGCAGAGTGGAGAACTCCTCGAATGTAAAAGAAGTTGTACCGGCGACTTTGCGGAGATGTGA
The DNA here is from genome assembly GCA_947397855.1 of Thelaira solivaga. NCBI lineage: Eukaryota > Metazoa > Arthropoda > Insecta > Diptera > Tachinidae > Thelaira > Thelaira solivaga. Next base: position 15,172,069 of record OX377615.1, read on the forward strand.
TTTCATGCTCTTGACGGCTGCTTCCCATATTCCGCCCATGTGTGGCGCATACGGTGGTATGAACGACCAAGAAAATCCATGTGTCGCGTATTTTTCAATAAGGCATTTCTCTGCTTCCTTCAGAAAGGCATTATAAGCTTTAAGAAGAATATAACTGGCTCCAAGAAAATTCCGTCCATTATCGGAGAACATTGTTTTCGGTAATCCTCTTCGTGATGTGAATCGCGTAAAGCATGCTGAAAAGGCATCAGAGGAAAGATCTGAACAGACTTCTAAATGAACTGCTCGAGTAGAAAAGCAGACAAATACCGCGGCATAACCCTTTATGATCTTGGCATTGCGTAAAGTCGATGATTTTAGATGGAATGGACCTGCAAAGTCTACTCCTGTATATGTGAACGGCAATGAGAAAGTTACTCGTTCAGGAGGAAGCGCAGCCATTATCTGATGCTGAAACTTATGTTTGTATATGGTACAGGCTCTACAGCTTCGTATACATTTTCTAATTAGATTTCTAATTCGTGGTATATAAAACCCTTGTCTTATAGCCCGCAGCATTATGTGATGCTCTGCGTGGAGTAATATTTTATGTGTGTATTCAATGAATAGCACAGCAAAATGAGACCTTTCCGGTATAATGATTGGGTGACGTTCTTCAAAACTCAGCCCAGAATTGTTGAGCCTCCCGCCCACTCGTAAGACACCCTCTTGGTCCAAAAAAGGAGTTACGGATAAAAGACGGCTTTTCTGATGTAATGGTTTATTATTTTCAAGATTTATGTATTCTGAGGAAAAATGCTCTTTTTGAACAGCTGTAATGAGACGAGATTTAGTAAAACGTATTTCTTCTGTGGTAATAAATTGTTCTGTTGAACGAGGACGTTTAAGAATAAAATTAATAAAACGAAAACAATAACTTATTACCCTTAAGGCCTTTGGCAAAGAAGAAAAATCTTTCAGAATGTCCTCAGAAAGAGGCATCATATGAAAATTAAGAATTGGCTTCGTTTCCAAATTTGTAGATTCAAATGTTTTTGGCTTTGGCCAGAATTCGACAGGATTTAATAGCCAGGTGGGCCCATGCCACCATAAATTACACTGCTCCAATTCTCGTGGTGAGCTGCCCCGTGTACCAATATCAGCCGGGTTGTCGCATGTTTGGACATGGTTCCAAAGTGTACATTCGGTAAGTTCGAGAATTTTCGTAACTCGATTTGCCACAAACGTTTTTAGCTTCTGAGGCGACTTCTGCAACCAGCTCAATACTATAGATGAGTCGGTCCATAAAAAACGGTCATATGAGAAATTTAAATTGCTTGTGATATTCGTCATTAGTTTTGCCAATAGCAAGGCTCCACAGAGTTCAAGTTTGGGTATTGTAGTTCTCTTGATTGGTGCAACTCGGGTTTTTGATATCAGCAAGTAGCAAAATATTTCTCCTTCTCGGTTTACAGTTCTCAAGTAAACTGCTGCACAATATGCTTTTTCGGAGGCGTCGCAAAACCCATGTATTTGATTGTAAGAAAATGGTGAAAATTGTACCCATCTGGGAATTCTGATCCGAGATATATCCTCTAAATTTGTGATAAATGCTCTCCATTTAATTGAGATTGCAAGGGGAATACTCTCATCCCAGTCTGTCTTACCCATCCATAATTCTTGCATCAAAAGTTTTGCTTTTATCACGGTTGGGCTTAACCAACCGAGTGGATCGAACAGTTTTGCTATAATTGACAAAATTTGTCTTTTTGTCATGTGCTGCTCTATTTCTATAGGTGCAGCCACATAATAGAATACGTCTTCCTTGGCGTTCCAACGTATTCCTAAAGTCTTCAAAGTGCTGGAACCGTCGATCTTTAAAAATTCTTCGTTTAGAAGATCCTCCCTCGCCAGATGCTCTAAGAAGCATCTATTATTGGCTGTTATTTTCTTCAATGGAAAACCTGCTGCATTTAAAGCCTTATTAAGTTGATATTGTTTTTGTTTTGCCTCTGCAATATTATGTCCTCCTGATAGAATGTCGTCAACATACATTTCATTCTTCAAGATCGTAGAAGCGAGTGGCAGTGAGTACTCACAATCTTTACTTAGCTCTAGAAGAGTCCTTATTGCCAAATAAGGAGCACTACTTACACCAAAGGTAACGGTTTTGAGCTGATAAGTTTTTATAACTCCATCGGTTGTGTCCCGGAAAAATATCTGTTGATATGGTCTATCGTCTTTATGTACCAAAATCTGCCTATACATTTTTTGTATGTCACCCGTAAAAACATACTTATAATTTCGCCATGTTGAAATTATTTGAACTAAATCCTTTTGTAGAGTGGGTCCCTTTAGAAGTACATCATTCAATGAGAACCCGCTGTTGCTTTTTTTTGAGGCATTGAAAACCACACGTAGCTTGGTTGATTTACTCTCAGATTTGATGACAGCATGGTGAGGAAGAAAAAATGAAAACAATTTGTTAGTCTTATGCTCACTAAAAAATGATTGTTCCATGTGTTCTAAGTCGATATATTCCTGTAGAACTTTGTTGTATTCCCTTTTAAAGGCTGGATCTTTTAGTGTTTTTTCCATTCGGGAATACTGGGCAAATGCTGTACTCCTTGAGGAGCCTAAGAAAATCTCCTCAGGATAATTTTGCTTAAATGGTAATCTTACCATATATCTGCCATTAGATTGGCGAGTAGTTGTACTTTGAAAAAGGTGTTCGCAATAGAGATCATCTTCGGATTCTATCTTATTGTGCTCCACCTCTTCTAATTCCCAAAATTTTCGTATTTGCTCTCCAAGCGATATGTCATCAGCTGACACAGTCGTACAAAAAGAATTAATCTCATGATGAGATTCAACCTTTGATTCAGCACCAAATAAATACCAACCAAATTTAGATTCTCTTGCCTCTATGGAATTATTTGCGATGAATTTTACGCCTTTCATATTTATAAGTGGCAAGTAGTCACTTCCGATTATCAAATCAATAGGACCCGGTTGATAAAATTGGGGATCTGCAAGATTTAAAGTTTTAATATCGTCTAGTTGATTAGTTCTAACGGGCCTTGAAGGCAAAAAATGGGATAGTTTTGATATAACTATTGCACTAATTTTTATTTGAAAATTGGATGTTCTACATTGTAGGATAATATTACATACGCCTCTTGAGCTACTAACAACGGTTCCTCCTAAACCAGAAATTGTTGTACTGTAAGCTTCGGTCGAAATACTTAATTGTTGCTGAAGTCGTTTGGATATAAAGCTTTTCTCCGAGCCTGCATCCAATAGTGCGCGAACTGTAAATAGTTCTCCTGCATGTCTTATATATATGAGAGCCGTTGGTAAAATCGTCGTGTTACCCTTGAATAAATTACCACTAGTGGAGGTAGAATTCAATTTCCTATTATTAATCTGAGTATTGTAGGAAATAATCTCAGATTGATATTTAGAAGTGGATGGCATTTCATCCTTGATCTGATATGATGGTGAATGATTTCTTTGAGCAATCTCTCCTTCAATTTCCTTTCCACCTGCTTCAAAATGTAACAGTGTGTGATGCTTCTTATGGCAGTGGAAACACACATGTTTACTAGGACATTTGGACTTAAAGTGATCTGAAGATAAACAATTTTTACAATATTTATTAGCAAATGCGTAATTTAGTCTTTCTTTAATGGATAATGCTGTGAATGCTTTGCACCTCCTTAAAGAGTGAAATTGTTTACATTTTTTGCAATATTCATTTTTCTTTCTATTATCTGCTTGCGCATGAAATGTTTGTGATTTTGATACTTCCCTGTAATTGGGTTTCCTTAAGTCAGAAACAGTTTCTAGCATTTCAATTCTCCCCTTGAGAAAATCACTCATTTCCTGCCATGTAGGTGGTTGCTTATGATTATTTAAAGAATTTTCCCAATACCTTAACGTTTCTTCTGGGAGCTTGGACGAGCATATGTAAACAAGAATTGGATCCCAGTTTGATACGTTCACTTTGCACGTTTTTAAAATAGCTAAGGTTTCATCGATTGTTGTTTGAATCTGTCGTATTGCCTTTGATGTTTCACTTTGTACGGCCTGAATTGTAAACAATTGTTTGATCTGTTGATGAACGATTATTCGTGGATTTTCGAATCGATCCTGTAGTGCTTTCCATGCCAACTCAAAATTCTCTCCCACCAAATCGAATCTCTTCACGATTTGGTGAGCTTCCCCTCTCACTTTGCTTCGCAAATATTGTAATTTCTCTACTGGAGAAATCTCACTGTTTTTAGAGACCAGTGATTGAAATAAATCTCTAAATTCCGGCCATTTTGTATACCCACCTTCAAAGTGCGGCATATCACATGGCGGTAATTTCAGCGTAGTGCCCACTTGGCGACTTTTTGTAGTTTCCTCTTGATTTAGTTTGATTGTCCTCTCAGATTGGTTTTGCTTATTTACTATATCTATTATACTTGCCTTTAAGTTTTGATATTTTTCAGCAATGTCTTCATATTTGGCAGAAACCCTGTTTTTACTTTCATCAGATTCTTCCTTGTTTTCCTCAATCATGAAGGTTGCATAACTTTCTGTTAAGTGCTCCCATCTCCTCTCCAATTCAGTTTGTTTTACCTCAAGTAAAGGTTTTGTTAATAGTTCTGCAGAAATATTTCCAAAATTTGTGACAAAATTCTCCAGTTGAATTATGTCAAATTTGCATTTTCTCCTTGTTGTCATTTTCAATAATAAATTTTTGCGCTATTTTCTTCACTATATGGTAATAAAAAATACCTTGTCTCCTGATTGTGGTGCTCAAATTACTTTTTCAAATTCCAACCACACAAAATAAGCTCTAATAATTAATTCCCACACTTACCGTTTCCCTTTTTTTTTTTTCTTCACTGAAACCCTATTTAACAATTGCTCGTTCTTTTCTTCAATCTGTGTGGAAATTGTTTTTATTATTTGTTATTTACCGTTTAAGTAGTAGTTTACCTTTGTGTGTTGATTTTTGTTTTTTTTTTTTGTGTGCTTAAATTTTGTACTCTTCAGTTTTCGTCGTGTAAATGTTTTAATAGATTTTTAAATTATAATTGAAACTTTTTTTTTTGTTTTCTTTGCTACTCCACACTTTTTCTTTGCTCTTATTGAAATGACCAACGTTGCTCATTAGCGTATTGAGGCGAAAAAAAATTCTATTTACATGTAAAGTTGACAACTTGATTTAGCACGTACTGTAAGTAGAGTTGTTATCATCAAAATTGTTATTTTTATTCTTTCGCTTTATTACATACGTATGAATGTTAACAATAAAAAGTTTACCGTTTCTTTATTGTATGTATATATGTAAATGATCTACAGCTTAATGTTTAACCTTCACTGCGACCTTCGTTGTTATATACCTATCTTCTGACCTTCACTGATCAAGAAGGTTACTGTTACTGTTTTTTTTTTTTTTTTTTTTTTTTTTTTTTTTTTTTTAGATACCAGAGACACTATGCCGTTGTAACTCTAATTCATCGTACATACCTTTACCTTTCATATGACTTTGAAATTTTACCCACGTTTGCTGACTTCTTTTTTATATTTTGTCTAGTGGACCTCTTGTTCTAATTGTCTGTTTGTTTTTCTTTATAAACCATATGTCCCAATCACTGGAGTTGTCGCTTCCAAAGGACAACCGCTTATGCCAGTTTTCTTCGTTTGTAATGGACCCCTTGTCTAAACACCTGGAGTTGTCGCTTTCAAAGGACAACCGCTTATGCCAGCTCTTAGACCCCCGGTCACCAGTTGTAATCGAGTCCTAGCCTTTCTAGGACTTGTCGAAGGACCAAAATGTGGGAGTGTTTACTCCAATAAAAGTTTAAAATGCTGAAGTTGGATTCGATTGTTCGCCTCTTGCGATGTGTTTTATTCAACAGCCTTTTTCCAACTTAAAACTAAAAATTCATATTTGATAGGAATGTACTCGTATGTATGTACATGTAGAAAAAAAACAAGAACAAGAATTCAAAAAAAAGATTAAATTGTGCTCTCTTCATGAGGCTAAATTATTGAGAAATTTAAGATAAATTAAGAGCAAAATATAAGCTACTGTTGAACACGGTTCAACATTCTCCCACGCCCGCATGGGTTTTGCAGAAGCATCCATTTTTTTTTTTTTTTTTTTTTTTTTTTTTTTTTTTTTTTTTTTTTTTTTTTTTTTTTTCGCAAATGTGAAAGCAATGCTTTACGATTTATTTAATATTTTCAAGTATAAAAATAAAATATAATTTGAATAATTTTTTTTTTAATATTCCTATAAACTTTGATTTCTTGTCTTCTAGTGATAAACATTTAATTCTAAATTTGAACTATTACGTGTAAATAATCCCAATTAGTATTTAATTATTGTGGGAGTGTTTACTCCAATAAAAGTTTAAAAAGCTGAAGTTGGATTCGATTGTTCGCCTCTTGCGATGTGTTTTATTCAACAGCCTTTTTCCAACTTAAAACTAAAAATTCATATTTGATAGGAATGTACTCGTATGTATGTACATGTAGAAAAAAAACAAGAACAAGAATTCAAAAAAAAAAAGATTAAATTGTGCTCTCTTCATGAGGCTAAATTATTGAGAAATTTAAGATAAATTAAGAGCAAAATATAAGCTACTGTTGAACACGGTTCAACAGTATTGTTAATTAATACCTGTATCGGCCTCTTGAGTAAGACCATCGGCAGTTAAATTTTTCTGTTTTATGCCAGGACTGTATTTCAGTGTGCAATTGTAATATGATAAAAATATAATCCAGCTATGGAAACGTACTGAAACTATATTAGCTAATGCTTTTTCATCTCCTAGAAGTTTTTTGAGCGGTTGGTGATCTCTGTATATCGTGAAAGTCTAACCATAAACAAATTTGTGAAATTTGCGAATTGCAAATACCACTGCCAGGGCCTCTCTGTGAATATGAGAATAGTTTTTCTCTGCTTTACTTAAAGTAAAAGAAACCATGAAACAAGGTCTCTCCTGACCATCAACCACCACAAACAAATTATTATCACATAATAATTATTTTACAATTTTTAAAAGCTATGGAACATTTCTCGCTCCAACACTATTTAGAGCCCTTACGTAATAGTTCATATAAAGGTGACAACACCGTTGAACTATTTGGCAAAAATTTATAATAATAATATAACAATCCTGAGAAACTTTGCAGTTGATCTATATTTGTGGGTTCCGTAGCGCCGATTATGGCCTCCATTTTAGATTTGGACGGATTTATGCCTTTAGGGCATATGTTGTTCACTAAATGTTTTCATTTATACCAATTTATTTGCAATCTGTATTCTTGTAACCTATTTAAAACATTATACAGTTTGTTCCTGCAATCATTTTGCCTCATACCAGATACTATTATGTCATCTAAATATACAGAAATACCATCTAAACATTGTACAATTTGATTCATGATTCGTTAAAAAATTATAGGAACATTCGATACACCAAATGGTAAACGACAAAACTCAAATAAACCCAAATGTGTATTTATCGGCTACACTTATTTACAAATGTAAATAAGGTTTGTTCAAATCAGAAAACAGAAACACGTTTTACCCCTCAAACTTGTGAGGATGTCATCGATTAAAGGTAACGAATATACATCCATTTCTAGGACCGGGCTTATGTTTATTTTAAAATTTCCTCAGATTCTAACATTAGAATCCTTTTTTATTACGCAAACTATTGGATCTGCCCAATCACTTTTACGAACCGACTGAATAATACCTTCCTTAAACAAGGAATTTAAATAACTTAAAGGAACGGCATACGCCTTATAAAATTTCGGTTTTGAGTTAGGTTTTAGAAAAATGTCCGAAGAAAAATTTTTTATCGGGCTTGAATTTTTTACAAATAGGAATTTAAATCTTTGTCTTAAACTATTTATTTCCTTGCTCTGGTAAACATTTTTTATCGACATAATATTTCTTGACGTCGACATTATTTCCTATTAAAACTTGTAAAGGAGGATATTAAATATTATTTAACTTCATATTATTAAAATGCAATTTATAATCTACACTACAGATAACGGACACTACGGCTCCTGTATCAATCTCTATTTCTAACTTCTTACCATTCACTTTTACCCACTTTACTAATGGTGACTCTGTTCAATTTATTCACTTCAATGATCCAAGCTTAAATTGTAACTCGTTGACCTGATTATTTTTTCCAACATACTTGCGAGACCCTTGCTGCTGCTTTTTGGAATAACAGGCTTTAGCCGAATGGCCTTTTTTCCCACATGTATAACAGTTGCATTTGGCGGCTGGACAAACATCTTTTTTATGTTTTAATGCGAATTAGGAACACTTATCAAACTACTTATATTTTTGAGATTTAATTTATTTACTTCTTACGACGATAACGGCTGCATACTTCTCTGCTCTTTCTCATCCAGGTCAAATGATTGAGCCAACTTACAGGATTTTTCCCATGATAATGATGCTTTTGATAACAATTTTGTCTGTAATTGGCTGTTTTTTATCCCCCAAACCAATCTGTCACGTAATGCGTCATTTAAAAATGTCCAAAAATCGCATTCTACTGACAATAACTTTAATTTTATTATATACTAGCATTTAACTCGCTACTTCGTCAGCGAAGTACCATACTGTCGCTATTATATTTTATTATTTCGTTGTAGATCGTTTAATAGCAGTTCTAGGTTTTTTTAATACAAATTACATTAAAAGGTATCATTAAAATATAGAAAAAGTACCATTTTGTCGGTTTATTGATTTTTCTACTTACCGTTTGAGCTCGACCTGATAGTTCTAAGTTCTTTAATGGTAAAAAATCAAAACGTAGCATTCAAATCAATAAAAAGTACTGTTTTAACTCTTAATAATTTTTTACTTTGCTCAAGAGCGTTTGACCCCAAAAAATTCAAAAAGTACCAATAAAATCAATAAAAAGTAACACTTTGTCCTATTTATGGTGTTCCACCTTGCTTAAGATCAATTGAGCCAAATCTCGAACTTTTGGATTCCTTAATAACAAAATATCAAAAAGTAATAAAAAGTGCCATTGTAACTCTAATGATTTTTTTACTTTGCTCTGGACCGTTCGAGCTTAACTTTGTATTTCTAGGCTCGTTTTCATCAAAAAGTACCATAAAAATTAATAAAAAGTACCATTTTGTCCCTCTAATTATTTTTCACTTTGCTCAGAACCATTTGAGCCTAACCTTATACTTCTAGGTTCGTTTTCATTAAAAAGTGAAATTAATATGTTTAAAAAATACTATTTGTTCCTTTAACGATTTTTACTTTGCTCCAGACCATTTGATCTTAACCTTGTACTTCTAGGTTCGTTTTCATTAACTCTAAAACGTCATCCTACGTCAAAATGACGACGCCCGATCTTATTTTTGAATTAAAACCTGTTTTTTCATTAAAAAGTCAAAAAGTACCATAAAAATTACTATATGTCCCTTTAGTGATTTTTTCTTTGCTCTGGACCGTTTGAGTCTAACCTTTAATTAAAAAGTCAAAAACTACCAATAAAATGTTTAAAAAGTACCATTTGTCCCTTTAATGATTTTTCACTTTGCTCAGAACCACTTGAGCCTAACCTTATACTTCTAGGTGCGTTTTCATTAAAAAGTGAAATTAATATGTTTAAAAAATACTATTTGTTCCTTTAACGATTTTTACTTTGCTCCAGACCATTTGATCTTAACCTTGTACTTCTAGGTTCGTTTTCATTACAAAGTCAAAAAGTACCATAAAAATTACTATTTGTCCCTTTAATGATTTTTTCTTTGCTCTGGACCGTTTGAGCCTAACCTTTCATTAAAAAGTCAAAAACTACCAATAAAATGTTTAAAAAGTACAATTTGTCCCCTTAATGATTTTTCACTTTGCTCAGAACCGTTTGAGCCTAACCTTATAGTTCTTGATTCGTTGTCATAAAAAATTCGAAAAGTACCAATAAATAGTTAAAAAATACTATTTGTTCCTTTAAGGATTTTTACTTTGCTTCAGACCGTTTGATCTTAACCTTGTACTTCTAGGTTCGTTTTCATTAACTCTAAAACGTCATCCTACGTCAAAATGACGACGCCCGATCTTATTTTTGAATTAAAACCTGTTTTTTCTGTTGGTTTTGATCTCATTTTTCGTATAGCGTTAGTCGCTAACAAGATGTTGGTGAAAAAAGACGTGCAGCGAACTGCCGTAGTCAAAATGACGAAGGATGATGTGTCGTACTGTATAGCTTTTATGTTATATAATTCTTTGTTTAAAAAAAATGCCAATTGAAAGAAGATTTTGCAATGTTAATTTTACATTTAAGAATTAAAAAAAATATATAAACTTGTTTATTTATTGATTAAAAAAGAACTAAATATGAATAATAAATCTATTTTGGTATATATTTTCGCTCACGGCGTATTTTATAGTTCCTTGAAATAGGTCGTAGTCAAAATGACGAAGGATGACGTTAGTCTACAAAAAAAATAAGGATGATATTCTAGAGTTAAAAAGTCAAAAAGTACCATAAAAATTACTATTTGTCCCTTAATTGATTTTTTCTTTGCTCTGGACCGTTTGAGCCTAACCTTATAGTTCTAGGTTCGTTTTCATTAAAAAATCAAAAAGTACCAATAAAATATTTAAAAAGTACCATTTGTCCCCTTAATAAATTTTCACTTTGCTTATAGTTCTAGATTCGTTGTCATTAAAAATTCAAAGAGTACCAAAAAATAATTAAAAAAGTACCATTTGTAACCATAAAGATTTTTTACTTTGCTCTGGACAGTTTGAGCCTAACCTTGTACCAAAGACTATAAAATTATAAAGATGTTCTACGTAGTGTAAATTTTTTCTGGTGCTAAATTTGTTGATGGATATTGCTAGTAATATCCACGAGAGCGCTAGAATTTAAAAGAGAGTAATATAACATTCAAGAGAATAATATTCAATGCAAGAATTTACACAACTCCACTTTTCTGTACATCCATATACAAACTATATATGTATGTGTACCAAATTTTAATGAAAAAGTTGTTTTCTTCTTATAGCTCTACTAACATTACCGTTTTTGTTAACACTGCAGTCACACGATCAAGTTTTTTTACAATTCTCTTTCAAGAAATTTACATATACTGCTTGTCAAAATGCACAAAAATTGAAAGCTGTGACGTAGGCTGCACGCAATTTCAAAGCAAGTTTTTCAACAAGATGTTTTTTTTAACCTCTTCCACCGACAGTTTTGTTTCGGCGGCAATAGAGTTATATGCCTTAATTTTTAAATTATTCCGTCTATATGCAGGAATATTCATGTTCCACAGAACTTCATGCCTTCTGTATATCTCTATGAACTGCAAGACGTCGTTATATTTCTTTAATTTGTTCACAAACATATTTAAAAAAAAAAAACAAAACAATACTGGCCGCAGAATAAGAATTCAAATTTGGAATAAAAAAACTGCAGTCAGCTGTTTTCTTGACTGTAATTTGAAACACTCAATTGAACTAAAAAGTGAAAGCAAACTCTCAGCAAATTTTAAAAGTGTGAGTGTATTGGTAAAAAAATGAGAGAAATTTTAAAAATTGAATGAAAACTTGATCGTGTGACCCCTAAGTAATGTAGGTAAATACATGCATTTTATTGTTGTAATACATATAGTATGTGAATTCACACCGAATTTAAATTTCGTTACTGGCCGCAATGGAGTTACAGAATGTCAATAAATATTTTTATCTTTTATTTTGATCAACATTTCGTTAATTAGTTGCTTAACTTCTTAACTATTTTGAAATAATTTTAAATATACTCGTAAATATCCTCAGGAAGTTAAGCAGCGAATTAATTTTTCTTTTTCTTCAATATTTTCTACATTAGAGATTCCAGTTCGGAAACCTAAGCTAATGTGTAAGAAAAATATTCAAAATACAAAAATAAAAATAATAAAAATCCAATACGTATTTACATGTAAAATAAATATTGAGTCGTTAGCAATATAAATATTAATCAATTAAAACATTTTTATTATTATTCCCATTTTTTGTATCTCATTGAGATAAAACACTGAAGATGGCAAATTGCCGGAACCGGTCTGTTAAAGAAAAAAAATAGACCAGGGATGATGTAAACTCGTTCCAAATAAAAATGTTTTATTATGGTTTATTTATAACTTTTAAAAAATAAAAATTAAAAGTAACTGTTTTCCTTTAATAAAATAAATATAAAGTAAAAAAACGCAATGGTTAATGTATAAGATAAAAGTAGACAATACTAATAATATTTAAGTACACTTAAATTGCTTTGCTTAATTTTTTTTACGAAACTTTTTTACATTTCGAAAAAATTTTAAATTGCTGTTATGATAATGCACATGCTAGTTTTTTAAACTTAAGATAAATAACAATTTTAAAATTTTATTTTGATCATTATTTCGTTAATTCGCTGCTTAGCTTCTTCAGGATATTTACGACTATATTTAAAATTATTTCAAAATAGTTAAGAAGTTAAGCAACTAATTAACGAAATGTTGATCAAAATAAAATATTAAAATTTTTATTGACCTTCTGTAATTCCATTGCGGCTAGTAACGAAATTTTAATTCGGTGTGGGTTCATATTCTATATGTATTACAACAATAAAATGCATGTATTTACTTACATTAACTCAAATGGTAATGTTAGTAGAGCTATAAGAAGAAAACAACTTTTTCATAAAAAAGTGAAGTTGTGTAAATTCTTGCATTGAATATTATTTTCTTGCATGTTATATTACTCTCTTTTAAATTCTCGCGCTCTCGTGGATATTACTAGCAATATCCATCAACAAATTCAGCACCAGAAAAAATTTACACTACGTAGAACATCTTTATACAGGGTGTTTTTTATAGATGTATAGAACTTTAAGTTGGCATTACTGTTCAAGATGGCTACCGATTTAACAGCTGTCAAGTGATTTATTCTCAGTTTGGCTTGGCAATTCATCATGAATAGACTTACGCCTGAACAACGCTTACAAATAGTGCCCAAATGGGCCCAAAGCGAGATTGCCGTTGTTCCCGATTTTCATAAGCCAATTTTGTTTAGCGATGAAGCGCACTTCTGGTTGAATGGCTACGTCAACAAACAAAACTGCCGCATTTGGAGTGAAGCTAATCCTCAAGTGTATGTCGAAACACCGTTACATCCAGAAAAACTGACTGTTTGGGCGCTTTATGGGCTGGTGGAATCATTGGTCCGTACATCTTCAAAAACGATGATGGCCAGAACGTTACAGCCCATGGTGATCGGTATAGAGCCATGATTACTAACTTTTTCCTTCCTGAATTGAACAACCATTATGTCTAGGAGCTATGGTTCCAACAAGACGGCGCAATATGTCACACAGCTCGTGCCACAAGCGATTTATTGAAAGACACGTTTGGTGACCGTCTAATTTCACGTTTTGGACCTGTGAATTGGCCTCCAAGATCTTGTGATTTAACACCGCTAGACTACTTTCTGTGGGGCTAGGTAAAGTCATTGGTCTATGCGGATAAGCCACAAAAGCTTGACCATTTGGAAGACAACATTCGCCGTGTTTTTGCCGATATACGGCCACAAATGTTGGAAAAAGTCATCGAAAATTGGACTACATCCGAGCCAGCCGTGGCGGTCATATGCCAGAAATCATATTTAAAATGTAATGCCACAAGAATATCTTTCGGATAAATAAAATTCATGTCAATCGAATAATCCATCGTTGTTTTATTGCAATTTAAAGTTCTATACAATTGTGCTAAAGCAATCACACGTATACTCTCACGCTCTTGTATTCAGTCGTGGTTTAGGTATCGATGGTTACACATATGCGGATGCTTACGTATTTTTGTTTCAATTTTTTTCTTTTTTTCAGTAATCCTTGTCCAGCGAACATTTTGAAAACATAATGATATGTGAAAAATATTTCATGATAAATAATGCATTTGGTAACATGCAATGTCTTCTATGTTACCAAACGTTCAAAGAAAATAGGGAATATGTTATTAAAAGACATTATGATTCTTTTCATAGTGACATGAAAAGTTTCTAAGGTAAGAAATGAAAGGACCATTTAGACATGGTAAAAAACATTTATGTAGAAAAAATTAAAGAATGGCTACTTGTAGTTGATGAAAACAAAGCAAGGGCAGAAAAAAAATTTTAAGCTTAATAAGCTTAGATATTGTTAGGCATGGTAGGCCATTCACTGATTAGATATTATTTTAAAACTTATTAGAACAATTTTTTGAAAAGCTTAATTATAATACTAAGTTTATAAAATCTCTTCCATTGTCGGCCCCAAGTGTAGTACGACGTATTGATCATATAGGAAATTCGGTAGAATCCGCTATTAGGGAAAAAATAATAAATTGTCAATATGTTTCTTTATGTTTAGATGAAAGCACGGACATTAATGATCTTTACCAATTGGTTGCGTGGATAGCAACTGCGAGGTTTTTGAGACAATGTATTCTCTAGAAACATTTCATGGAAATGTAACGGGCAAGCTTTTATATGAAGTAGTCAGTGAAAAGCTTTTTGATATTATAGATACAAAGAAAATTGTTGGAGTCTGTACAGATGGGGCAAATGTAATGACCGGAAAACACGAAGGCTTCATGGATCATCTAAAAAAAAAAACAATATATCAGTTTTAAGCTTTCACTGCATTATTCACCAGGCCGCTCTTGCATCCAAATTTTTATCCAATCATGCCAGTATGAAGACTGCAGGGTCTATAATTAATAAAATAAGAGGAGGGCATCATGCACTTACTCACAAAAAGTTTGTTAGTTTTTTAAAAAGCAAAAACAGCTGCCTTGTTCACGCATCGCAGGTCGTTCTTCTATCGGTTGCTTGTTGGTGAGTTGGCTCTCCTTTCTTGGTGTCGCGGGTTCGTTTTAGGGGTCTTTGTCTTGCCGGAGATATCCAGGCAGCTCCTCTATTGAGAAGCTGCGGGGAGATTTCTAGCATTGTATGCTGGCTCGTACTGGCGTCTGACATTGGTGTGTTGGCTCTTATGCTCTTGGATGGCGCTCGGTGACGGATTGGCTTTTTCTCTTGGTTTTGTTTTAGATATTTTCTTTTTTGGTAGCTGTTTGAATTTGTGCTATTGATATGACGAGATTGGATTTTAGTGCTGGTGCTGAGTAATTTTATGACTGTTATTTTATTTATTGGTTTGTTCGTGACGTCCTTGCTGGTGTCACTTTTGTGGTACAAAGTGTCGCTCGTGAGGACGGCTTTTCATTGTTGTCCTTGTTTTGTTATGTATATGTCGCCTTATTGTTGCTGCGTTCCCTAAAAGCGGTGATAGGACCCCTCCTTGAGGTGTGCCCCTTACAGCTGATCTGGTTATCCCAGCCGTACCCAGCGAGGATTCTATAATCCTCCCCGAAAGTAGTCTTCTTACGAATCCAATAATCACAGGATCAATGCCAACATCCATCATAGCATCCACGATGGCTGCTGGCCTGACATTGTTGAAAGCACCTTCTATATCCAGAAAGGCCGTCAAAGTAAAGTTCATGAACTCCAATGACCTCTCTATGTAGCCCACGAGAGTGTGCAATGCCGTTTCAACCGACTTGCCTTTCGTGTAGGCAGGCTGAGAGGTTGACAGCAGGCGATCGTCAATCGACATCCGGATTCTGATGTCGATGAGTCTCTTCAGCGTCTTTAGCAAGAAGGATGTTAGACAGATGGGCCTAAAGTCCTTCGCAATTACGCAAGACGTTTTCCCACCCTTAGGGATGAAAATCACCTTGCTCTTTCTTCAGCCCACTGGGATATATGACCATGCAAGGCATGCATTATATATTCCTAGCAGCCAGGGAGAAATTACCATAAAGTTCCTCTGTAGGTCGGCAGGTATAATACCGTCCGGTCCAGGGGATTTATAAGGCTGAAAACTATCAATGGCCCATTTTAAGGAATCCATCTCTATTCTCATAGAGGAGGATTCCCTATAGTACAGAGCGTCATCATTCATTGCACCTGAAAGCGTAGAACACCCCGGAAAGTGGGTGTCCATCAACACTTCCAACGCCTCATGACTACTAGTAGTCCACTCCCCATTAGCACTCCGAATATACCCAGGTACCGTTGGAGATTTAGAGAGAATCTTGCGTAGTCGACAAGTCTCTGAGGAGCTCTTAATGTTCTCACAAAAGTCTCTCCAGGACTTACGCTTTGCATTCCTCACCTCATTTTTGAAACTGTTTACATTTTTGCCTGTTCTCTTAGCCTCGTTGAACAGTTTCCTGCATCTCTTCCTAGATGCAGCTATGGTGGGGGACCACCACAGTGGTCTGTCCCTCTCCCTGTGTACGGAAGGTCTGCAAGACCTTGTAGTGGCCTCCTTGAAAGCCTCCGACAGCTGTGCTACAGCGCTATCTATGTCCTCAACGCCGCTAAAGGGTTGAGGCTCGGTGAGAAACTGGTTAAGGATGTTTCCCTGAGATTCCCAGTCAGTTTTCCTTCTATTAATGAAAGAAGTTACCGGTGATCTCATAGTACGTATACTGAATTCGATATAGCGATGATCGGAGAATGAACAGTCGCCCGACACCTTCCATTTCTCCACAAAATGCGCATAATCTGCGCTCACCAATGTAATATCCAGCACCTCCTGTCTGTTAGTGACCACGAAGGTGGGCTCCGAACCTCTATTTACTACCACTAAATTCTGGTCTAAAAAAAGTCAAAAATGCACTCACCTCTAGTGTTGACGTCTCCACTGCCCCACACTGTGTGATGCGCATTGGCATAGGCACCAATTATCAATGGGATGCCTTTGCTCCTCGCCAGCTGTACCATGCCTCTCGTCAAGTTGTTTGGCGGATGGTCATGCGCCATATAGCACGACTGGATCCAGATGGTTGTTCCATTCTTTTCCCATGTCGCGCTCACTGTGTCTTCATTACTGTAATCAGAGAGAATGAAGATATTAAGATGCTTTTTAGCCAAGATGCAGGCTCGAATCCTACCTGTACAGTTTGCATATAACAATTTATAGCCTTTTGCGCTGAGTCCAAGAACCTTGCCATCATGATACCAGGGTTCTTGTATCAGCGCCACATCCTCGTCACGCTCTGCAAGACGAAGGAGCAGTACAGCGGATGCTGCCTTGCAGTGATGCAAATTAATTTGCGTTACTGTCGCCATCCGGGTCGTAGTTGATGGTAACGTCGACAACCTCTGGATCTGAAGCAGATCCCAGAAGCTTGTCTTCGTCCTCCGCAACATTCAGGTCGCCCAGTAGTTCCCCAACCATGCTCATGACAGATTGGGAATACTCTGGGCATCCTGCCTGTACGGGTGCGTCAGCCACAAGCCCGGCTTCGCCTTCCTTGGTCATAGCTCCTGGTTTTGCAGAATCCTCCTTGTCATCACCACGATAGATGCTCAGCTTGATACTTCCGAAGCCGTAAAATATCTTGCCTTGTATCTGATGGCTGATCGCTCATTGGAGCTCATAGGAACTTTATATGCCCCTGAAAACAGCCTGCATCCGAATTCTGCGGAGGGGAGTCCGGACTCTCCTCAATAATCCTGAAGTACACCCCTAGCAGCTTCTTTTGTATTATCTCCCATTTTGCGTGGAAGATTGCTCCGTCACTGTCACTGTAGTCGACAATAGCCCTTACGAGTGAGTTCTTCGCAACTTCACTAAACGGCCTATTGACAACTACAGGTTGGGCTCTCTTTGGCTTTTTAGACGCCAGCTGAGTAGCCGCCTCCTCCTCCGATCTCTGTCGCTTTGTCGCTACAGGAGCTGAGAGGAGGGAAGCGTCCAGTTCAGCTAGACGCTTTTTTTCCCATATCAAGGAGGCCTTTTGCTCGCTAGTTAGCGATTCGATAGGTTTGCTGCCATACATGGCAGCTCTATTTTCTGCAAAAGCCCTCCCTTGCGATTGTGCATCTAAGGCATTGGTGGATGTAGACGACCCTGATGTTGTGGGTCGGTCCTCACCAATTAGTCCAGGAGCAGTTTCCTTACTGGCCGCCTTGGAAGTTCCCGCCACTTGTTTTGATACTTCCACTGCGTCAGATCCACTTTTATTGACGGAGGTTGCCACGCCAATATTGGTGGTATGCAACCCGCTTATTACAGCGGGTGCTCTGCAATCGGCCAACTTGGTTTCCCTTGTCGGATTTTTGCGTTGTTTTGTTTTGTTTTGTTTTTTTGTTTTGCTTGATTCCATGCAGATCCCATGAGTATGCCCGTAATGATAAGGACCACCCATGCAGTGACGGCATACATGGACTAGGCAACTAAGGTTACAACCGGCCCGTGCCCTACCACCGGAGGGAAGCTGTTAGCGACTAGTTCTCTTCAACCACTTACTAGCCATTCATGTTCTGAGCACTGCTACCAACCACCTCAACATTACAAGTGGGGGATAAGGATGTGGGGGATGGGAAAGGAAGGAAGGTATGGGATAGTAAGACTGGGGTTGTATATTTTGGTCCGCGAGTGTGTGCGTCAGATGGTAGGTCAGGGGCCACTGATGACGCATTGCGTTAGATTATGTCATGCGTGACTCCTATCCTTCCCATGAAGCAGACACCACCCACAACCGATCTGTGTAACCCTATGCTATAGTAGTCAACAAACCGACCAGAGGATCCCCTATCCGCCACCTGGGGACGCGCACGATGGGAGATATACAACTCCACACGGGGACTTCAAGTATAAATTATGACAAATTTTTCATACAAATTTGTCATAATATTGATTTCAACTCTACTTTAATTTTCTTTGAATACAAGCATTTGTCTTTATTGCAATGGACAGAACTAAAACTTGAACTTAATGTTAAAATTTTTTTTAAATATACTAAAAGCTAAGAAACCATACTTTGTAAAGAAAAAAAAAATGTAAAAATTGGCCACTTGAAGTTCAAAATATTTTCTTGTCTACCTTCTCGTGAAATGTGCCACAGTGCGCCGCCTACGTCCATAGCAAATTCTGTTTTGGAGTCGTTCCAAGGTCTTCAATTGGCTGACCCTGGTTTTAATCTATCCTCGTGGCTTTGGTGTTAGAACCGGAGGTTATGCCACTTCAGCTAAAGGGCAGCATTCAGGCGAGTCTGGAACTGCCTTTCGCCTAATATACTATTTTCGGATGGATCACCTTATTAAAAGTATTGTTATTGGTCTCTGGCCACACCAGGAGTCCTTCATGGCTTACTCTTTATCATCAGGAGTCCTTCATGACTCACTTTGTAAGTAATATACAGACCAAAGAAGTACCTAATGGCTAATTTTTTTAAATTAATTTCTTATTTCTATTTGTTGTAAGCAATTGGGGTCCTTCCTGACCCAATTTTCATTTCTATTTTCAAAAGGATTCCTTACTGACTCACTCATTTAAATAATTATTTTCGAAGCAACCCATTATTATTGCAAGTTTTTAATTTTTTTTATTATTATTATTATTATTGAATCTTTCTATAAAAAAATTATAATAAGTATCCAAATCTTAACTGTAAAAAAAATATAAAAACTTAAATAATTATTACCAATGTAATAACTAGTTAATTGTACTCAAATCTTAAAAATAAAAGAAATATTCTACGTATAAATAACAAAAACAGTTATATGTCTCTTCTCGCTAGGCTCAAGATATCACTTCTCTTAAGCCTCCTGTGTCCCTCGAACTGTAAAAGGCCCCTGCCGAGTGCGTTTGGATGTGTCGTCAGTTTGTGAACGTACTTAGTTCTATATTTTTCAATTTCCTCCCGAACCGTTGTATTTTCTTATCTTCTGTGAATATTCTCATTTCTTATATACCAGGGGGCACAGACTATTGTTCGTAAAATATTCGTCTTCTTTGTAACTTTTAGATGTTAGATGCACATGCAGTTCCCCATAGCTGAACGCCATATGTCCAAATTGGTTTAATAATGGATTTATATAATAGAACTTTATATTCCAAACATAGAGATGAAAATGGACCTATTAACCACATTAGTCGAGCTGTTTCTAGTTTTATAGTTGAGATTTTGGCCTCAATGTGGTATGACCATGTTAGGCGTCTGTCTAGATGGATTCCTAGATATTTAGTTTGGGTTTCTACCGGAACAATGACGTTATTTATTTTTATTGGTGGAAAATTTGCCTTTCTTAGTGCGAAAGTCACATGGGCACATTTTGATGGACTTACTTTGATTTTCCATTTATTTAGCCAACCTTCCAGCTCGTTTATATGAGCTTGTAAGTGCTCAGATGCAGTTCCAGGATCTTTGTTCACACTTAAAAATGCCGTGTCATCTGCGAACGTTGACGTAATAGTATGTCGATTTGTAGGCATATCGGATGTATAGACGATGTATAATAGCGGGCCAAGTATACTTCCTTGGGGGACGCCTGCAGAAATCTTCTTAACTGGTGAAAATACATTTTTTGACCGTACCTTAAATGTTCTATCAGTCAAGTAACTTTTAATCAGCTTGTGGGTGTTAGCAGGAAGAAGTCGTGTTACTTTTGTGAGGAGACCATCATGCCAAACTTTGTTAAATGCTTGGGAGATATCAATGAACAATGCTGAACATAACAGCTTTTTCTCGAAGGGCGACCTGATAGCAGTAACAATTCTGTGAACCTGCTCTGTAGTTCCATGACCAGCCCGGAAACCGAACTTATGTTCTGGATTAATATTTCGCTCTGCTAGATGGGGCGCTATTTTCTGAAAGAGGACCTTTTCGAACAGCTTTGATAGTATAGATAATAAACGATAGGTCTATATGACGTGATTTGAGTAGCGTCTTTACCCGGTTTTTGGGTCATGACAATTTCTGAAATCTTCCAAGAGGACGGGAAAATCCCCACTCTTAAGATGGCGTTAAAAATGAACAATATAATTGTCACAGCGCAATCTGGCAAGTTTATCAGCATTGAACTAGTAATTCGATCAGCGCCGGGCGAATGTTTCGCATCAAAGTTTTTGATTGCCATTTTAATTGACGGCAACCTCATCCTTATATGATTTTCAATGCAATCGCTGATGTATGGAGGATTAATATCACTATTTGTGTCATGTGGAGTGAAAACGTTTTCCAGATGGCTAGCAAAAGCATTTGCTCGTTCACTTGAATTTTTAGCCCAACTAAGGGCCTTAAGTCTTAGTGATGGTTCGGAGGAAGTAGGGCACTTCATATGCTTTACAGCTTTCCATAGGCTGTGGTCGGTTTTTGTTGTCGAATCCAAATTACTTAAATAATTTGCAAGCACTGACTCATGCTGTAGACGCAGCTTTTCTTTAAGTATTTTTTGACACAAATTCAATTGGGTCTTTAAAGCTGGAGAACGATTTCTCGCCATTCCCTTCTCAATTTTCTTTTTTGTTGGATGAGGGCTTCAATATCAGCTGATGACTTGAACAATTTCTTCCTATATGTTTTTCTCATTGGAGTTGCATTCCTAGCTGCACAAGTAATAACGTCTGTAAGGTGGTTCACAGCACATTGTACATCAGACGAGTTCCTTAGAGAGATGTTTTGGGAGAGATGACAGCTCACATACATTTTATACTTTAGCCAGTTGGTGTATCGGTTCGGATAGAATGTAGGAGATACTTAGAGTTTATAAAAATATTACCTAAGTGTTATTATAGTCGGCGAATGATCAGATGATAAGTCCTCTAAAGGACTAATTAGAAGTTGGTCATGTTTAATATTACTAATAACAGTGAAGTCAATAAGGTCTGGCTTTTTCATACAGTCTGTTGGCCAGTATGTGGGCTCACCGCCAGATACGACATCTAGACTATTTTGAGCAATAGCATTGTACAGCTGCCTACCTCTTGGGTTAATGAATCTAGAGCCCCAGTGGGTATGCTTAGCCTTGTAGTCTCCTGCTGCCAGGAATTTGTGTCATAATGTTGCGAAGAAGCTTTTGAAGTTATCGCTAGCAATTATGTGTTTGGGAGGACAGTACACACATGAGATTGTGGTATGAAAATCAGTAAGACTTATTAAAGTTGCCCACTATAGCAGCATCTAGGAGGAGATGCAGAAAACTGTTCAACGAGGCTAAGAGAACAGGAAACTGGTCACTCTATAAAGCTTCTGTAAACAGTTTCAAAAATGAGGTGAGAAATGCAAAGCGTAAGTCCTAGAGAGACTTTTCTGAGAACATTAAGAGCTCTTCAAAGGCTTGTCGACTACGAAAGATTCTCTCCAAATCTCCAACGGTATCTGGGTATATTCGAAGAACTAATGGGGAGTGGACTACTAGTAGTCATGAGGCGTTGGAAGTGTTGATGGACACGCACTTTCCGGGGTGTTCTACGCTTTCAGGTGGAATGAGCGATGACGCTCAGTACTGTAGGGCATCCTCCTCTCTGAGAATAGAGTTGGATTCCTTAAAATGGGCCATTGATAGTTTTCAGCCTTATAAATCCCCTGGACCGGACGGTATTATACCTGCCGATCTACAGAGGAACTTTAGGGTAATTTATCCTTGGCTGCTGGGAATATATAATGCATGCCTCGCATTGTCATATATCCCAGTGGGCTGGAGAAAGAGCAAGGTGATTTTCATCCCTAAGGATGGGAAAATGTCTTGCTTAACTGCGAAGGACTTTAGGCCAATCTGTCTGATATCCATCTTGCTAAGGACGCTGTAGAGGCTCATCGACATTAGAATTCTTGTGTTGCATCTAAAATCTTCCTGGTGAACCAAATTGAAGACATTCACATTTATTTTACAGGCTAGTTAAAACAGGCTAGCCTTAATTCAACTCGATTGAACTTAAACATTGCTGACCCCGACGTGATCGCACGTCTCGCAGCTAAACAGAAACAGGAGTGAACAGCAATCCTGCATCACTCTTTAGGGCTAAGCGGATATAAAATTCAATTTGATCCTGCACAGGACACATAACCAACATTGCAACATTCACCGAGCTAGTCGCTAATTAGAAAGAGACTGGGGAGCGAATTGAAATAATAAACTGGAACACAAATATTTCACCGAAGATTATTACAGCGGAATAATGAATGTTGTTCAACAATACCAGAGAATCTTCAAGGAAGCAGTATAAAACTAGATTCAACTGAGACAATAAATACAGCTGATGAAAATGAACATCAACTACCAATTGCTGAGGGTGCATCTTCAGAAGTTGTTAAAGAGATAAAACCAGCTATACGGAGGCAAAATGCCATGATGGCATCTCTGAGCCGACTGCTAACTTTAGATCAACCAGCAGATACCAAAAGGCTAAGCGATCTATGGGAGCAAATCAACAGTTTGCAGTTTTTGATATTTGAAACATATCATAATCCCGTGCAGGAAGGATATGATGTGACCACATACGTGGCATTGGAATCTAAAATGTTCTTAAGCGCCCATTTGGTGCCACAACCGGTTACGCAAATGTCCACTGCAACTAATCAACATAAAACAGCTCATGATATAATTTAGGAATGCCTACACGCTTTAAAAAACATTGGGATCGATACGAGTTCTTGGGAACCCATGCTGCTGCATGTTCTTGTCAAAAAATTAAATCGTGGCACGTACTTTCTATATTATGAATCCAAAAGCATTACAGACGGTTGAACACCTTTTGAATTTTTTGGACACACATTTTCGCTCCACGGAAACGATGACTCATAAAGACAAATCTTCAAGGGTATGTGTGTCTGCTGCATCAAACAAACAATCAATTTGAATGTTTTGCAAAACTAGTCCGCATCCACTCTATCAATGCTATAAGTTTCAAGAATTACCTCCATCAAATCGCCTAAACTTTGTACAAAAACTGTTTAAGAACTGGGCATGCAGCCATAAATTGTACATCAAGGGTTTGCATGAAATGTAACAAAAGGCATCAATTAATAGTGCATTTAGAAATACGGTCCCGGGTTCAAGACAAACAACTGAATCCGCCCTACAGAGCTCTTCTTCATCAGTCATAGCCATGCCATCCAAAGCTCATATGCATGCAGATATGTCAACGAAGTCTACAAAAGCCACTTCACTAGCAGCATCAAATAAGCATTTGCCAACTTCATACGTCCTTCTTTGCACGGCAGTAGTTAAACTCAAGATTGAGCCAACAGAAATTGAATGTCGTGCATTACTTGCCTCTGGATCCCAAGTTAACTGTATCACAGAACGCGTAGTCAAACGACTTGGTATCAGAATGCAACCATCCTCAACAAACATCTGTGGAATTGGAAGTACCAATACCAAAACACAACATCGAGCCAACATGGAGCTACATTCGCCACTTAACGGATTTTCAACTCAACTTGAGGCAGTTGTGCTCCCTCGCATAATTTTACCTCAACCAGCACATTTCGTCGACATAAGTTACTGGTCATTGCCTAATCCAAAGTTCAACAGACCCGACAGAATTGACATATTGTTAGGGGCAAAATTCTTCCTTCAACTACTAGCCGTAGGACCAATCCTGCAGAACACCGTACTTGGGTTCATGGACGAGTATGAGGTAGTGAAACACATGACAAAAGTACGAGTGGGAGGACGACTCGAAGCTTCGCTGTTAGACTACGATTCAAAACATCAGTTACTCATTCCTTACAACGACCCAATTGCGAGGCTCATATTTGAGATGATTCATAAAGATAACAAGCACTGTGGTGCACAAACCCTTCTGGGAATGGTAAGACAACAGTTTTGGCCAATAACAAGAAAAATGTATTTTGTTGTTTTTCTACAAAGGCAGTACATCTAGAGCTCGCCACCGATCTAACCACCGATGCCTTCATAGGAGCTATTAAGCGCTTTGTCGGTAGACGTGAACACTGCCAAACCTGTACTGCGATAACGCAACAAACTTTGTTGACACGAAAAAAAAACTTTCCCAATTATTTCCTGCAATTTACACAGACAAAGCTAAAGAAGCAATCGATAATGCATGCAGTAAAAGGGGTATTCAGTTCAGATTCATTCCCCCTAGAGCTCCCCACTTTGGAGGTTTATGGGAGGCTGCTGTAAAATCTGCCAAGCACCTGTTAACCAGAAGCTTGGCTAATGCCTCTCTAACATACGAAGAGCTAGAAACTCTCATAATTGAAGTTGAAGCAATACTGAACTCCAGACCAATCTCACCGCTTTCAAATGATGCTAATAATATAGGTGCACAGACCCCAGGACATTTCCTAATTGGCTAATTGCTAGTCTAACAACTCGTTGGAAGCCAGTCTCAAACCTTAAACACAACTTCTGGGAAAGATGGTCACGAGACTACCTCAACGAACTACCTACGAATCCTGAAAAGAGCAGTTGAATATCTAGCACCGCTCCCCAGAGCAGAAACCGAAATAGAAAAAGATGACAGCAAGGATGAAAATTAAGATAATCAACCCAAACCTAAACGACCAAAACTACGAAGCAGCAATTTGAGTTTTTCACTGCTGGCACTTTTACTTGTAGTGCCAGTAATCTTAGGGGCACCAATCGATAATGAGCAATTTGGACCAGGTTCGGAATTCACTTTGAACGATTAGGCTCAGCTTACATAGTGGACAGTCGATGGAAACTGGTAGTCTTCTACGACTTATCGGCTTACTGGGATAACACCGCATTTCTAGTAACGGGAACCAGCTCTTTGAACAAAATATGCAAAAAAATTTAATATAACTCCTCATGTCTCTCCACCATAGAACATCTGCAACATATCGAAAAGGATTAAGGCTTGACAATAGATTGTTGTAAAAACCTCGGCAGAAAAGAGGTGCAGTTAATTTATTTGGAAACATTGCTAATTCATTATTCGGTATACTCGACTCTGAGTACGCTGAAAAAATTTCAGCAACTATTGTAAAGTTGCAAGATAACGATGAGTATATGTTGCATCTCATTAAAGATCAGACATCAGTCATTAAATTAACCATAAATATTGTCCAAGAGAGTCTGACAGCCTCTAATTTAAAATTCGACCAACTTAGCGCAAAACTAAATGAGATTGTTAAATCTCAAGAGATAAATCAACTCAAGCTGGCACAACTGTTCAGCATGGGTGCGACGAAATTGTCACTCATTGCAAACAAATTGCAACGAATGCAGACATATATTTTGAAGACATTAACTGATACACATCATGGAAAAGTTAATCCATTGCTTTTGAGTCCCTCTCAACTGGAAGCCGAGATACAAAAGATCAAAACATATATACCTAAATCACTGGAGTTGCCGGTGCTGGAAGATGATTTGTTGGAATTCTACAAGCTCATGAAAATAAGGGGAGGGCTCACACAGGATCGTGTCGTGTTTAGTATTACGCTACCGTTAATAGATCATGAGAAGTTTGACGTAAACAACGTAATTATCATTCCGACTGCTGTAAACAATACCTTGCTAACCATCAGCCCTAACTGCATTCTTAAACATGATACACTCCGGTTCACTTATTTAAAAGCACTAAAAATTCCATATTCAGCAGCCTGTATCTTTTGCAATTTTTAACCTATTGCAGAATTTTAAAATGGAAAGGGAAGCTAGACACCTTGAAATATAAAAAAAAATCATGACAATAGTGGTTTCTTTACTAAAGAACTTTTTTTAAGCAATTTATCAAAAAAAGTCCAAAATTGTGATATTTTTTTTGGTTCACTTGAATAAAGACACTTTACTAATTTTAATGAAAAACAGTTTTTCTTGTTTTTTTAATTTGTTTTACTTTATTTAAGAGCTATTAGTAATGGGTACAACCCCCTTTATTCTTACTAACATCAAATAAACGGGTTTTCATTGACAGATAAAGAGAATTTATGTAATCCAACGAAATTTGATTCTAAGCATCCATAATGGCCTGAATTAGTGACTGCTTGTCATCAAATTGTATTCCTCCTTCATACATCTTACGAGATAACCAACCCCAGACATTTTCTATAATGTTTAGATCTGGCGAATAGGGTGGCCAGTCAATAATATTAACATTTTGGCTTGCAATGAACTCCTTTATTACTCTGGCGTTGCGTATAGGGGCATTATCCTGTTGCAATATCCAAGATATAGGACCAAATAGTTCACTAAATTTCGAAAAAGTAGATTCCAATAACGTTTTATAGCTTGCACCAGTCATTTTTGCACTTTGAAATTCAAGATCGATGGTGCCATAGTACGTACTAGCACCCCACACCATAACGCCGCCCTCTCGGCTGTGATGTCGGTTCAAAAATCTCTTTTCTTTGGGCAGATCATGGAAATAATAGTTGTTGCCATCAGGCCCATCCAAATTAAACTTCTTCTCATCTGTAAATAACGGTTTTCCAGTCATTTACATGACCTCTTTGCTGCACATTCCATACCATGTAGTCTCTTGCGAATTGAAGTCGCTTTTCCTTACGAGGAGCAATAAGTGACGGCTTTTTTTGTAATTTCAGGTATTTAAGATACTCACAGTTCTTAATCTTTCTGCGTACTGATGACTTGCTCGCTTGTACTCCAGCTTGAACTCTTATTTTTGACAAGGATAAGGCAGAAGTAGAAGCAATTCTGATGATTTTTCTTTTCTCATACGTAGATAAAGACAATGAAACCCTTCCTTTAAAATTTTTTCCATACCCCTCGGGGTCCTTGATGTAATTGTCGACAACCGTTGGGCTTCGTCCAATTTTTTCAGGTATTGCGCGGTTAAAATATCCTTCAGAACGGTAAACATCGATTTTAGTTTTTTCCGATAGATTTAAAATTTTTTGTAATAAATTGCAATAAGCAAGCGCTCTCTACAAAAAATCAGCGCTTACTTTAAACATAATAAAAAAATAAAGGGTGGCCCAAATAAGACCAGCTGATGTGCAACACAAATAACTTTTTTATTTTTTAACATAACTTATTTTTTCTTTTTGCAGATTATAACTGAACTCTTGGAAATTTAAAATGAATACGTACAGTCCACAACAACGCATTAAAATTATCGATTTTTATTATTCTTCTCAACGATCAATTGTTCTGACGCAACTAACTTATCGCCGTTTTTTTTTAACGTAAGATCAGCGCCCACACCTTCCATGATTACAAGTTTAGTTCGCCGTTTTGAGGAACTGGGTTCAGTTGCCGACCGTCCAGTTAGAGGTGTTCATCGAAATATTCGTACTGAAGACAACGTGGAAGCTGTGCAGCAGAGTGTTGCAAATGATCCATCTGTCTCAACTCATGGCCGTTCCGGCCAATTGAGTATACCCAGAACAACATTACAGAGAATTTTAAAGCTGGATCTTAAGATGTATCCATACAAAGTTCAAATTGTGCAACAGCTTCTACCGCAAGAAACCCAACAACGACTACAATACGCTCACTAGGTCTCATTTAGGCCACCCGTTAGTAAAGTGCCTTTATTCAAGTGAACCAAAAAAAATAGCACATTTTTGGACTTTTTTTGATAAATTTTTTTTAAAAAAGTCCTTTAGTAAAGAAACCACTACTGTCATGATTTTTTTTATAGCTCTAGCTTCCATTTCCATTTTAGAATTCTGCATTCGGTTAACAATTTCAAAAGATACAGGCTGCTGAATATGGAATTTTTAGTGCCTTTAAATAAGTAAACTGGAGTGTACAATTTATATGTCTGGACAGCAAGCAATTACAACCAAAATAACTTCGTCTTACACCAGCCTTGGTACCGTTCCAGAATTAGCCAACCAACTTCCTTTAAAAATTACCCCCGCACCAGTTAATATTAACAGACAAAGTCGGGGTACAGCTAACAAAATTGAAAACTCTACAGCGAAAACTAGAATCGATGAATGTTTCAGAATTTCCATCGCACACGTCATCAGACCACAGCGTCAGGATTGCGTACGTTGCATTGGCCATCAGTTTGATTACTCTCATTTTTATCTTGTTCAAAGCTTCACGATGCAAATGGTCAAATCTTAATAAAGCAACAGAAGGATCAGCTCATCACCAGCCACAGTCACTTAACAATGGATCTAAACCCTATCCAGCTCTTCGACAGGAGTTCATGGTAAACAAGATAAGAAGATAACAATACATCCGAATAATGTTCCTTGAATTGACGACACCTATAACAACTTGAAAAATCAACATCAATATGTTCATTAATATATTTATCATTTTAATCACTCATGTAGCTTGTCATTACAAACCCTGCAATCACACCAGCAGATTTTCACTCTGTTACCTTGTTCATTGTGCAGTGGCTCAGTGGGGGGGTGCATGTTCATATCTTCCCCAAAAATGATTGCGGGGCTATGATGGCCCAATTAAAGATTTTTTGGACTTTGTTTTTAATAAATAAAAATGTAACAAGAAACCAAAGTGGTTAGCACACTTTATTAAATTAATGATGCTACAATAGTCACTTCCGCTTTCAACTAAACAAACAAACAAAAAGTATATATTTGCGTTAGGTGCAATAACCTTTTAATTGTTTATATTCTTTATTTTTTAAGTTATAAATTTTTCTTAAGTTTCAGTCTCACACGACAAGGTGCAAGAACTTTTTAATTGTTTATACCCTTTATTTTTGAGTTATGAATTTTGCTTAAGTTGCATTTTCACGTAATAAATTTTAGTATATAAGACTTCTAATTTTTAATAATAAATTACTATAAGAAAGTAAACAAGGAAAACCCACAACTGTTTTTAATTACTAATATTAATCGTGCAACTCAGAAACCAAGTTCCAAGTGCTTGTATTGCATCTAAAGTCTTCCTGGTGAACCACCTTGAAGACATTCACATTTATTTTACAGGCTAGCCTTAATTCAACTCGATTGAATTTAAACAACGGCCGTGCCACCACATGACTTTCCACTTGAATGTTTCGTGTCATAAATAATGAACCCGTTAATTGTAAAGCAATTCTTTACAGTAAAATGTGTTTCGGATACCAAAAGGATGTCTATTTCCTGCCTATGTAGGAAATTTTCTACCTCGAACCTATGTTGGGATAACGCATTCGCATTCCAGTAGCAAATACGCAACTGGGTCATTTTATTTTTGTCTAAGAAGGGTCTGCAGAATCATGTTCGAATTCCGCATCATCTCCTGAAACATGCCCTGCATATTATTCATAAAATTGTTCATGTTGGTCATGAAATTGTTCATTATCTCCGTCATCTTGTCGATTGAACTAGAGCTGGTATTGTTGAAGACCTGAAGGCTGCTCCTTAGTACTTGGGCATATGAAAGATTTTTCACGTTGGGCCTATTTGACGTTGGTAAGCCATCGAAGTGTTGTTGGGCATAGTTCATTTTATTTCCATGTACACGATTAGGCATTGAATTAGTTTCAGTATAAAGGCTCGGATAATTCGATTCGCGATATTTCGCATTTGCACGACTTCGAGGTTGTTTTAATTTTTTTATCCTCTCGAATACTTCACATCCTCAATATTTAACAGAATGTCTTCCACCGCAATTGCTACACTTTCTTACATTGGGGTCGTTTTTAGGTGCTGTACACTCCGTGATTTTATGCGCGTTACCACGAATTATTGCAAGGTGGGCGGAAATGTTTAAGTCACCGTTGAAAGTCTCAATTGTCTGTCTCTTGCCCTTTTTCACATCTTTGTTGCAAAGGCCAATAGAGAATTTAACGAACTTTATTTTTGTTGTTGGATATCTTTTTTAACACTAAGTATATTTACTTACTGCTTGTAAAGTCGCACTTTGGTAATCACCACAAATTGTATATTTATTTCGATACGAAATCTCGTATTAATATAAATTTAACAAGTATTTACAACTGCTTTGAAATTTAAATAAAAATATTTATTGAATTGATTTAATATAAATAAACAAGTGTTTTGTTTTTAATTTGGAAGCTTAAACCTTATTGGCTACTCTGCGGATATACGCCGGAACTGGTACAAAGAAGAGATTATTCTACGCTCAATCTTCCGCGACCCATAATATATAAAAAATGAGAATATCCACAGAGACTTAGAAATTCCTCGAACGATTTCAGTTCGAGGGACACAGAATATTTAAGAAAAGTGATTCCTGTCGTCTAGTGAGAAGAGACATCTAATTTTTATTTATACGTAGTCTGTTTATTTTTTATTCTTAAGATTTGAGTACAGGAAACTAGTTATTATATGAATATCTCGTTATACGTTATATGGCAAGCAAGATATAACAATTCTCTTCGTAACATTTGCTCCAATATGACGCATGCTCCTTTGAGTCTTCCCATGTTGCATGCTGTAGTACCAAAGAAACCTTGATATTCTTTGACCTATTTAATATAAAAACAGATTTCCTAAGACAACATCTAAACAGCTGGCCTCAAAAGAATGACTTCCAAGAAGGACTGAAAATTTGTCAAAACATTAAAAGTAGTTAATGATATGGCTCAGCGTGGTGTTAAGTTAATAACCGACTTAACGACCTTTAGACAACAGATGAAGACCAAAAGCAATATGTCCTGCAAATTATAAGCAAGTGCCGAGCATTATATCCTGACATTTCAAAAACTATAATACTTTAACAAAACCTATAGAATAGATTAGATAACTAAAAGGTGATTTTATAAGAACTATCGGAAATTTAAAAAAAAAAACACATAAAATTCAGAAAAATGCATGAAATATTTATTTGGATCGATAGTTGGGTCGATATAATTTAATGTTTGAAGATTATTTCATGCAAATGTTGGCCGCGGCTGCGCCTCAAATGGTCCATCCGCTTAGTCCAATTTTGGCATACTCTTTCCAACATTTCGGCCGGTATCTCACGAATAATGTTGGCAATGTTGGCTTCCAGTGCGTCAATCGAAGCGGGCTTGTCCCTATAGACATTAGCCTTAACAAAGCCCCACAAAAAATAGTCTAGAGGCGTTAAATCGCACGATCTGGGCGGCCAATTGACTGGTCCCAAGCGTGAAATAAACTGTTCACCGAACTCGCCTCTCAATTGGTCCATTGTTTCGCGTGCTGTGTGGCATGTGGCACCGTCTTGTTGAAACCACATGTCATGCAAGTCAAGCTCTTCCATTTTGGGCAAAAAAAAGTTTGTTATCATCGCACGGTAGCGCTCATCATTCACAGTAACGTTGTGATTCGCATCATCTTTGAAGAAATACGGCCCAATGATGCCGCCAGCCCATAATCCGCACCAAACGGTTGTTTTTTGTGGATGCATTGGTAGCTCTTGCAATGCTTCTGGCTGCTCTTCACTCCAAATACGGCAGTTTTGCTTGTTCACGTATCCATTCAACCAGAAATGAGCCTCGTCGCTGAACACAATTCTTCGATAAAAAAGTGGATCTTCATCTAACTTTTCAAGAGCCCATTCACCAAAAATTTGGCGTTGTGGTAGGTCGTTTGGCTTCAATTCTTGCACCAGTTGTATCTTATAAGGCTTCACACCCAAATCCTTCCGCAAAATTTTCCACGTAGTGGAGTAACAGAGGCCCAATTGCTGCGAACGGCGCCGAATCGATAATTCACGGTCATCACCAACACTGGCCGATACGGCTGCGATATTTTCTTCAGTTCGCACTCTACGTAAGCGTGTTGGTGGTTTAATGTCCAACAATGTAAATTTGGTGCGAAATTTTGTTACAATAGCCCGAATAGAAGCCTCAGTAGGTCGATTAAACTGACCATAAAATGGAAGAAGCGCGCGATGAACTTTCTTAACTGAGCACGCATTTTGGTAATAAAATTCAATAATTTGCAAGCGTTGTTCGTTTGTAAGACGATTCATGATTAAATTATAGACCAAACTGAAGATGTTTGACAGTGACACAAGATACAAAACGTGCGTGAGCTGTCAAAACTAGTGTTGCCAAAAAGATAATAGCAAAAAAATCACTCTTTATATGGAAAATCAATCAATCAAAATTAATTCTAATGAACAAATATCGAAATACTTGGGCTCCAAGCATATTATAATAATTCGAATATTATATTCAATATACAGATACCCAATATGTCAGAACAAAATTACCAGCTTTTTCACATATTTCCGCTTCCTATAAACAAAACTAAAAGCATAAAAATTAAACCCTATATAATGTAAAGGAAGTTTTTTATAGACGTATAGAACTTTAAATTGCAATAAAACAACGATGGATTATTCGATTGACATGAATTTTATTTATCCGAAAGATAATCTTGTGGCATTACATTTTAAATATGATTTCTGGCATATGACCGCCACGGCTGGCTCGGATGTAGTCCAATCTGGACGTCCTATTTTCGATGACTTTTTCCAACATTTGTGGCTGTATATCAACAATAACACGGCGAATGTTGTCTTCCAAATGGTCAAGCGTTTGTGGCTTATCCGCATAGACCAATGATGTTACATAGCCCCACAGAAAGTAGTCTAGCGGTGTTAAATCACAAGATCTCGGAGGCCAATTCGCAGGTCCAAAACGTGAAATTAGGCGGTCATCAAACGTGTCTTTCAATAAATCGCTTGTGGCACGAGCTGTGTGACATGTTGCGCCGTCTTGTTGGAACCACAGCTCCTGGACATCATGGTTGTTCAATTCAGGAATGAAAAAGTTAGTAATCATGGCTCCATACCGATCACCATTGACTGGAACGTTCTGGCCATCATCGTTTTTGAAGAAGTACGGACCAATGATTCCACCAGCCCATAAAGCGCACCAAACAGTCAGTTTTTCTGGATGTAATGGTGTTTAAACTGTTAAACAACAAAGAAGCCTTGTGTGACCTAGAAGACATTGGTGACATCAAGTTGATCACACAACCCGAACCAAATTACATACTCCTCCTCAACGCAAACAAAACCATGGTAACAACCAGCTGTGGTCACGGTCCTTTTGAGGTTAGTGGCACAACCCTACTATACTACAATTAGCATTAACGGTGAAAATTACAAAGATAACCCCATGGAATACAAAGATGAATTTTCAACGCCACTTGCGATTTTTTCTGAAGTAACGCCCAAAAATATAACAGACAAATTGAGCATCTAAAAACTAAGAGATTATCAAATACAAGGCTATGAGGCAACAGCAAGCGAAAACAACTATGTTTATTCAACAATTTTCGCATTAAGCATCATATTTACCATTGCAACCATCATCATTGCCAAGAAAACTAGCACCAGATACATTCCGAACCCTGATTTTAACGTTCCGGCCCCTACATTTTCCTTGTGGCCGTCACTTTACTCTAATAGGGGAGGAGTTATGTCAACGATAACAACAACAACAGAAGCACCAGCAAAACCACCAAGAAGTATAACGAACTATAATTAGATCATTTAATAAACAAATGCATAATTAACATATTTTAAAGAAAAGCTTTAAGCAGCAAAAATGTAAATTTATTAAAATTCTTTGGAAAACCAATTAAAAAGCAAACAAATTAAATAAAGTTAGAATAAGCAAATTTGTATTATTATTAACAATTTCGAAATTTTAACTAAATTAAATTAAAATAAGCAAATTTGTATTATAAATAAGTTTCATTTTAATAAAAAGATAATTTAATTGTGATTCAGTGGTGAAAAGTGAAAGTTGTGTTTGTTTTTTAAGAATATTCTAATTAAAAACATAATTAGCGTGAGCAGCGCACCATGCAGTCACTTTGAGCGGGTGTAATGGCTCGTCGTGCATCTTTGATGCCCCAGAAGCGATAGTTTTGCTTGTTCACGTGGTTAACATGAGCCTTGTCGCTCATTATGATTTTGGTCGAAAAATCGTCCACTTCGATTATTCCGCGTTCTTGGGGAGTGTATAGCTCTATGGCTTGTTCACTTGTGCTCTACATCTGTCTAGTTCACAAATGTCAAAACAGATTTGACATTGGCCGTCATTTGCAAAAATAAGAGCATCTTCTAATAGGGTGATTTCTTTTAGCCTACCTTGTATATTCTAAGAGACTCACAGAAGTCATTTATCTATATGAATGCTACCATGCAGTCATCAGATAACCGCATAGATACAAACAGTTTGTGTTCTTTTTGATGAATTGTCTAAATTATAAATTTTTCCTACTGTACTAAGAGTTTTTATTTTGTAAAAAAAAATTGTTAATTTAGTTTTTATTTTTTTTATAACATTTTATGTTTTGTAAAATTTTTTTTACATGCGCATACGAGTACATATGTTATAAAATTATTTCTTCTCTGTACATTTTATATTACATTTGTATTACAATAGTAGTTTAAGTTTATTAAATGTTTGAATTGTAATATTTTTTTAATCGAATTAAATAATATAATATATACAAATATATATTATATTATATTCACGTATAAATATGTAAATAATAAATATAAAATAAGAAATGAAAAAATTATAAATTGTTTTTTAATGAACGATGTAATTCAATTATGATAGTGTTCATAATATGAATGTAAAAATTTAGAAATTCGAATATTAAGGGCGTAAAAACGGGTAAAATCGAACTTTTTATATCTTCGGAACTACTACAGATAGAGCCAAAGTTCAAACTACAAAATATTCTACTAAAAAAATAAGCTGATGGATATTTGGTACTTTTTCCATATTTGTACATTTGTGGCAAAAAAAAGGGCAAAAACTAATGTTGGTACGTTTTTTTAATCCCGACAGCAACAACAACTAAATTGTACTCCTCTCTTCTTAAAAAGGTCTGTAATGTATATTGGCACTTTTTTAAAATTAGAGCAAATAAGGAGTAAATAAGTGCCCCTCTTTACTATTATTTCTAAATATGTACCATAATGTAAATTGATGCAGCATATAAACATTTTATTACTAATTTGTAGTACCCAATAAAAATCAATGGTAAAAAAATTGTTTAAAGGAGAACAAAAAGTACCAAAAAAAAATTTTGTACTTCATATTTAAACAAGTTTAATGGTGTTTTTAATGTTATGTGCAAACCTAGAGTTTTTACAGTAGAATTAAACGGTCCTTAACAAAATAAAAAATCATTAAGTGGACAAAATGGTACTTTTTATTGATTTTAATGGTACTTGAAGAAAAAGAGTTGTTTTCTTAGGCTACTGTGAATTGAGTGGACTGTATTGGGAATGAATTAATAAACCTATTTGGAATTCAACTTATTCCTCTTTCTATGATTACTCAGTAATGTGAGAGATCAAGTGATTATGGTTATATTTTAAATAAATGTAATGGAGTTATTGCAAGAATGTGTGTATGGATGAATTTTGTGTGTATATAAGCTCATGAAGGAAGATTTATGATTTGGTTTAAGATTTTAGATTTATATATTTAACTTTGCTGTATTCAGGTTGATGGCTTTTATGTGAGTTTACATATTAAATTTTAGCTATATTTAGGTTTAGTTTAGTTTACATAAGTTGATTAACATAACTTCGAATTCATTTTAGTACAATTCACAATAATATTACAATTGACAACTCGTTAGAAAAAATATTTAGAATTGCAATTATAATACGGTTACAATTTAAATTGAAAATTAAAATTAAATACAAATATTTAAGTAAATTCATAAATGTATTATAAAAAAAATTAATTGTTAATTTTTTGGTATAAAATCTTGGGATTTTATACAGTACTTCTTAATATTTTAGTATTAACAGCCCTAGAACTACTAGACTAGGCTCAAACGGTTTTTTTTTAAGTAAACAAATCTGGCAGTACGATATTAGCTCAAATGGTCCCAAGCAAAGTAAAAAATCATTAAGACAATGGTACATTTTATAATTTTTTTGGTATTTTATTATGAAGGAATGTAAAATTATGGGTTTTTTTCTCAAATGATCTAAAGTAAGGTTTAAAACCATGTATGGGAAAAAATAGTACTTTTTCTGTTTTTCATGCTAACAACACTAGAACTATGAGATTGGGTCTAACGCTCATAAGCAAAGTAAAAAAATTATTAACAGGCAAGCAGTACTTTTTTTTTATTGATTTCAATGGTACTTTTTGATTTTTTAATATTAACGAACCTAAAACTATTCGACTGAGCTTAAACGGTTCAGGACAAGGTGAAAAATAATTAAGAGAAGAAAACTGTACTTTTTATTCATATACTATAATAGCATTTTTTGATTTTTTAACATTAACGACCGAGCTCCAACGGTGATCAGTAAATATGAAAATCAATAAATTGACTGTTGAGAAGCTTAAATAAAACAGATCTAAAATCTATGTTTAAGAAAATTTCAGGTTATATGTATTTAATATATATAATTCAATTCAATAAGCTTAAGTACAAAAGAAGTGTTTAAAATGAAGGTAAAAGTAAGAACGAAGATGATGTGTAATAAAAATTTAGTACGTATGTATGAATGTACACGTAAGTTCTAAAAATTGACAATCAAAACATATGTGAGATTTGTTCATAAATGTAAGTAATATAGAAAGCGTATTCCCAACACTCCATCTCGCTTTCGATATTGAGAAAATTTTTTAATTTATTATTCCGAATTTATCTATTAAATACAGAAATTTATCTTTAGATAACGCCTTTGTTAATGGGTCAGCTATTTGTTCAGTAGTTGATATATATTGGACATCTATTTCTTTGCTATTTTGTTTATCGCACGTATAAAAATATTGGATGTCAATATGTTTTGTTCTCTTTGATGACTCTGGAGTTTTCACCAATGTTATTGCTCGTTGATTATCACATTTGATAGGAGTAGGTTCAGTTTGAGTATAGCGTACCTTAATTATCAATCTCCTCATTCCAACCACTGCTTTGGTTGCAGCACATAATGCAACAAATTCAGACTCTGTTGATGATGTAGCCATTACACTTTGTTTACGCGAACACCAAGATAGTGGTCCACCATTAAACATCATAATATTGCGACGTGTGTCTATGTCACCACCCCAATCTGCGTCACAATAACATTCTAGTTGAGTGCGTTTCGATGCATAATTAAATGTTATACCATAATCGATAGTACCTTTGAGATATTTAAGAATTCTTTTTATGCCATTCCAATTTAAAGTAGATGGTTTCTCCATATATCGACTTAAGACACCTACAATGTATGCAATATCAGGGCGAGTACATGTTGTGAGATAAAGTAAAGAACTGACTCCTTCTCTATAAGGAAACTGCTTTTCATCGATGACGTTATTTGTTTTTGAATATTTAAT
The DNA here is from genome assembly GCA_947397855.1 of Thelaira solivaga. Classification (NCBI taxonomy): domain Eukaryota; kingdom Metazoa; phylum Arthropoda; class Insecta; order Diptera; family Tachinidae; genus Thelaira; species Thelaira solivaga. Next base: position 15,210,093 of record OX377615.1, read on the forward strand.
AGCAGGGTCAAGTGGCGTAGATACAGGAAAACAATCTATATGATTAAAACGTAATATTTTATTTGTGTATGCGCTTTGATATATATTTAATTTTCTATTGACTTTATCTATTTTAAGCTGCAAACCAGCGAAAAACCCAGCCTCTTTATATGTGATTTCAAATTCATTATTTAGATTATTAAGTAAATTCATAATATAATTAATATTGTTGCCACATACTATGCCATCATCTACATATAGTTCTAGATACGTTATTATATCGTCTGCTTTGTATATAAATTAATACACATGCATCAACTCTTGATTGTATGAAACCAAGATTTAACAAAAATGATACTATTCTCTTATTCCACTGGCGTGAACTTTGTTTCAGCCCATATAAGCCTCGTTTTAAATGACAAATTCTATCATCTTCTTCAAACCCGTGGGGTTGCTCAATATAAATATTTTCATCTAACAAACCATGAAGAAAAGCGGTTTTCACGTCAAATTTATATATTTCCATACCATATGCTGCTGATATTCCTAATAATGTTCGGCAAACAGCCTCTGATAACTAATCTAGCTTTACATTTATCCACTTTGCCATTTGCTTTATATTTGACTTTAAAAACTCAGCGATTGGTAATCACATGCTTGTCTTCGGTTCGAGGTACTAGCACCCAAGTTTGATTTCTCTTAAGAGCATCAATTTCTTCATTGATAGCTTTCATCCATTGAAGGTGATTCTCACTTTGCCTACTTTCATCTAAATTTTGCAGCTCAAATTCTAGTATACATATTTCTGATATCTTGCTTTCTTCGCCTGTAGCATCAATTTTAGACCTTGAATTTTTTCTTGTATTGTAGGGGCTTCGAGGTATAGGTAATCGAGGATTTTTATAATTTCGGTCAATGCTCTCAAATTTTTGCTGCTCAATAATTTCATTATTTTGTTCACATTTAGATTCCTCTTCATCATAACACACTGTCTCTACTACATCATGCACCTGTATTGGTTTCTCATGAAAAATAACATCTCTCAAAAATTCTGTATGCTTTACTCTCGTCATTGTAGCCTATCATAATGCATTTTTGTGAGTTCTTTTCCCACTTTGTTCTCTGGTCTTTTGTAATATGCACATAGGCATCACTTCCAAATACTCTGAGATGTTTAACTGAAAGCTTTGTGCCAAACCACTTTTCATAAGGTGTTAATCCGTCAATAACATTCGATGCTGTTCGATTCTTCAAATAGACTGCAACTTGAGTAGCTTCTGCCCATAAATATAATGGAAGTTTTCTTTGATGCAGCATTGCTTTCGTGCTTTCAACTACTGTACGATTTTGTCGTTCAATAAAACCATTTTTCTCAGGAGCTCTGGGGGTTGAAATTTCATGCTTAATGCATTTTTCTAAAAGAAATTGTTTTACAGAGCTATTACAAAATTCCAAACCTCCATCTGTTCTTAGTCTTTTGATATTATGGCCATCTGACCGTACATCAGCATAAAACTGTATAAGATATGTTAACACGTCTGTTTTGCCTTTAAGAAAATATATAAAACAATATCTGGAAAAGTCATCTTTAAATAAAATGAAATAATTTGCACCACCAATGGATGACTGCCTCATTTTTCCACACAAATCTACATGAAAGGTCTCATCTGGAACGCTGGATCGATTTGCGCCAGATTTAGGTAAACTTAAGCGATGTTGCTTACCATAAGCACATCCCTCACAAAAAGGAACATCACAACTTGCCATGTCAAAATTTAAGTCATTAACAATTTTATTTTTATTAATTTCTCTTAGTGTTTTAAAATTGAGATGACCTAACCGTTCATGCCACAATATTAAAGAATCTTTTACAAAAGATACAGTATTTAATTCAGTTTTATGTATCGGAAACAAATTCATCTTATATAATTTTTCATGACAAACACCATCAGCAATAATTTCATTGCCCTTCATAAAATATACCTGTTTGGCACCCTCTTCAAAAATAACTTTCATGCCTTTTTCAGTAGAGCGCATAATAGAAACAAAATTTTTATCAAGATCAGGATGTTCTCTTATCCTTTAAAATATGTACAATACCACTACCATTACTTGTTGTTACTACAATATCACCAGTTCCTTCAACATTAAGTTTACTACCATCACCAATTCGTACATATCACGAGCCATTTTTAAAAAGATTTTTCTGAAAAGACATGTGGTAAGTTGCACCAGAGTCTGCGTACCACTCATTTTTCGATTTGTTTTTAGAATTTGCAACCGTTAACATAAATAGATGTGAAATCTTTTCATCAGAATTATTTGTGGATTTTAGCTGTTTACCTATATATGACACCTTCTCCATCACAAGGGAATGCCTTTCACCTCTTTTATTCTGTTCTGCTTCTTGTTTGCCTTCATGGTCTTTTTTTCGATTAAAACATTCCCTTGCCCAATGCCCTGGTCTGCCACAATAATTGCATTTACCTCATCTCTTTGCAGTTGTGCTTGATACTTTATTATTATAAGTCTTTTTGTAAACAGCGCTATAAGCTGCACCAGATGTATTTAGTAGCAACGTCTTTGTTGCTTGAACGTAAATTAAGCAGGGATTCTTCATTAACTAAATGATCTGTCAAGCGCTGAATATTTTGCTCACCTCGAGGCACAGTGCGAACATGATCATATTTACTTGGTAAGCTACCTAAAATCTTTGCAATTACCACTGGGGTCTTTTGCTCGAGATCCATATCTTTTAGCCTTTGCGTGAGCGATGTTATACTCTCAATGAAATTTGCCATACTTTCTTCTACCTCTATCTTACAGTTGATAAATTTTTCCAATAACACCTGCACAGATTGTTCACTTCTCTCAGAGTGCACGGTCTTTAGCCTTGATCACATTTCAGCTGCCGTATAACAATCTGTTAAATATTTCAGCTGTTCTAATTCCAATCCTCCATTTTTAACATATTTTCTTCGAGTACGGAAATAGTATTTAAATCTTCAATGAAAGTGTCGTCATTGCTCTCGTTTATTTTAATTACACTAATATCTGTGTCAGTCATGGTACTTCGCTGACAAAGTAGCGAGTTAAATGCTAGTATATGATAAAGTGCAATAACATTACTGATACAATACAATTTATAGTTATACTTGTTGACCCGGCAAACGTTGTCTTGCCTTAAAATTTTTATATATTCGATCTTCTTACACTAAGAAATCGTACTCATAGAGTAAAGAACCGTGCGAGACCGGGTAAAAAACACGTAGTAGGCAAATAAGGCAGATACCGACTATAGCGCTACCTACCGGGCGGATTTGTGACTTTAAAATTTCCAAGATTATACATATAAACCTTCCTCTTGAATTACTCTATCTATTTAAAAAAACCGCATCAAAATCCGTTGTGTAGTTTTAAAGATTTAAGCATACATAGAGATATAGGGACAGGGAAAGCGACTTTGTTTTATACTATTTATGTAGTGATAGTGATAGTTAAAGCAATGAAAATATATATATAAATCTTTTTCATATATGTATGACAATTTCATTCCGTGAGCAATAAAATTTCGTTACATAAATGAAGTATTTTCATTGTATTAACGCCACTTAACATTTTGGTTACGTACATTATCATTGTATGTATGAAAATCATCACGTTAGTGTAAAATCGATGAAAAATCGTAACTGCGACATAAAAAATCATTGCATTAACGCAGGTTTTTCTTTCAGTGTATTTACACTAAAATATGGGGTTACGTTCCTAAGTAAAATACTTTGGACTGTCATTAACCGTTCTCAATCCATCTACATATAATAATAACATTTTCATCTCGAACGTCAAACTTATTCTAGATTGCTTAGCAACATGTGTTGATAAATATTTTTTATTTATTTAATCAAAAATACTGATAAATTTAATGAAAAATATCACATTATAGGATTCCCCGCATTAAAATTATTTTCCTTATTTTTTTTTTTTTAATCAAGGATTCCAAGTTTAAAAAATTTTCAGATGAAACAAAAAAAGAAAGCCTTTTCAATTTATAGTATTATAAAAGCTTATGGTTTATTTACTTATTTCATAATTACCAAGATGCAAGTTGAATAGAACACATTATGAATATCTGTCATCAAAAAAAGGAAGTCGAATCGTTGTTGGCTCATTCGTTAAGTTGGCTGTGGTTTTACAAAGCCGAACGATCATCTTTTACCATTCAGTGTTGTCAATCCCCAAAAACCACTACAACTCGGCCGACCTGACTGCACAATCGACCCCGATTGGTGGCTGGCATTCGCGAACTCATCGTCCAAGAATTCATAATCCTCATATCCGGTAATAAGTAATGTTCTCTGATCTTATCCACGCACTTTTGGATTCCCACTTGACCATATTTTTCATACGTTAAACGTATGATTGCCTCCGACCATTTGTACAAATACGAAAAACTAGTTGTTACGGATTTTACTTACCACGGGTGAGCGCCTTCTACCCGTGATCTTTTTCGTGCAACTCTGAGCAATGCCATCCCCGTAATTGGGTTGTCAAGTTGACATAAGCTGTCAAGTCAGCTTCGCGCCTGGCACGCTGAGATGGCCGCAGCCATCTTTTTTTTTTCGAAGAAAAGGAAAAAAAGATGACAGACGCGTGTGACTAGATGTATGCGTGGTCATAGAAAAGAAGAATTGAAAAATTTTGACACTTGTTATTTGGCCGTTGGTCAGAAAAGACGTGTGCACGAATAGTTGTGGAAAGAAAATAATTATTTAATTTAAAAAAAAAAAGGAAAAAAAATGGCTTTCTTAAATAAAATAGTTAAAAAAATGAAAAAAACTTAAATATTAGTAAATTAAAACGGGCATTTATAAAAGTTAAACAAAAAACTTAATTTTAAAAAGGCAAAAGAATAAGAAATGTGAAAACTAAGAAAAATGAAAAAAAACTAAAAACTTAATATGGGCCTATGGCTAACTAAACTTACTTTATGAAACGATAAAATTAACAGAACCTTAAATATTTTATAAAAACTGAAGTTGTAAAAAAAAAGGAAAAAAAATAAATAGAATAAAAAAAAAGGGATGGTGTGAACTGTACATTTATAGAGTCCCCTACACATAAAAGAAACTATATTATATAAACCCAACCATACCTACTGAGGAATTTTCATGTAAGACAGAATATTACACATCACGCATACATTCCTTCCAGTATACTTACCCTAGGAGGTTGATACCTACCTTCTCATCAATCTGCCTGCAAAGATTATACCAGCCGGTCAATATAATCTTCATCTGTCGGAACACCAAGTACTTACCTGCTAACACTTATTATCATACCAGAAGACGTTTACATGCAATATCCTATATGGAAGAAGTACCAGCCAGCAAGAACGTTCTTGTCTTCGTCATCGGTAACAACATTTACGTATGTAACTCAGTTTAAGATATTAATATTGTTAAATTTCATTAATATAACCCCACTTTGTGAATGTAATTATATACGCAAGTGTGTGCAGATATATAGGTTACGTCCTTAAGATTTTTTTTTGTTTCTTCATAAAATTAATTCTACAATTGGAACCGTTTCCTTCCAACTATAAAACTAGTTTTTTTTATACACATACTCGTATACATAGGCACATGTATATATGTTGTCTTGCTAGACGTTATACTGCCTTATATATTCATACATACACACATGCATATATATTTATATGTACATGTTTGGCACCTGCCACACATATAAAAATTTATATAGGTTATAAATCCTCCTATTTTCCTATCTATATAATATTTGTTTGTAACAACATATATACACACATATACACACACACATATATATATATAGATACAACTGGTTTATACTATTCTTTTGCTTTAAAGTTCCTTTCTTTGTTAAATAGAATTAAATAAAAAAAAAAAACAAAAAATTAATTACCATGAACTTGAATTGGTAAGAGAAGATTTATTGGAGTGTTGAGAGGAATGGGTAGGATTGGGTTGAGGGTTGCCACTTAGGTTTGGCTGGGCCATGCAGTGGGCATGAACCAGCAATAGTTGCAAAATGTTTACTTATATTTACAGCCTCTACATGGAGAGGCTGTTATATGTTCACGCGCTGGGGAAGCAAATTGGTCAGTGAATCTACTCCTGAGAAGTAGCCGGGATACCATCTGTAGCCATGTCTGTCCGTTGAAAGTAAGTTTGCATTCCCTAACCTCGTATGTATAAATGGCGCGTAACATAGTCTATTGTTCATCTCATACCCATCCATTGGTTCTTCTTCCAATTTACCCTTATTGATTTGAATATTAGCGTCTCTACTCTGGGCGATCTGAATATTCATGTCCACATCATGACTGTCTATGAAACCTATTATTGACGCTGGCGTCGTCAAACGGCTAAGAGCGTCAACGTGAGACATCAACTCTCCCCTACGGTGACGTATATCATAGTCAAAGTTCTCTAATTCCAAGGCCCATCTGGCTATTCGAGGATTAATCAATTTTTTGTCACAGAAGTTTGAATCACAAGCACTTTCATTATGCTGAGTATAAACACTTCTTTTGGAATTGCATCTGGCGTCAAGTACGTTTGTACTGTTATTTCGCACTAAATCTCAGAAATTTCATTGCCATTATAGCATGTTCACACCTAGGTTTTTGAACGTGTTTAACGACTCATTCATGTTTTTGAGCTAAAACCAGTAAATTTTATCAGGTTTTACCATACATTGAAATGTTTTAATACACATCTCAAACGACGAGTTTTTGATAAAAACACTTCAAAAAACACTTCAAGCACATGGTTTCATTTGCATTTATTATTTTATTTTTTGTTAATAGATGGCGACACGTCAAAATATTTCGTGACCAAAAAAAAATGGTAATTTAATATTTAGAGACTTATTACTTGAAATTTCAATATTAATATTTGGGGCTTGATAAGTTTTTAGCTAATTATTATATTAAAAATAAATAAAATCAAAAATTAAAATAAAATCAGATGACCGAACACATCTCAAGCTTGGTGTGAACGATTGTGTTTTTGTTTTAAAACATTTCGCTAAAACACGCTGTTTGTACTGAATTAAAAATTGTTATTTGTATTAATTGTAAATATGAACATATGTCACTGTAACAAAATAATACTTTTAAAATTAATTTAATATTATTTATAATACATTACATATGTAAACTATGTAATGTAAAGTCATTGGGCGCGTTCATAAGACGTAGCTGTTGAGCTCAACTGCTACAGAACTGTTGAGCACAAAATTTCCGTCTTAGAAACGGTGCAATGAATATGCTACTAAATGAGCAGCTGATACATGTAAACAATTGAAAAAAAAGGGACAATTGCATATTATAAAATATTTTTAAATCAACTAGTTAATTTGTTTAGCCAAAAGTATGATTTCAGTAAATATGATTTCCAATGCGGTAGTCAATCTCCAATTTATCCATTTTTACTCTATTTTATATAAAATTTCTTACCATGAAATAAATAACAAATGCTGCAATAAAATGACAACGCTGCGTCGATAGTATTTATAATGCAACGCTAAGCCGCCACCATGTTCAAAAAATGTATGAACATTACAGACAATTAAGTAGTACATAATATAAATAAACACCTTAAAAGAAACGCATAGTAAGCGAAATTATTATTATTTTAGTTTTATTTTTTTATTTGGTTAGTTTATGACCGTTGTACTGTAAACTGTAAGAAATTAGTTTGCGGCAGCCCCCTATCAAAGCGGCGCTGCATTAGAATTAAACGGCATAGCTCTCTTCTATCAGCTGTTTAGGCTTAGCACAACATGTTGACTTTAGGTAGCTAAAATATTTTATGATGGAAAAAATGGCAACAAATACGCAACTGTTGAATTGAGCGGAATTGCTCAACTGTGCGTTTCTAAGACGAACACTCAACAGTTGCACAACAGTTACGTCTTATGAACGCGCCCATTGTGTATTAAAAAGTTAAACCAATTATTCTTGCAGTGTATTTTCTTCTTGTTTGTGTGATATTTTAATAAAAAACAAAAAGAGAAACTGCAAAAATGTCATACTTGTTTGAAGTTATTATTGAAAAGAGAAGTTAGAATTAATAAAACCACCAGCCTGTGCAGTTGAATTAGCGCACAATAAATTTTGAATAAATTTTATTTCTTTTCGCATCTTGGGTAAAAACTCTTATTCTTTGGCGCCCGAGCAGGGACCGCAGTTTTTGTAGTTGTTCTAAAAAAGCTTATCTAAAAAATTAATTATAATTGTTGGACATATGCATAAGGTTGGTGGCCATCGTTGTCATCATCTTTAATTCTAGAAAAATAAAATAATTGGATTGTTGCTGCCAATTTGGACTCTTTTGGATTGTCGTCAAGGTTGAGCGTTGGAGTTATTGTAAGTATTGTACAAATCTGATATTGAAAGTGCGGTCGAAAAGTTGAAACTATCAACTGTACGTTCATCGGTTTTACATTAAAAAACCCCCGAAAAAAAACCATAGCTTTTGGTTATAAAATCAACATAGTCGACTGCACTCGCAATAAAACATATATATTTACATATTAAAATATTCTACATTACGTATTTACGTCGCTCAAAACTGCCAAAAACACACAAAAAATAGAAGAACACTTAACAAAGAACCGTTGCTATAGTTATTTAATATTTTCGTGGTTGTGAAGGGCATATGTTGTTGGTTTCTTTATTGCCTGTTCTTCCTTAACAAAATATAGCGGACTTTGTTGGTGTTGTAATTAAAACTTCGTTGAATACACAAATATAAAAAAGTTGTTGTTGCTGTTATTCAAACTTATAATTCTGTACACTTGAACATACGATCGAACATTTGGTTGGACACTCATCAAACACATTCAAACTTGTCGTTGAATCAAAAACATTTATTCGTAGTGGTTGTGAAATCGTCAAACAATCATAAAATTAAATAGAAATTTGGTAGTAAACATAAATAGCAAATACATAAGCATAAACATATTGGTTGATACATTTTATAATTTATATAATTACAAAGGATTGAACATTGTAAGTATATTACGTATATACAAATTATTTTGGAATTATTGAAGACATACTTTTATTTAAAAAAAAATGCCCTTAGAATCTGAGCTCGCTGAAGCTGCAGCTGCAGCTTTTGCAGATAATTTAAGTTTACTACGCCAGCAACAAAGTATTGCCAAAGGCAATATAACTCGCATAAAAAACAATATTGGTGCTGCAGAACGTTCAGCTGTGGAACTAGAATGTAGGCTTGATATTTTAAATTCCTACATAAAGCAAATAATGACATACCAAACTGAAATAGAAAAAATATATCCACAAGATGAACGTCGTCATGAAATCGAAGAGCTTTGTGTTAGTACAAAATCAACAATTATGTCGCTGATTGGACCTAGAGAACATTCGTTTCTCGAAAATACATTTTCAGTACGCCCATTAAATCGTCTACCAAATTTAAAACTGCCTACCTTTGACGGCAAATATTCAAATTATAAAAACTTTATTGCTTCATTCAATAATTTAGTTCATGATGAACCAACGCTCACGGCTATTGAAAAGTTTAATCATTTGATAACTTGCCTGTCTGCTGACGCTCTTTGCACTGTAAAAGCCTTTCAAATAACCAGTGCTAATTATACCAAAGCCTTACAAAGACTAGAAGAACGGTATGACAAAAAATTATTAATTTTCTTTGATTGCGTTGAGCAAATTTTCGATATTCCAAAGATGAACAAACCTAATGCTTCAGCACTGCGAAAAGCTGTAGATACCGACGACAAAGACATCACAAACGCATTATTGATTCACCTTGTGCTCTCAAAAGTTGATTCGACTACTAAATTTAAATGGAATGATCAACTTGATTATGCAAATTTGCCTACATGGAAAAATGGTGTTAATTAGACGTTGTCAGGCCTTAAAAGTCAACGAAGAAAAAACAAACAAAATACAAATCGTCGTTTAAGTGTACTCAAGATGTTAGTATAGCTAAATGCATTTATTTTCGTTCATCTGACCATCAAATTTATAACTGCAAGCCGTTTGGATCACTTGAAGTTACGCAAAGATAAAATTTCGCAAAAACAAATGCTCTTTGTTTAAATTGTCTAAAAAAGGGTCATTCCGTCGCACATTGCCGTAGTTCTCGTTTTCGGTCACGTAAAGGGCCACATCACACACTCTTGCATAGACAAAAAGATACACCATCTGTAATGAACAAAATTCGTACGGCTATGCTCGAGGAAACAAATGATGGATTTTCTTTTTTCTGTTGTTGGTGACAGAAGTAAATTTTTCTTTGTAGCATTCGCCGGGCGATTAACATCTATTGCTCTACCTGAAAATTCTTGAACGAATGGGAGCCATTGATACCACTAGCGGTCAGTCGGTTGGGGGTTCTTGTTCGAGGAATTTTCATTCATTAATCGCACTCATTGCCATAAATAATATTATAGACTCTCTAATTAAGAAATGGGCCGGAAGTTGATCTAGGAAAATACATAAATGTATGATGTAGAAATAGCCCCGATTCAGATCAACTGATGTGTAACAGATACGGAACTAATTAGGGTCAACCATTTAACTATCTATCCTAGATGGAATTGGATAGATACGCGCCTCTGTACCCTCCCTACCTTTGACTTTAGTGGCGCAACTAAATTTTACTAAAGTCCCTAACACAAACTACACCTTACGATTACATCCTCCGTCCGAAGAAAATCAAAGAAAATTTATTTTTCCATTATAATTAATACACTGGTTTATTTTAAAAAAATAATAAAAACGAAAGAAATCATTTTTTTGTTATTAATAAGAGAATTTAAGTATGTGCATTTTCATTGAGAATAGGGTAATAAGAAAACTGGGAGTAAGAGAATCCACAAGAAAAAAAATTAATAACTTAACAAGAAAATAAAACAAAATAATCTTCATTGCAACAGGTTATTAATAAAAGTAGTAATTTGAAGCAATAATATTTTAAATATTACTCTATTGGGGACTTAAGGGTATGTAATTCATATGTCGGTTTACTTAAAGGCTTGGAAACAAAATTTTTATCTTGTTTTTTCAAATATTCTGTCTTTTATATTATTTTTTGGTAGTTAACTCATCGCCTTTCACTTCATTTTTACCGCAGCTTTTGATGAGGCCTCTCAATTGCTGGATGTTGTGTGGTGAGATGGAATATAAAAGTTATGGATGGGTTTTTCCACACTTATTATAATCTAATTAAGCCTTGTTTTGTTTAAAAAAAAAAGAATTAACAGTTAATAATATCTTACTATATATATAGAAAAATAATCTAATGATAAATTTAACAATGCAATATTAATGGTATTCATATGACATTACCGTGACACGTAATTTATAAAATAGTTTTTTCTTTAAATATTGTTTTTTTCCAACAAACATCGATTGCATTATCACATATTTTCATTAGAATATTTAAAAAAACTTATAAAGACACAGGATTATAGCTACTGTGAGGTTTTGTATATGACGACATATAAAATTTATTGCCGGGATCACCTCTCGAGTTATTTATGTTGGTCACAATTCTGGTATACCTTTGGTTGGTTTTTGCTGGGTCTTGTAATGCGTGGTTGGCGATTGTCTAAGAATAATTTTCTGAAGCTTGCCCTTTTACTGTCCCAATGACTATATAACCATAAGCTAATTATATTCTTTCTTCTCTTGGTTTTTTTTTTTTGGGGTTGTTTTTTCTTTCTTTAGTTTCTTGCTGCTTTTAGTTTGTGTTTTCTTTATATGCACGTGGAATTTTTTTATTGTGTTCCCCTTTTTTTTTTTTTTTGTTTAAAGCTTGGATTAATATCCAAAGCTTGAACGTAATAAGCTCAGAAAAAAAAACATTAAAAAAAAAATTTTCCATCGAGAAAAAAACAGTGGTGGCTCAATAATGAGTCCACCACGAGACAGCAAACCTGGGTTATTCCAAACCAATGGAACTTTATTCCTCACGCCAGATGCCAAACCAAGGGGGCAATATTTACAAAAATTTATGGAGTCCCTACCCGAAAATAAATATCATTATTATATTTTTATTTCTTCCTAATTTTCTTAGTCCTAACTGTACTGAACAAAAAAAATCTTACCTTCAATAAAAAGTGAACTGCTTCTTATTAGATGTGAATAGCTTCGCAGTCAGAACAAAAAGAATTCTTCTAAAAGAACATGGCGTACTCCACCTCTTGTCTTTATATGTATGTTTTTTTTTCTTTTGATTGATTAAATCAACCATCATGAACTTGACATTTGTTCAAGCAATCCACGCTTATGAAAGTCGCTGGAACTCAGCAACCTTGGCACCACTGAACAACATACGTAACACTAAACAAGGTAAGTTTATCCCAAACATACACACACACATACATATAAATACATATAGATATATATATATACATGATTAGGAAAACCATTACCTTCTAAGCCTTTAGTTACTCAGATTAGGAGGTCACTCTTCTTCTTATGTGCTCTATGTCTAAACAACCAATATGATCTGTTCCTACCAAATTCACCCTAGTCCAGACATGACCCAAACAAAAATATACCAAAACCAACGTACACATTTATTCACCAGATGGCGTTAAAAAAAATATGACCGTAATATAACAACTCATACATAGATATGTAAACGGGGTTATACCCAGGTACATAATAATATTAAAGTGTTTGTAGCTATAAAGAAAATGTTATTAATAGAATTAACATTAAGGTGAGTTCTTCTATCAATATTATCTTAACAGTACTTAGCGAGAATATTTAATTCATATAACATTTTCTTCTAGTAAGTATATAAAGTATTTAACTAGGTCTATACTTAGCATTTATTAATAAAATAATACATAATTAAATTATTTTTATAAGTATCAAAACAATTAAATTTAAATTGAAAACAAAAGAAAAAATATAAGTTGCTGAGCTTAAAGTAAAACAATTTTAATTTAGAGAAAAAAACAATCTCCTAGTTCTAAAAGAAATATTTTGATTAGGTAGAATTAAATATATATACAAATCTTACATTACAAACCACACAATAATATTGTTTTCTATATTTTAAACAATAGTATTGGGAGGAAGCAAGATTAAGGGCGAAGATCTTTGGCGTGATAAGTGCCTAAAATTTTTCCCTGCTCATCCTCTAAAATATAATAATGATTACCAACCTTTTCCTTTATTTTAGATTTCAAAAATATTGGTGCTAATTTGGAATTAAATTTTTTCTCCATGTTTGACTGAGTAAAATTCCGACGATAGACATATTGGCCTATGTCATAAGAAATTTGTCTAGCTCGCAAGTTATACTGATTTTGATTCCTCTCATAAGCTTGATCAATATATTTTCTAATTTGTCTCCGTATCAATTGAAGTTGATCATCTGTAGCTAATTTTATTGATGGTTCATCAAGAATACCTAACTTTCTTAAAAGAGCGTACGAAGTACCATGAGTTATCATTTCTTGACCAAAAACAGAATAATATGGCGAGATTTGTATCGCTTGATGAAAAGAGTTTCTTAAAGCGCAACTGATAAAACTTAAATTACTGTCCCATAAGGTTTGATCTTTCTTTAAATAGGATCTAATTCCTGCAATAATTGATCGCTTAACTCTCTCAGAGGCGTTTGACTGTGGCGAGTATATGGCAGTATATGTGTGTATGATTCCTAATTCTGTCAGAAAATCATTAAATTCTTTGGCTCTAAACTGTGACCCATTGTCACTGACAACTGTTTCGGGGACCCCGTAAACATGAAAAATTTGCTCTAACAGAAACTTTCGTATTACAGAAGAGGTAAACTTTTTTAACAGACATAACCAATGAAACTTAGTCATGTGGTCCAGAACGATAAAAATACCAATATGGCCTTGTTTGCTCCGTGGGTAAGGACCAAGAATGTCGACATACAGTCGTTGAAAAGGTCTAAGTGTTATTACTTGATTACCCATATTAGGTTTTAAAATAGTGTTTGGGGTTTTACTTTCTTTACAAGTTTCACACGAACCAACATACTTTCTAACATCTTGTACAACTCCGGGCCAATAAAATTTGCGACGAATTAATTCTAATGTTTTCACTATGCCACCATGTGCTACGATTGGGGAATCATGAAAACGAGATATTATCGGTTTTCTTAAAGCTTTGGGTATCCAAAGCTTCCAGGCTTTATCTTCTTGTTCTTCATCTTCAGTATAAGGAGAAATTCTTATATAGACGTAATTATCAATGACCTTAATATCAGGATATTTCGAACCATTTTCTCTTACTCTGTTTTTCAATTCCATGTAGTCTTCATCATAAAAGTGAGACGATTCTAAATCAATTTCTGGCTCAACCGTGCCCACCGTGGCAATTTCTTCAAATGGAACTCTTGACAGAGCGTCTGGCACTACATTATCCTTACCCTTTCTATGACTAATAGTAAACTTATAGCCCTGAAGCTTCCACACCCATCTAGCTAACCTGCCTGTCACTTCCTGCTGTTTCATAAGCCATAAAAATGAAGAATGATCTGTTATGACCTCAAATTCCTGAAGTTCTAGGTAACATCTGAATTTTTTTATAGCCTCTAGCGCTGCCAAGCATTCGCGTTCAGTGACACTATAATTTCGCTGAGCAGAATTCAACTTTTTCGACATGAAAGCTATGGGTTTTTCATGGCCGTCCTCGTCGAGTTGCACCAGCACCGCACCGATGCCAAAATCGCTGGCGTCGCATTGCAAATAAAATTTTTTTCTAAAATCAGGATTTGATAATACAGGAGCAGATGTAAGCAGAGTTTTTATTAATTCAAAAGAATTCTGTGCTTCGGATGTCCAGGAAAACTTCTTTTTAGTCGTTAGTAATTCCGTAATAGGAAAAACAATTGATGAAAAATTGGATATAAATCTCCGATACCAGCCGGCTATACCAAGGAATCCGCAGACCTGTTTTATGTTTTTGGTAGCTGGCCAATTTAGAATCGACTGAATTTTTCCAGGGTCAGTCCCAATGATGTAGCCAAGGTAATTAACTTCGGTAACGCAAAACTTTGACTTCGAAATATTTAATGTAAGATTAGCTTTTTTAAACTGTTCTGCTATGCGAACGAGTATAGTTAAATGAGAATTAAAATCTTCTGACACAATTACTAGATCATCCAAATAGCCAAATATGCACGTACGTAAGTCAGGAGGAATTAAACTGTCCATTAAACGACATATAGTGGATGGGGCATTACATAGCCCAAAAGGCATTACCACAAATTGGTACAGAGATCTTCCAGGCACTAAATGCTGTAAGAGGCTTTGCTTCTTCTGACAACGCAATTTGCCAATACGCATCTTTTAAGTCCAATTTTGATATTAAGTTAGCCTTAGGTAGTCTTGAGAAAATTCCCTCAATATTAGGTAAAGGGTAAGCATCTTTTTTTGTAACTTCATTCAACTTTCGCGCATCTAGACATAGCCTTACCTTATTCGGTTTAATTACAAGTCTCATGGGAGAACTCCAGGGAGAACAAGAAGGTTCAACTACTCCCAACTCTAGCATACGGTCTATTTCCTTAAACATAAGATTTTCTACGGCAGGCGACACCGGGTAAAATCGCTGTTTTATAGGTTTTGCGTCACCTACATCGATCGGATGTGTAATTAAACTTGTTCGGCCAAGACCTTGTTTTTCGACATTTGGGAAAAGTTCTACTATAGAGGCTAGTTGCTGTTTTTCAATGAAATTTAAAGTACATTCTTTTAAAGAAGTCGAATCCTCAATTATCCTACTTTGTGCTGAGCAACTTGTAACGAAGTCAGATATTATCTTCGGAGGGCTTGGATGAATAGATGTGCACACCACATTTTCGAAAATTTCTGGAGCTAAATTAAAACTTTTCCAAAAATCTAAACCTAATATCAGCCTCTGTGTAATGGTTGGCACAATTAAAATTTTTAATTTTCTCACCATACCTTTAAAACCGATATCAACAACTAGAAAACCTAAAACCTTTAGCATACTACCATCAGCAGTTTTAACAAAACCTTTCATAGGATAAAATTCTTTAAATTGTTTAAAATCAAAGCTTGCTAAGTCATACCCAATACAAGAAACGTTAGCTCCTGTATCCAGAAGACCAAATTCTTTAAACTTCAAAAACTGGACAGGAGCATATAAACGTTTATCAGAGATATTATTAACAATAGTTGATATGCGATATTTAGCGCAAAGTTTTCTATTTTTAAAATAATCTCTACATCTTATAGTGGAACGTTTTTGCTTAGAGGAATGTTTACAAGCATTTACCTCAAAAATAGATTTTCTCCTTTCAATATATTTTTTTAATCTTATGTAGTAAGGTAATTTTGGATAAATAATTTTGTCAACATTTTTATTTTCATTATTCCCAATATAGTCAGGTACACGTTTCAAAAGAGTAATATTGGTCTGAGCACTTACATTAGATTTATTGTGACATAAGGGTGTATTTACTATGGGTACTGTCGAAATTTTTTCTGACTGTTGGAGTTTTTTGACTGAGCTGCTGTTTTGTTAGCACAGTTAGTACATTGCGGTTTATAAGTATTTTTCATGCCACAGCCATAACAAAAAATGTTACGCTTCTCCAAACAGTCTTCCCAAGGGTGACCAGTTTGGTCACAATTCCAACATTTTAGTTCCCTAGCTGGTTGTTGAATTGCATCTACCGACATGTCTATTTCAACTGGATCTGAGTTGTTACTTTCACATGGCAGATCTACTGTGGCCACTTGGCGTCTTGAATTAAAATTTTGGGGGTACCTCATGGTTATATTTTTTCTAAAATAGTCACTGTCCATGAGGTTTTCTCTCATTTGTACAAGTTTACGTAGATGAGCAATCGAGTGAACAGGCACATAAAGCAATTCGTGTCTTATTTCCAGTCGTAGATTACGAATCAAAATTTCTACGAATTCTGTTTCCGGTATGGGAGTAGAAAATTTGTCCAACACCCTGCATACAGATTCATTAAAAGTTTCGAAATTTTCGTTAGGTTTCATTTTTCTATTACGGATTTCCTCATGTAAATCAAAAGCTCATCTAAAATCTTTATACTGATACACAAGTGCTTCACAAAAATCTCTCCATTGCACCGTATGTACTTCTTAGTGGTAGCGCCAATACCAGTCTCGCGCCCTACCGGATAACAATATATGTAGGTTTCTACAAACCAACGAAAAGTCATTATTGAAATTTTCTCTAGTTAAGCTTCTTACCCTATATAAAAATTCATCCACGCTTATTCCATCTCTCGAACCATCAAATCTAATGTTCCAGTTTTGAATAATAGATGTGATTTTTATCTGACCTTATAGCAAAGTTTTCATCAAAGGCTGAATTGCGACCATTAGGGCGAGCTTGTTGTCGTACCTGAGAAGCATTCGAACAATTTTGGGAATGATTTTGTGGCATAGCAACTATTGGTTGATTATTTAGATTTTGCGAGTTTTGTGCAATAGTGTAATTTTGAAACATAGAGGTTACGGTTTCTAACATAGACTTTATATTAGCTATATCAATATTTTGAGAAGAACTATCCCCGGGATGATTTTCTAATAATATTTTTGGTTGGGAATTACTTTTATTAACTGCTTTGGGAGTCTTTTGAGAATTACTTGCATCTTCTAGTAAGAGACTTAAACATTGTGCACCAGAATTATCTAAAAGGGTTTGTGACTCTTCAAACAGGTTTCGAACATTACTCCGTGTGTTATACTGCTTTGCAACGCCCTAATTTTCTTAGTCCTAACTGTACTGAACAAAAAAATCTTACCTTCAATAAAAAGTGCACTGCTTCTTATTAGATGTGAATAGCTTCGCAGTCAGAACAAAAAGAATTCTTCTAAAAGAACATGGCGTACTCCACCTCTTGTCTTTATATGTATGTTTTTTTTTTTCTTTTGATTGATTAAATCAACCATCATGAACTTGACATTTGTTCAAGCAATCCACGCTTATGAAAGTCGCTGGAACTCAGCAACCTTGGCACCACTGAACAACATACGTAACACTAAACAAGGTAAGTTTATCCCAAACATACACACACACATACATATAAATACATATAGATATATATATATACATGATTAGGAAAACCATTACCTTCTAAGCCTTTAGTTACTCAGATTAGGAGGTCACTCTTCTTCTTATGTGCTCTATGTCTAAACAACCAATATGATCTGTTCCTACCAAATTCACCCTAGTCCAGACATGACCCAAACAAAAATATACCAAAACCAACGTACACATTTATTCACCAGATGGCGTTAAAAAAAATATGACCGTAATATAACAACTCATACATAGATATGTAAACGGGGTTATACCCAGGTACATAATAATATTAAAGTGTTTGTAGCTATAAAGAAAATGTTATTAATAGAATTAACATTAAGGTGAGTTCTTCTATCAATATTATCTTAACAGTACTTAGCGAGAATATTTAATTCATATAACATTTTCTTCTAGTAAGTATATAAAGTATTTAACTAGGCCTATACTTAGCATTTATTAATAAAATAATACATAATTAAATTATTTTTATAAGTATCAAAACAATTAAATTTAAATTGAAAGCAAAAGAAAAAATATAAGTTGCTGAGCTTAAAGTAAAACAATTTTAATTTAGAGAAAAAAACAATCTCCTAGTTCTAAAAGAAATATTTTGATTAGGTACAATTACAATATACAAATCTTGCATTACACATCAAACAATATTCTTTAATTGCCATCGACTTCGATGAACGCTGAATTAAATGCTTCATCATCTATGCATAACAATTCTAATAATATGGTTTTACTTGCTACTGCTGTAGTTCAATTACAAAATAAATATGGGAATTTGCATAATGCTCCTGCAATGCTAGATTCTGGTTCCCAAGTAAACATTATTACTGATGAGTTTGCAAATCGATTGAAAATGAAACGGTTTAATGCACCTATTCATATTACTGGCACTGGGCAAATAAGTGCTACCACAAATCAACAAATTTCTACAGTTGTCAAATCAAGAGTAAATAAGAATGAGGTTGTTGCTGATTTATACATCATGAAATATATTTCAACTTTTCAACCAAATTTTAATATAACTACACAAAACTGGAGGTTACCAGATAATATAATTCTCGCTGATCCACAGTTTCATAAAAGACAAAAAGTTGACATTTTATTGGGAGCAGATGTTTTTTTTTTTGATCTCCTTTGCGTGGGACAAATTAAATTGGGTGACTCCATGCCATTGCTGCAAAAAACACTTCAAGGTTGGATTGTTTCAGGTCGTTTTAAACCATTAAATCAACATATACAACAAACTTGTCATTTAATTCAGGAAAATGATACACGTATCGATGATACGTTTTTAAGTAAGTCTACCATTTAAGACTGACCCTTCTCATCTTGGCTCATCATATGATGTTGCAAAACGTCGTTTTTTAGCTCTTGAACGACAGCTTCGTAACTACCCTGATACACAACAAATGTGTAAGGAATTTATGAAGGAATATTTAAATCTCAAACATATGACATCGACTGATAATACACACCAAGTTGTTTTAAGATCTGATAGTGTAACTACTAAGCTACGCGTTGTTTTTGACGCATCGGCAAAAACTACTTCTCAATTGTCGTTGAATGATACATTATTAGTTGGTCCTACCATTCAACCGGACTTATATACAACATTGCTTAAGTTTCGTTTAAGGAAGTACGCTATTACTGCGGACATAACTAAAATGTACCGTCAGGTCTTAGTTGATGAGCGAGATAGAAAATATCAACTAATTTTATGGAGAAAAAAATCCCAATTTGCCTTTAAAAATTTTTCAATTGAATACGGTCACGTATGGCATATCACCAGCCCTGTTTTTGGCCATATGTTGTTTAAACGAATTGGTAGAAAATTGTAAAAATAAGTTCCCAGAAGGCGCAAGGGTGATAAAAGAAGAGTTTTCGTTGATGATTTACTATCAGGTGGAGATAGCTTAAAACAATTAGAAACTATTCGCACACAAGCAACACATATTTTGAAATCCGCTGGATTTAAACTTGCAAAATGGTTTTCGAATCATAATTACTTACTAGCAAAAGTATGGAATCAAATCGAATCATTGCTTGCACCCTTTTCAACTGAAGTAATATTTTGGACGGACTCAGAAATAGTATTGCATTGGTTAAAAATGCATGCTTCTACTCTTAATACCTTTGTTAGGAACCGTGTTTCACAGATACAAGAGTTTAGTAGTAAAGCAAAATGGCGTCACATTCCCACTAAGATGAATCCTGCAGATATTGTATCGAGAGGCTGCACTGTTGCCGAATTGTTATCGTTCCATTGGTTTAAAGGTCCAGACTTCATACAACAAGCAAACGAATATTGGCCAGTAAATCCACATTTTACAATAAATTTTCCAATCAAAGTACCAGAACTCAAATGTTCAAAAATTATTTGTTTCGCTTCGAGCCATCAAAACAATTGCATTATTGAAATAATAAATCGAAGTTCGTCGTATTTAAAAATATTAAAAATTGTTGCATACATATACAGATTTATTACCCCTAAAAATAAAAATAAATCAAAACATTTGACTGCTGAGGAATTAGAATGCTCGTTTCTTAAAATAATAGCTACAATACGACAACACGAATTAGCAGCTGAAATAAAATGTATTGTAAAATCAGAATTGTTAAATGCAAAATACCAAAAACTAACACCATTTTTACAAGATGTTGTACAGAATCATCGTCAAATAAGTTTGTTGCGAGTTGGCGGTCGACTTCTTAATGCAGATGTGCAGTATGATGCTAAATTTCCTTTATTGTTGCCTGCGAATATCAGATTATCTTATTTGTACATGCAATACCTACATTCATTAAATTATCATTGTGGTGCAAAAATATTAATCGGCTTATCAAGACAACGAATATGGCTCATTAATGTTCGTGAAGTAGCAAGGAAAGTAGTATGAAGCTGTGTCCATTGTTTTAAATACAAACCCAAATTAATAACACAAATAATGGGCAATTTACCTGCCGATCGGTTGAAGTGTTCGACCATTCCTTATTGCTGGTGTAGATTTTTGCGGTCCTGTCTACACTACATATCGCATACGTGGTAGACCACATTACAAAACGTATATTGCTATTTTAGTATGTTTTTAGTCGAAGGCAGTCCATATCGAAGCAGTGTCAGACTTATCCACTAACTCAATTCTTTCTTGTTTTAAAAGGTTTATTGGCAGACGTGGTGTCCTAGAGAAACTTTACTGTGACAATGCGACTAATTTTGTTGGGGCTAACTCTGAACTAAAATAACTACAAGAAAAATATTTTGATGAGCAGAATCGCACTGAGACGCTTAATTCTGTTGCTGAACGTGGCATGGAGTTTGTATTTATTCCTCCTCGCGCTCCACATTTTGGTGGCCTCTGGGAGGCCGCAGTTAAGTCTACAAAAAACTTGTTGTTGCGTACTGTTGGTTACGTAAAACTTACATTCGAAGAGCTATCGACCGTGCTTGTTGAAATAGAGGCCATATTAAGCTCACGGCCAATAGCTGAATTGTCTGAGGATCCCAATGACGGTGAGGCCCTCACACCGGCTCATCTCTTGATTGGATCCATGCTTAACACAATTCCTGAGAGGATAAAAGAAAATTCTGTTGTGCCTTACTCAAAGCGGTATCAACTCATTTCTCATTTAAAAGCTCAATTTTGGAGAATATATCAACGCGACTACGTGCTTCAACAACGTGTAAA
The DNA here is from genome assembly GCA_947397855.1 of Thelaira solivaga. Lineage (NCBI taxonomy): Eukaryota > Metazoa > Arthropoda > Insecta > Diptera > Tachinidae > Thelaira > Thelaira solivaga. Next base: position 15,231,885 of record OX377615.1, read on the forward strand.
GTGGTCAACACCTCAACCTAACTTACAAGCTGGCGACTTGGTACTGGTGCATGAAGAAGGGAGGAACCCTTAAAATGGATGTTAGGTCGAATTACAAACGTTGTAGTGGGTGCTGATGGAAAGGTGCGAGTTGCTGACGTGCAAACAAAATCAGGCTCATTAAGGCGAGCAGTCCACAAACTAGCGTTATTGTCAAAAGATTTTTGAAGCCTATGTTAGGCATTCAACGCGGCCGGGATGTTTGTACTGAATTAAAAATTGTTATTTGTATTAATTGTAAATATGAGCATATGTCACTGTAACAACATAATACTTTTAAAATTATTTTAATATTATTTATAATACATTACATATGTAAACTATGTAATGTAAAGTCATTGTGTTTTAAAAAGTTAAACCAATTATTCTTGCAGTGTATTTCCTTCTTGTTTGTGTGACATTTTAATGAAAAACAAAAAGAGAAACTGCAAGAATGTCATACTTGTTTGAAGTTATTATTGAAAAGAGAAGTTAGAATTAATAAAACCACCAGCCTGTGCAGTTGAATTAGCGCACAATAAATTTTGAATAAACTTTGTTTCTTTTCGCATCTTGGGTAAAAACTCTTACTCAACACACGCTCAAAAACCTAGGTGTGAACATGGTATTAGGTACACTAATTTTATTATCTGCAGTTATATTGGCAGCAATTTCATCGGCAGCAGTCACATTGGCAGCAGTTTCATCGGCGTCAGTCACATTGACATCTGTGTCATAAGCTGGCTCTAGTACCACAGCTAGCTTATCCATCGCCTCTACATCGGGAGTGCCTACGTCGGCATTTTTGTTCTTTAATATGGCTTCATATAGTGGTCGCAACTGGACAATCGTAGCGGTAGTCGGAAACTCCACCCCTGCATCCTTTAATGCATTGGCCATCATCTGTCGGTTTGGTCTCAAATCCATTTAATACTTTTTCACAGATATACTCTTTGTACCCCACACCTGATGTTATAATAGCTTATGGTTTATTTCATTATTTCGTAATTACCAAGATGCAAGTTGAATAAAATATATTATGAATATCTATCATCAAAAAAGAAGTCGAATCGTTGTTGGCTTATCCGTTAAGTTGGCTGTGGTTTTACAAAACCGCGCGATCATCTTTTACCATTCAGTGTTGTCAATCCCCAAAACCCACTACAGTATATTCAGCGTGTTTTCGGCAGTTTTATTATATGTTAATAAAGGGTCCGCCATCTAACTTTTTTTTCAACTAGTGCTTATTTCGTGAATGATAACACTTAGCTCATGTCTGTTTTGACAGATAATTAGTTTTATCCTTCCGCTGAACGAATACGGTTGTGTATACGCTTGAAGAACGCTGGGAAATATTGCGACATTACTTTGAAAATCATGGTAATGTTGCAGAATGTGTGCGAAAATCGCATACAAAAAAATCATCTTCACTGTTTGGTCCGGATTTTGGTCCAGAGGCAATATTGGGCCATTTTTCTTCGAAAATGAGCAAGGAGTGGCCGTTACAGTCAATGGCGATCGTTATCGGGCCATGTTGAACGAATTTTTGTTCACAAAAATTGAAGAGGAGGATATTGGCAACATTTGGTTTCAACAGGACGGCGCTACGTGCCACACAGCCGAAGCTAAACTCGATGTTTTGCGCCCTGTTTTTGAAGATCGCATTATCAGCCGCAGAGCTGATGTCGTTTGGCAACCTCGGAGCTGCGATTTGACACCGTTGGACTATTATTTGTGGGGTGCCGTCAAAGATAAGTGTTACGTCGACAAGCCAGAGACAATTGACGCTTTAAAGGACAATATTCGTGAAGCCATTGGTGAAATACAGCTGCACACAATCGATAATGTGCTTAAAAATTGGACCGATCGTGTAGGATACTGCATGGCTAGCCGAGGCAGCCATTTGAATAAAATTATTTGAAATTATTAACCGGAAGGATTGTACTTTAAAATAAAAAAAGAAATTTGAGAAAATATTCAGTAGTTTTTTTATAGCATTTTCAAAAAAAAAAAAAAAAGTTATTTGACGGACCCTAACGATAGCGACACGTCAAATTTTTTTTTTTTGGTGAGCAAAAAAAATGTTAATTTTATATTTAGAGGTTTATTACTTGAAAGTTTAATATTAATACTTGGAGTTTGGTAAGTTTTTAACTAATTATTGTATTAAAATTAAATAAAATCAAAAAATTTAATAAGATCAGCTGACCGAAAACATCGTGTGAACAGCTGCGTTTTTATTTTAAAACATTTCTCTAAAACACAGGTGTGAACTAGTCGTCTGCTTTAAAACATTCATTCATTTCTCTTCATTCAAATAACAAGGAACAATATCAATTAAGAGAGAGTAAAACAAATGAAAACACAATTGGATGAAATGAGTTTTATATGCTTGATGTTATAAACACGATAAATACCATATTCATGTGTGTTTGAATGAGACTGAATTTGATTTGAAGCAAAACAAATATATTAACAGCTTGGTTTTTTACACAGTTTATTCAAATATTGTTTGAATATATGAGTTTATTAAAATTTCAGCGAATTTAATTGTTATTGTGAACTTTTGAAATAATAAATTATATGCATGTATACGAGTACATACATTTAGTAAATTCTTGCAGTATACTTAAAAATAAAGACATGATGTTCATCCGTAGAAAGAAACAATTTGTTTTCATTTGCAGTCTTCCTAATGTAAAAAATTTAAAAAAAAGTATCAATAAAAATAATAATTAGCGAACTATCGTACTGTATTTGTATTTTTATTTTTTCGTCCCTTATAAATATTTAAAAAATGTACACACATTACATTTGTTTAATTTTACCATAGAAGTTTGAATATTTCAAACAACTAGTAAACATTCAAATAAATTTGTACCAACAACAAACTCAAATATTCAATTCATTCAACCCTCTTAAACATTGTCAAATAAGTATAGCCAAAACTTCTCTTCGGATAGTGTTTGTTTCATTACTCTTGCTGTTTTTGTATTCATTTATTCGTTTTGATTAACATTGAATGTCGAACACTGCGTAGTTAAAAATCAAGCGAGTGGTTTGAAATGCCTTTTTTTGTATTTGATGCAGACCATTAGTGTGAACATGGTATAAAATTTGGATACTTATTGTAATTTTCTTATAGAAAGATTTAATAAAAACAAAAATGTCAAAAAAATATGATTTGATCAGTATTATAGTGTAAAGCCCCCTTTACAGCAGTAAATATAGAAACTATTACATTTGAGTGTAACTATGCACATGTTTAGTATAGACCTCTTTAGGAAAGTTACTTGTATTAGTTAAATAATCGTATGTTGTGCTTTACACTTTAATTTTTTTATTTATTTGTTACATTTTGCTGTTCGTTATTAATTTACAAACACATACGTCTAAATTTATGTAATAAAATTCTAATGAAATGTGACTTAAATATATAAAATGTCGTACATTTACTTTAATAGTGTCATAATTAAATAAACATGATTTGACAGGAGTAAAGTTTACAATTTGTTTACAATCTTATGGAAAATATTTTTAAAATATTTGTTTGATAGTTTTACTGAATAAAAGTAATAAAAAATAATTTTATTAACTTGAAAAATAAAAATTTTTGGTTATGACACTATTCAAATAAATCAGTATAGCCGCGAATTTGCTTATATGCATTTTTCTTTCAATAAATATTTCTCTTATAAATATATAACTTATAAAGTAGTTTGTATAAATAAAAATTAATATTATAACTTAAATTATTTATTATTTTGCTAAATACAAATCGTTGACTTTTTTAATTAATTAAATATATATTAAGAATGTTTATTAGTTTTATACAAAAAAATTCTAACAATCCTTTATACATCATATTCTCTTTAGTTTTGTAATCTTGTCCAAACAGATTACCTATAGCAGCCACATTCATTTAAAATAATTTTGTTTTTGATTAGATGATTGTGGTTTGAAGAGCGCTACCTGCAGGGTGTCTCACTGCACTATTGACTATAGGGGTCAGCATGTTATATGGCTTTATTAGCAAGTAATAAAGTGACCTATATATACGTTGTTGATACTGCAACGCGATTTTTGGCTCAGTATACTTCTTCTTATACAGGTATCACAAAGGGATCCAAGTGATGGTATCAGGAGACCCAAGTGAGCCCCCTCTGTTTTCCTCTGTTAACCTTAGTCAAGGCAATATACTAACTACGACGCTCTTAACTATGCAGTGTATTTATTTAGAAGCATTCGTAAAATTGTGTATACACAATAAGGTGTTATTATTGATCGCGACGAATATGACAACGCTGACCATATGTTTAAATTGACAAAGTCGAGAACGACACTCGTAATAAGGCTGATCCTGTTATACACAGAAACTTAGAAATAGTCAAATTTAAATACCAACTTGAGTGAAAATTGAAAATTTTTGGAATCACATACTAGGATTTCGAAACCTTAAGTCATTTAAAAGCAGGTTATAAATTAAATCAAATTATACGCATTCAATCAAATATGCGCTTGGCCATCTAAAAACCATTATTTCAATCTTTATTTTACAAAGTCTTGCAGATAGTTAAAAAATATTATTATCGATAGAAAACGTGCGAAATTTTAGGTTTTTTGTATGAAATAATTAAAAAATTCGAGCCAAGCCTACAGAGCTGACAGCTTGGATGAATACAGTATTTTCTTTTGGCTTTTGCTTCTTCTTTTTTATTTAATGTTTCTTAAAAGCAAAATTTTTTTTTCAATTTTCTTATTTTGTTTTCTTAATTCTATTAATTCTATGCCTCTTTTTCGTAATCTTTGTTTTAAAAGCTCCGTTTTCTTAAGTATAATTCTTAAGTTTTACTAATTAACGTAGCTCCGTTTTTTTAAATTCTAACCTCAAAGCTATCATCTATCGGCATAACAAATTCAGGAGGGCTGCACAAGCATACTTTTTCTTCTTTTTCTTTAGTTTCAGTGCTTCTTTTTTCTCGTCGGTATCAATAAATTTGAATGCAAATTGGCAAAGAAAAACAAGCGTATGCATTTTTTTAATTCTTCAGTCAAAACAGTCAGTCAATGGTATTATTTCCAGATAAAATGCTTAAATCTATGGATTGAAAATTTTTTAACTGACTAATTAAAAATATTTCATAAAATAAAGAATTTGGAAAAAATAAAGTTTTGTATTCGTGTATGTTTAACTTGTAGTGCTTTAGATATTTCTTTGGTTGCGGTGCTTTTTAAAATTCAAAAGTTGACAACGCTGATAAAATTACTTTTAAATATGGTACCTCTCACAAAAAAAGGTTACATGCAGTGTTGTCAATTTAGTGCTTTTATTGGGTCTAATTATTCCGTGCCACGATTGTGGAAAGCATTTTTTGTGCGGAAGTACAATTTGCAATTATTTATTCCGTTGCTAAGGTATTCTTTCGCAGTTTATAATCTCTCTATTTACCATGCTGGTATTATCATATTATTGATACCGCATATACGAGTACATAGATAAATAAATTTCTACATTATGCTTACGTCTAAATTTTCTCACGGAAAGTGAACTGTAAGAACAAAATTGTAACAAAAAAAAAATAATTTAGCAAGAATAGAATGTGTTTTAGCTTAATGTGTCTTATTTTTCGAAAATAGTTTCGTTTTATTTATTGAAAATTTCTTTTCTTTTTTTTTATTTTAAATTAAAATTTATTTTGTTATTAAAAAATTAAATTTTTTCTTATCGCCAACAGTTGTTACAATAACACAACTCATTCACAAGACACAATTTTATAATTCATAATTAATTGAAACAATTCAAAATAAAAATAATTACGTAGGAATGAATAATAACAATTTGCATATCGATCGATATTTCTTTCCGTTAAATTTTCCTTTCCATGTGGAATCAATAATACAACCCATATAGTAGAAAACAAGGCGAATCTATACCAGAATTCGCTTAAAAGCTGTTTTATTCCAAATTGTCAAAATTTATTTCAATTTGAAATTTGAATCGGAAAAGTTAGTCTATTTTAAAAAATTCAGTTTTTAGAATCACCATCATCACATCTCGCACCATTAAATAAAAATATAAAAATTTTATGCACAAAAAAAAAACGCAAAGCTAATTTGCTTAAAATGTGTAGATTGGATAGTTTTTAATTGATAATTTAAATTTAATACAAGTAAAGCATTTAACCACAAAATACATAAGATGACTTGCGCTTTATATTTTGGTAGTCTAGACTTTAAATAAATTTAACTGTAATTATTTTACATAGTATGTGGCTGCTATTTGCTTGTTTGTTTCTTTTGTAGTTTAATTTCCTTAACTATGTTTGTACAGGGTGGGCAAAAAGAAATCAAGGGGTGTAAAAGTTTAATAACTTTTTTGTTTATTAATTTTTTTTTTTTATTTTTTCTTTCAGATTATATAGACAACCCTTGGAGAATTTATAATGGAGAGGTTCACAACTGAACAGAGAACCAGAACAATAGAATTTTATTATTTAAACCAGAGATCAATTATTTTAACGCAAAGATTATGAGTGATGAAGCTCATTTTCATTTGAATGGCTTTGTTAACAAGCAGAACTGTAGGTTCTGGGGTTCTCAAAATCCAAGAGCCATTCATCAACGCCAATTGCACCCCATCAGGTGTACAGTATGGTGTGGGATCACATCTGAAAATGTCATTGGGCCCTACTTCTTCGAGAATGAAGATGGAAGTGCTGTAACCGTAAATGGAGAGTGGTATCGTTTTATGATAGAAAATTTTTTACGTCCTGTTCTTGAAAACAGACCTGGTATGTGGTTTCAGCAGGACGGAGCCATTGCCCATACTGCCCGAGACACAATGGCACTTTTAAGTCAAATTTTTGGCAAGTGAATAATTTCTCGAAATTCGGAAATTATTTGGCCAGCGCGATCGCCAGATTTGACAGCACCCGACTATTTTCTTTGGGGGTTTTTGAAGGAGCGAGTGTATGTGAACAAGCCAGAGACAATCCTTGAACTCAAGGCAAACATTGTTGAAGAAATTCGAACGCTACAGCCACAAGTTTTGAAAGATGTTATGGAAAATGCTCTAAAAAGAGCCCATCAGTGCGAAGTTGAAAACGGTGGTCATTTAAGAGACATCATTTTTCATACTTAGTGTAAAAAAATTTCCATTTTGTATATTATATAATCTGAAAGAAAAAATAAAAAAAAGTTAATAAACAAAAAAGTTATTAAACTTTTACACCCCTTGGTTTCTTTTGGCCCACCCTGTATTTAAGTATGTGTAAATAATAGTTAATAAGAGTCTTTTTGGTGCAACAGAAATATTATTTATTTTTTCTTTTTTTTTGTAAATCATACAAATTCGCTTATGTTAATTATATGTGTTTAATTTTTGGTACTAGAGAAGGATTGTCGTAGGCGATGTAAAAATCACTAGACGAGAAAAATATCAGATGTCTCAGATTTTGTACATGCACTGCCGGTAGGTGAAGCTGCCGATGCTAAAGAGTTGGCTCTGGTAGCTGCTAATGGTGAACGCATATCCTGACTAAGTGCTGTATTAACAGACTGGTTTTGTACGCCCTCATAATAGTAGGAATCTATTAATTAAAAGTAAGAGAAAAATTATATGAATATATAATTACACTCAAATTTAAAAGTTGTTGAAAACCTTACAAAATGCATTTTAAACAAGTTTCAATATATTTATCACCTTATCCAAAAAAAATTTAGAGTTTAGTCAATTTTATCGTTATTTTTCATATAAATTTTACTTTAAAGTCTACGTAAGTTTTTTTTTGGATAAGAAGGTTAGGCTGTAACAGGGTGTCGCTAAAAATTAAGAATGCCAAAAGGGAAATCCTTAAATCCTAGAATTTTTTAGATTCATAAAAACAAATATCTGAATTTTTTTAGGATTTTGAATTTATAAAATTTATTGGATAAACACGAAAAAAATATTTATCGCAATTGAAGATTTTCGTTAAATTTATGGAATTTTTATTATTAACGTCACATTTTTTTAACAATATTATATAGCAGTTATCAAGCAATTTAGAAAATGATACGAGTTATTTTTTTAAGTCATACTTATGTACAGCGTTGCAATTTTCGACCTTTTTAAAGCTAGTTTTAGCATTTTTTTCGCATTTAGCCTCAAAATTTATGATTTAGCTGCTGGCTTTTTTCCTAGCCTTTTTTGTTTCTCAAAATAGCCTTAAATAACCTTTTTTGGAAAAATTAAAACAAGACTGAAACCAAATTAGCTAAAATAATATTTTCAATAAAACTTTGATATGAAACGAAGGTAATTTCATAAGTAAAGAAAAGTATTTGACTTCTAACTTGTAAAATAAAAAGGCACTTTATTCTTAATTGATTAATTAATTATTTCATTTAGTATTTAGTTATCTAAAACTACCGTTTAGTAATGCTGAGGTTGCTCGCTTTTGAGTACGATAGAGCAAGCTAAATATCAAAATAGAAATCGTATTAAAAATCAAAAAAAAAATTGTTACTAAAAGGAATTTTAAATATTATTTTTTAGAGTTTGATATATCATGTTTTTTTGTGTGTTTTATAAAAATTATAATTAAGATTCTTAATGTAATAGAGAATTAAGAAAATTATGAATTTTAAGCTGTAGCTTTTTAACCTTTTCTAGCGTTTTTTTAGGGAAATATACCTTATTTTTTCTAAGCCCTGGCAACGCTGCTTATCATATATATGTGTCTGTGTATGCATATAACCATTATATAAAATTAACCTTCATCTCATCTTTGTGTTGAAAACCACACAAACAAATTTTATTTTCTAAATTGAAAGAGAACAAGTTAAATTCCGCTGTGCAGAGTTTTGTATACCCTTCACTGTGTTAGCCAAATATTCATATTTTTCACTTTCCACATTCTTCTTAATAAGTTTTTATTATAACATAAGCGATCAACTCGTTAAAAAAAATTTTGAATGAAAAAGACTCAATATTTTGAGTACTTTTTTCTATAAAATTTCTAGACGACTTGATTTCTTGTGTTATAAACACAGCATATAAATATCAAAAAAAAAAGTATATAATGGAAATGGCTAGTTTATTACATATTAAATATAAAAATTTATTAATTTTTTATTGGAGCGATATATCGATAAAAAAAAAGAAATTTTTATAATACGATCTCAACTTAATAAACTAGACTTTTCAATAAAAAAAGGTCATATAAACTTACAAATAAAAAATTATATAACAATACAAAAAGGAACAACATATATTGATAAAAAATTTTTCTTCCAATAAGTATTATTTTATTAAACCTAAAATAAATAATTAATTTCGGTTGGAGAAACTAAAATTAACGATTTCTAAGAAACATTCCTTTCTGAGAAGCTCATTTTGAAAGCAATAAAATGTCTGAAGGACTCAATTTTTAAATTAATAAAAACAGAAATTCTAAGAAAGATATTAAATTGGAATGCAGAATAAATTTAATTTAATATAATTTTGCAAACATTTGAAAAAAAATTTTTAGCCAAACATATTTAATTAAATATTTAATTAACTACAACAATCGAAAAAATTCTCTTTAACAAAGATGCCTGCATTCGTAATCCTATTACAATAAAGGCATTAAAAAATACACACACCCATATACACTATTTTAAGTTTCGTGTACAAACATTGATAGAATAAGAAAAAGTGAAAGCAGAGCAAAAATTAATGAAAATGTGGACCGATTGCTGTCGTTTTTCGCACAGGTATTACGACTCTCATTTCAAACAAAGCTGCATACCACGTTTTTTTACGTTTCTTTGTTTAGACAAAATACGCAAAACACCCACTCAAGAAATGGAGAAAAATAGAGGTAGTTGCGGTTTTTGACTCATAGGTCAGCCATTTATGAACCGATATCGCTAAATCGACGGATATCGCTAAATCGACTTCGCTATTCATAAGAATGCAGAATATATATTCTTTATAGGGTGTCCCATGCACGGTGTAGAAATTACAAGCGGAAGCGGGGTGTGTTTTCTCGGTGAGTTACCCCACCTTGATGTATCACTATCGGGGGTAAATAGATGCACCAGCACCTGAAACTACTATGGGTTTGAATCTGGCAGAAGGATACCTTCGGGGTACGACCAGCGACTCTCAACACTGGTACCACGGGAACCGGTAGCCCCACACAGGAAACTCCAAGTCCGAGCTATGGGTTAAGAGCAGATTTTCATAGTCGAACGCTCAATGCTGAAGTGTGTGGACCGAACTTCGTTCCAACCCTGCGGGGTTTAATGGTTGATGTTCTGGGGACTACATCCCTGGTTCATTATTCGGTCTGTGAGGACGAGTTTCATTGAAACAGAAAGTCAATTTGATACGGGTTTTAGATCGGCTCAACTCCCTCAACAAGGGTGGTGTGTGTGACATAGCTTTAGCACACATAACTTGCTACCTGTGTCCTTTATTGGTCACAGGGACTTTAGTGGTAGGCACTGATACCACTCGTGGTTTGACCACGGTGAGATCTAGGCCCAGGTCGCTTAGCATAAGCCTTTTTGACTACCGCATATCCAATAGTCGTTTCTCCTTCCCATAATAAATCTCGTATAAAGTAATGATTTATCCTGAACAAGAATAGTAGGCCATCCGCACCAATTTTAATCTGATATTCTGCAATTTCGTTGCCTTCCAATCTCCATAACTATAGTAGAATAATGCTTTGATCGGAAAAAGCTTTCAAGTACGCTTAGAGTAACTCCGCTATCCAAGAGAATGTATATTCCGATATCATGAGAGCCATATAGTTGAAGGTATGAACGCTTGAATATTGAAATATATTGCAATACGTTTCTCCAAGATTAGTACTCACAGATGCTTACTTAGACTCGGCTGGAGAAGTCTAGTATTCTATTCATCCTGCTTGAGACGGCGAGATGTTACGCAAAAGAGACTATCTATCCGATGCACATTGTTGTTATTCCAGTTTCGCCTTCTTTCATCCCACAAACTGACTACTTCCGAAAAAAAGAGAGACCCCTTTTGTTTTTTTATTGGTGATTATCGTAGTTCTGTAAAAACTACAATATTTTTTATCGTATCACATGCAAAAGTTACTCTTAAAGCTTTTCCCATTATGTACAGTTAAATTTTATTCTTAGTTAGAATCTTATCTAGAATGACTCCTAGAAGGTCCCACGTTTTCTCTTTTCGTGTTAAATATAATAAAATGACTTAATAAATGTATTATTGCTTATAAAAAATTGTTTTAACCGAAAAAGCCATGTTACTACTATAAAATACATAGAAATTTCATATGTGTTGAAAACCACATACGAAGGTAAGCAAGGTGAGTTTTCTTGAGGATGAGATGAAGGTTAATAGCTTCGATGTGTTTTCTTATTTAAAAGTGAACATATTGTAACAACCCAAAAGTCGTGCTCTCGTTTTTGAGTCTCACCATATCTTTTAGGAAAATAATAATTACAAATAATACTGATCATCAACACTAGTAAAAATCATTTACCACAAATTTTACAGAGTGTCAACACTATAAAAAGAAAAGCAAGTGTTGAAGCGAGATTAGTTGATCAGCAGCTTGCCATGGACTAAGAGCTGCTTAGTAGGTAGAGGTACTCGTTTAGTGTACGCTACTAAGCATTTTGTGTGCATGGTGGGTACTCCTACGAGTGGCTTAGTGAGTAAAGGGTATCATTTACCGTGTATCACTAAGCTTTCGGGTATTCATATAAAATCCTTGGTATGTAGAGGTAAGACAATGCCTACAACAAACACTGAGTTATAAAAACTACGCATTGTATGTGTGAAATAAAAAGGAGGAAATTCAATGCAGATCCGCTCATAAGCTCGCAATTATATATGTATTTTAGGCATAAGAACAATGGCGCGTACACAATGTAAACAAATTTTGACAGCTATCGAAGCCAAAACGATGGAGAGCCTTTAATGCTTAGCCGAGTATAATTCTGTCAAAATCTTTTAAGTGGGTGCTACACACATAAAATTTCGACATCAATCAGTCAAATCAAACTAGTTTTTGATTTTCATCAAATTCACATGTATACATTGCATGTGATTTCTATTTAAAAAACGCACACAAATGCATTGATTGATGTTGAAATTTGCCATATGTATCAGCCACTTTAGGACAAAATCCAAGCATGGTAAGGCCGTTCACATTAGTCATACAAAATAAACGTAACCACTACTCTTGAAAATATTGAAATAACCTGATTATGTTTTTACATAAAATTAAATAAAATAACATGATAACGCATTTTTTAATTTATGATTTATTGCAAAACCTTAGTTTTCTTAAATTTTACATGCTACCGAAAAATTTATCAACCGGAAGCGAATTTTGACAATTGCCAAAATTCAAGAATGCGACTCACAACTAGTCTATCGTATCGAATAATGTTTCGATACGTGTCGAGTAAGCCAATAGTATTTGTTGTTCATATTATAATAGATTTATACACAAATGCTTCTCAAATGAAAAAAATAAAAAGTATAGCCTGAATTTAGACAACAATTATACTAGAAGAATTTTTGTACAGGGTGGCGCAGAATGAGCTATATGGTTTAAATGGTTTATAACTTTTTTATTTATGCGATTATTATAACTTTTTTTTTTAATACAGTATATTATTGACGAAAATTTCCAATCAAATGATTTATTGCTGACGCTGTGGGTGCAAAGCGCACATTAAAATGACGACGATATGCACGCTGTGTCAACACAATAGACTGTTGGCTTGAAAATTAAAATTATTTTTGTACGTTGTTCGATTGTGAAATAATTCATAATTAATTCTCCAAGTCTTCTTCACAAAATGCTGAAAAAAAAAACAAAAAAATAATAATTGAAAAAGTTATAAAGAATTCAAACCATATAACTCATTCGGCGCCACCCTGTACAATGAAGAAAATTAAAGGGATTCCTTTCAAAATGTATAAATCTATAACTAAATAAAACTTGCATTTTTAAAACTTTCTGTTGACCGTGTTCGTTAAGAAAGTAATTTATGTATTTTCGTTACGATATACTTTGCTGTCGAATAAAGTACAGTAAGATTACACGCGATCGAAGACTCGCTATCGACTGTTATCATCTCAAATTACCATACTTTTTACTCGATATCCACATGATACTAAAATGTAAAAATTTCGATCAATTTTACTCGATATTAAATGCAGTGATTAGACCGCTGATGATTCAAATTTACTCTTCTGCAAAATCACAGATTTAAAATTTTTCGAATTAAAAATTTTTTTATTACAATTTTTACTAATTGTTCAAAAAGCATATTTTATGATTAAATTTAATTTAGCAAGACTTGCCAGCATTGGATTGCGTTTACTGTTTCAGTTATTTTTTCTTAATTTTTCTTTGTTTTTGACGAAATTGTGTAAAAAATTGCAGAAATTTAAAAAATTTTATATTTGAAGTTGCTGTTACGTACAAAAAAAATTTACCAGCAATTATAAAGAAAACTTACTTAAAATACCGCCTCCTGAACCATAACTATACGAACCATATGCACTACCATATTGAGAATATGTTGGGCTATAGGTATAATCGGAAGAGGGAACAACGGATCCACAAGCTGAATAAAAAGAAAGAAATATTATTAAAATTCAATCAATAATTAAATTTTTACACAAAAATCTGTACATTGGGCGAAAAAACAATAATAAAATTTTAGATTGGTGCGATCATTAATACTTTTCTCCAGGTTTTAAGGATCGTAGTTAAAATAAGCACACAAAGAAAGAGAGAGAGTGTAATGTGAGTGCATTTAAAAACTATAGTAATAATGGTGCACGAGGTTTCTATACAAAACAAACACATACTTATGTATGTATTTATATGTGTGCATTTATTACATATATGTACAGCAAGTGCAATTTTTGAGATACAAACTCCCATCTCAAATAACTAAATATGTTGTTCAGTACAAGCGACGTCTTGTCTAGAAATTTGTATATGAAAAATACTAAAAAAATTAAATGTTTTACATAAAAATTTCCTAGACGAGTTCATTGCTTGTGCTAGGAAAACAGCACATTAGTATGTATGCATGGTGTAGTAGAGATTTCGGTGAAAATAACTTGCCTGAAGTATAGTGACTAAAACTAGGCAACATTGTGGTAGTAGTTGTCGCATAGCCAGTCATATCAGCAGTACATGTAGTAGATGGGAATGTTGGTAAATTAACATTATTTGAATTTGTGATACTGCTGGGCGGCAGTAATATGAGTGAGGTAGGATTTGTGGGTATTTGAGTTTGATCTTGTTGTGCTTCAAGATGTTGTAGCTGAGGCTGAATACTATTACTATCATTCTGAGATCTATTGTTTGTAGTACTATTGCTATTGCTATTAATATTACTGAGGTGTGTTGTTGATAAAGTAGATGTTGACGTTGCAGCACTGCTAATTGAAATTGCTGCTGCTACTGTTGCTGTTGTATTGCCTGAGTTTGGGCCGCGTGAGTGATGGTTTCGTCGCATAACCGGTGGCAAAACTGTTGTAACCCTTCCACCATCATCCGTATCTAAAATAGTTAGTGAAATTTCAGTTGAAGCTGAATCATCCACGACTTCAGCAGCACTAGAGTGTGTTTGCGATTCAATTGTATTGTTGTTATTGTTGCTGCTGTTATTCACAATATTTTCAATATGGCCCAGGGCTGTATAACTGTTATTTTCAAGTGCAATAGCTATTGTTTTTAATTATGTTTGTTTGTTTTTTTTTTCATTGAGATCGATCATATACGTAAATAACAAAGGCACATAAAAAACAAGTAATAAAAAAATTATAAAATAATTGAATAGAAAAACATGAAAAATAAATGAAATCAAGTTGATCGCATAATCATAGTAACAGCGATATATAATAAATAAACAAATAATTTAAATATATAAGATGCAGTTTACAAATTTAATATCACTTGATGATTTCAAGTCACTAAAACAACTTGCTTACCTTTTTTTTCACTATTATTTATGAAATGTAGGAACGATGTGCAGAAACTAAATGCAGTACAAGATTAACTTTTTTCTAATTTATAAGCCTTAAGAAAAAACCATGGAATTTATCAACTGTTATTTTGAAAATTTTTCATTAATTATAAATTACTAGATGTTCTTTATTACGCGTATGTACCATTTTTAGAGAAATCCGTTTACAAAAAGAATTTTAATTGTTAAAAACACATCCAACAAAATGCAGCCATTTATTATTTTATAAAGTGGCTCATGTCTTTGCTAGCAGTGTCAACAGAGCCGCCACCTAAAGTGTTAAATAACATACGAGGGCGGATCAATAACTTCGTGATTTTTTGAATGAAACACAGTTTTTTTTGCAAAACAAACATTTATTTTTCAACATAATCTCCTTTTAACTCTATACACTTAGTCCAACGTTTCTCCAGTTTTTGTATCCCTTCCAAAAAATAGAATTTTTCGGGGTCCTTAAAATAGGCATTTGTTTGGTCAATAAATTCATCGTTGGAGCTCTTTCCACCGAGCCATTTCTTTAGGTTTGGAAATAGCAAGGAGTCACTAGGGGCTAAATCGGGAAAATATGGTGGATTAAGTACCAATTCGTAGCCCAATTCATAGAGTTTTGGCATTGAGACTGCACACGTGTGCACCCGTGCATTATGGTAAATTGAGAGCAAACGCGACACCCATATTGCAAACAACTTTCTTAAACCCAGCTGACCATTTAAAATTGAAACCACACTGCCATATGACATGCCTATGGCATCAACAATCTCACGCACTTCTTCGATCGGCCAACACTATAGCATGGATTTTTTAGGCATTTTCGGGTGTACTTATTTCAATTAGCCGTCCAGAACGTTCAGCGTCAACGAAAGTCAGTAAACCACTTTTTTACCATTGAAATCGATGGTGCAGAGTCCCTATAGTATTTATCGAGCTTTTCCTTGGTTTTTTCGCAAAAAATAATGTTTAATTAGCATTTGAAATTAATTTTTTTTCCATTTTTAGAAAAATACACGATGTTGTATGTTTTGAACAGCTGTTAAACGCAAAGTAAATAACAAGACTTGCTCAAAATTTGACTGTAGTCTATTAACAGGTGGTAGTTGATGGGAACAGTGTTGCATTTGATATAACTACGACGGCAGTTCGAAAAGTCACCGACTTATTGATCCGTCCTCGTATTTCAAAGCATAATTTTGAGCTTAAATTATGTACGGATACACATTTTTTTTAATTGGGCATAAAAATTGGCGTGGTCAATCCACAAGTATATGGCGACCTTTATTTAGTTATTGCCCTCGAAGTGAAAAATGCTATCATAAATCTCCCATAAATATTCTTAAGGAAATTTTTCCTAAAGAAAATTTTGGTTTTTGTGAAAAATTCCAAAATCAGAGATCTTTTTATGTTCAAAAAAGGCAACAGTTTTATTGATGATACTCCTTGGAGAAAATATGTACCAAATTTCAGATAAATGCGTTGGAAAAAAAAATGTGTATAGGGAACAAGCAAACAAACAGAAAATATATTTTATTTATATAGATAAAAAATAAATTAGAGGAAAGTGAGAAAAATCCCATAGAATTTGTATTCATACTTGGCTTGAATAAGACTTGACCTGTACGCCTTCTTCGGAAGGATAAATTATCCATTTCGGCTGATTGTAAATTTATAATACTTGCTGTTGTGCGATGTATTGAAGGTACCCACATCAATATTGTAGCCCCAAAGGAAAACTATTCCTAAGCAAAAATGAAGTGAATAAATTTTATGAAAAAGTGAAAAAATTATTTACGATAAAGGGAAATTTTTTGAAGTAAACAGTTTTTCATGTTATCATTCTCAATTGAATTACTTAAAAAAATGTAATTGCAATGGAGTTATTTCTGATTGCAAAACTTTGTGATGAAAGGGGTGCATGATTCATACGTTTGTATATGTTTTAGAATTTGTAGATTTGATTTCTGGTTTAAAATCTATACGCATACATACATAGAGATTTTCAGCAATTAAATCGAGAAGCTCTGTAGACACATTTACTTTGGGTTCAAAGACAGAGTAAATAAAATGTTACACCGTTCCTCGCTTTTGTGATAACCAAGAAAATTATCACACAGTGCAACAATCACAGAAGCGACAACTATG
The DNA here is from genome assembly GCA_947397855.1 of Thelaira solivaga. Taxonomy (NCBI): domain Eukaryota; kingdom Metazoa; phylum Arthropoda; class Insecta; order Diptera; family Tachinidae; genus Thelaira; species Thelaira solivaga. The sequence goes on from OX377615.1 coordinate 15,249,063, forward strand.
TCGCGGTTGGTAATGAATTTTTAAGTGTGTATGGTGAAATCGTCTACAATATGTCCATAAAAATTCATTCCTTGCGTTCACATTTGGACTTCTTCCCAGACAACTTGGGCCAGTTCAACGATGAACCAGGCAAACATTTTGACCAAGAAATGGTTCAAAAATAAAATAAAAATGGCTACTTCAACGGGATGATGATCATGCTGAGTTAAAAAAAAAAAAAAACTGACAAGCACAAATTTTTGAGTGAAATGAATAATTTATAGAAAAACATTTTTTTAATAAAAAGTTTAATAAATCAGTTAATTTTTAATTTATTACAAAAATTTTACATTTTCTTTATAAAATACTGTGTAAAACCGTCTCCAAAACAAATTTTGTTTGGTGGGGACATACGTACATATTTCTCAAGTTTACTTAAATGATATACATACCATTCAAACGGCCTCAATAGTGTATTTCAAAAACGAATTCTTGTTGTACTCGACAGCACCTACCAGAAAAAAAATATTACTTCCTAGGTATTTTTTTTATCGCACAATGTAATCCTTTAAAAAATATGAGCCAGTGTATAAAGAAGTGAATGGCTGTATTTATTTGATTTGGTTTTTTAACAATTAAAATTCTATTTGTGAACGGATATCTCTAAAAATGAGCTCTATAAAGACCAGAACGGGCGAGACCAAGCAAAAACATCTAGTGAATTAATAAATTAATTTATAAATAACTAATTTTTATTCGGCATTACTGGAAGAACACAATTTTATCAATAGTCGGCACCTAATGACGACTACAAGAAATCTTACAAACTGTTTGTGGCTAACTAAAATATAATTATTTTTCAACTATTTTCTCTCCATAGAAACCATTATGACATGAAAATTCTTAAAAAAAAGTAAGTTAATCCACTCTTTCATTCACTTCTGCATAATAGCAAATTCTGAATAAATAACTCATTTCAGTAAAATGAACTCATTGGAAAAAGAGAGCTGAGGAGGCTATTATTTGACCAGAAATTAATTTTTTAAGTATATGTAAATTCTGCTGTTCCTATTTATTTGAGCTATAGCAACAAAAATGGCGGCTACTGGGACATACCGAACTTAGGAGCGTTTACCTTAATATTTTAGGTGATTTTTATTTAACTAGCGGAACCTTTTCCAATATTTGATCTTTGTTTTGAATATTTGATATTTTAAATTTAAGTTAATAAATTGTTAGAAAAAGAAAATGAGCAAGTTCCCAAATTTTTGTCTGCTTACCTGTATAATATGGGGAAATAGCTGAGTCATGCATGCTGGAGCCTACCTTCATATCTTGTATACTGACTGGAATTAAAGGCGTTAATGTAGTAGAACCGCCTAATGTCACAGAACAAAACAAAAAATAAAATTTATAAACAAAACCAAACAAATAAAAATACAGTAAATAAGACACACCAACTTAAAAGAAAAAAATCTATGTTAGATTTGATAAACATTCCTCTCACCATTACTACTAAAATTTTCTTAGCGAAATAATAAATACTTCATTGCATAGACACCCACTCGTACACTAACTAAGAAGGTAGGCAGCTATTAAGCTGCTTAAGCATTCCTTAAAAGTAAGCACTTACCAATCGATGGGGTATACAAAGAGCCCTGTGTTTGGGATATAGTAGTTATGCTATCATACAATATACTGTCATTAGTTCCTGATGCCACCGCAGCCGGAAAGCCATTGTGACTATCATAGTACGCTGCTACACTGCTGCCGTTTGTGGTCAGGGTACCCAATTCCGAGAGTAATTTATGTTCATCTTTTATACACCATTTACCAGACCATATCTATTTAAATAACATTAACAATTTAACAGTAAGATTATAATGTTTAATGAATGAGATGCTAAGTACAGTTAAAGTTCTCTAATTATAATTTCTTGTTTCTTCGTTATTATCGTATGTATGGAGCTGCGAATCCAAGCCGTGCACTATTATTAATTAGTAGAAGATATGCGTTTAGATGGGCGAATATTTGGAAGGCACAGTTGTACATCTCCTGTTATCTTCAGTATCTGTCAAAATTATCTTACATTCTCTATGCGGCGATGTTTTTATACCCATACATACATAGAAAGTGTGTTTGATTGCAATACATTAATTTTTGCCTTTTAGTAATATTTATATGTGTTTGACACATAGACAGCTAGTATTTCGATGTATCAAGTAAGCCAATCATCTCATACGACATCTATCGAATCATAGTTTTTGTTCATATTGTAATAGTATTATAATGCGTGATCCATTTCGAGGTTCCCTACTTTTTTAAAGAAAAAAACACAGAAAATTCAAATTTAATGGAAAATGTTTATTATCATTTGAAAGAACATTCTTTGGCATTTATTTTTTAAAGATTATGTCTATCAAATGTTGGCCGTTGCTACGTCGCAGATGGTCCATCCGTTGAGTCCAATTTTCGATGACTCGTTCGAGCATTTCGACTGGTAACTGGCGAATGACACATGTGACGTTTTCCTACAAGGCCTGAATCGAAGCGGGTTTGTCCGCATAAACTTTAGACTTTACATATCCCCACAGGAAAAAGTTTAACGGTGTGATATCACACGATCTTGGTGGCCAATCGACCGGCCCAAAACGTGAAATTATGTGCTCACCGATATATTCTCTCAATAAATCCATTGATTGATGCGATGTGTATGAAGTGGCGCCGTCTGGCTTAAACCAAATGTCGCCGAGATCACGAGCTTCAATTTCAGGCATCAAATAGTCGGTTATCATGGCACGATAACGGTTGCCATTGGCGGTTACGGTCTTCGTGTACACTCTCAGCTACGGCCGCTATATTTTCTTCGCAGCGTGCTGGACGTGGTCTATTCGTCGAATATTATCCAATAATGAATGCTGGGTCGCAAAATGGGCGATGGTGTTGCGAATAGTACGCTCAGTAGGCCGATTATGTTGACCATAAGTTAAGCGAAGTGCACGAAACACATTCCTCACAGAACGTGAATTTTCGTAATAAACTTGAACGATTTGTAAACGTTGTTCAGGCGTAAGTCTTTCCATAATGAAATGCCAAACAATACTAAACAAAAATAACAGACAGCATGACACGACTCACACGTGATCTGTTAAAAAAATGCTATTGAAAAAAGTATCTCTACTTGAATCACCCATTATTATACACACAAATGTTTTGCCGAATGCAAAAAGTATAGTATGACTTTAGGCAGCTTTACGCCAAGAATTTTTGTACAACGCCGAAAATTAAAGGGATTTTTTTAAATAATATTTTATTCAATGATATATATGTGTTTATATGTAAGTAAATACAAACTTATAAACCTACGAATAAGTAAAACTTGTATTGTTAAAAAATAATTTATTTTGCTTACGATAGCCACTTTGCTGTCGAATGATATTTACTAATAGGTATTACAGTCGATAGAAGACTCGCTATGGAAAGCTATCAGGTCAAACTTCGATACAATTTACTCATTATCGAGTGTCATGTTACCAAAATGAAAAATTTCGATCAATTTTACTCGATATCGAATGCGGTGATTAGACCCTTGTTGTTTTTGCATTTTAATGTTTGTTGTTAATTTGTAATTACCTTGTATAGTTCTGTCATGTAAAAGGAAACATTTAGTTTGTTAGCATATTACAGGTGGGGAAGAGATCATAGGTTTTGTGTTCAGTACTCGCCGGAACGCTTTGTTCACATTTACTTTGTTGCCATTTACTTTACTTTTTTTCTGGCGTTGTTTTGTGTGCAAATAGTAACAATAATAATAAAATGTTGGCGCCAACTAAGGCAAATTCATACAAGGTAATATTAATAATCATGTATGCGTTTCAAGTTTTTTCCTGATTAGTCAAAGTTGTGGCAGAGTCTATAAACAATAGAAGTCTTTTTTGGCAAATGGCAAATATTTTAAACATAGAGCGGCTTGATGATTCCATCTTGTATGAATTCGCCTTGGCGACAACATGTTCCTGTGTGAATGCGAATGAAAAACAAAAGAGAATTCCAGGTGTTTTCAGTCCAACCCCTATATTTAAGTAAAGCGCTATCCTTAAATAAAAGCAGTGGCGATGCGCATTTTCTACATTAGTGTTAATCATCTTGTTTAATAAAACCGACTAAAGGAAAACGATACATTCAAAACAAAAACTAGATAAAGCTGTGTACAAGTCATATGGAATGCCAAAAGTTTTTAATTATGGATTTTCATATGTACGTCAAAATTTGCATTTTACATACGGTTTATAATTTTTGTGTTCACACACATACATATGACATAACCTCTAATTTACGAAAAAAAACAAACATTTATTAAAACAGCTGCTTTATAAAGTGTTTCCAGTAGTGTTAATCATACAGCATTTTAATATTTTGTTGCGTAATAAACGTTCTACACAATTATGTTAAATGTTTGCTGGTAATTTTTTTATTTTTTTAACGATACATATAAAAAGAGTTTAAATATAAATAAAACGAGCAATAATATCAACAAAGTTTATATACTAAAAGCTTAAAGAATGAAACTATGGTTAAAATAATCTTTTTTGTACGCTGTCCCCTTAAATTTTGTTTGAGCGGAAATTTGAAATGAAAAATTGACATCATTCAATACATACGCTTTTCCACATCAAATAAAACGTGCTCTAAATAAAAAAAAAATAACATTACTATCACACATAAGAAAAACACAAATGTTACATTTCAAGGGGATCACACTATGTGTATACTTTTAAGTATGTTAAACTTTGACACTCCATATGACTTGTACACATAATGTGAACACAGCTTAACATGTCATTACTGATCAAATATGTATAATAAAACACAAATCATAGTGTAATTATACCAAGAGGACGCAAGTCTTCATGTGGTTTTTGTACATTTGGTTTTTGTTCGATCTAATGTAAAATTATTTTTTTTTCTTTGTGTGTTTACGAAATTTGTTTAATTTTTCTTTGTGTTTATTCTTTTTTGTGTATACAAAATGACACACATACATGTTTTTCTTTATTTGTATGTGTTACATTTGCTTATACAATTTACACTAACAAAATGTATGGTGAGTTTACTTGATATAATTACACTATGACACAAATTAAGAAAACAATTGTTTTACAGCCAAGTTCACTTCAAAACGCGCTGTCAAAATTGGATTTTTTATTTGCTCAGCGTTGCCGTCGCGCTATTACGGTATGCTCCATATATTTTATATAGGCATGGGAATTTTTGACAGATAAAAAAGCTTGACGGGCCAATTTATGTAGGTATGACTGTTTCTTACAAATGTTCGTCTATCTAAACGAGAACCATTATGTGCATACTTACATTTGAGTAAATTTGATCTCCACTGTAAGATAAACGCTGTCGTTTTACATCTTCTTCCGCATGCATATTAACATCACGATTTTCATCAGAGATTAAAAGAACTTGAAGAGGAAAAAATGAAATCAAAGATTAAAAAAAGTTTTGTTAATAAATTTTTATTTCTTTTCACAAACGAATATTTCTAAGCTACTCATATGTGTAGTATGTACTAGAGCATTGCACAAGCATACTTGCAAGGTCTTACAAGCAATTTTTATTATAAAATATTACTGATGTGTAGCTATCTAGTATTTTTTTTTTTTATTTTACTTTTAATATTTTTTTTATATTTTATTTTATTCGTTTATTATGCGATAAGATGTGTTTATTCAGAGAATTTAGTTTATTAATCGTATATAACTGTTGCCTGTGCAAAGTATGTACACAAATTTTCAGTTCTCTTACAAGAGAAACTGAGCTGTTAAAAGTGGCACGTGTCAGTTAAGTGAATTTTGAAATAAATATCAATAAGCGGATGGAGCATTAATAAATAAACAAAATGTATAAAAGTCTGCTAACCATAACGTGGCTTTGTAAAAAAAAGAATTTAATATTGATAATTGTGGGGACAACCCTTTAAGTGGCAATAATATCTGTTTAAAATCAAATAAACCTAAAAAAGTTACAAACAACAGAACACGAACAAAAATAAAATTAAGTAAAGTAGCCAATTTGTATCAAGGCCCCTAAACGTAGTCAAACAGAGTTTAAAATTTAAAAGGCGATTTTTTATTGCAATATAAGTTATTAAAGCTAGAATTAAACGAACGTCCTGTAAGATTTCGTTATCAGCTGATTGTTTTAGTTATATGAAAAGCAGTGAAAGTGCTTATCGAAATCAAATGTCACGTTGACATTATAATATTTATAATTTAGCAACGTTTTTACGGGACGGTTGTAAATAGCTGATACGATGTGGTTCTTTTTTAATTTTTTTGTACATTTTACTATTGTTGACATTTTAGCCTTTTTTTAGTCTAGATTTAGCATTGAAATTTTTGATTTAGACTCAAGCTTTTTTCCTAGCCTTTTTTCATTTTCAAAATAGCCTTAAATAGCCTTTTTTTCTTTTTCGCAAGTTACCAAAAAGGAAATCATGTTTAAAACGACCTTATTTTTAGTTTTTGTCATTATATGTTCTCTTCTTGATTTTTTATAAGTTTTTAAAGTTTTTTTGAGTGATTTAGCTTTTTCTAGCCTTTTCTTAGGCAAATTTATCATATTTTTCTATCTCCTGGCAACACTGCATTTACATAACTTTAAAAAGTTTAAATCAATGAACAACACTTCTATATATATCCATTGTTGATGTTTTTATTTTTGATAAAAATAAAAACAAATTTTTTATATAATTTTTTGTTTTCTTATGTCAAAAGCACATCGCACGTTTTTTTATATTTTATAAATACGCAAACGTTTTAGCGTTGCGGGTCGTTTTCAACAACGTTCAGCCCAATTCACAAATTCTAGCTTAAAATTACTTTGAAAAATTCTTTTTAAGCTGCCTACACAAGAAATGTTTTTACACTGTACACTGTAAAAAAAAAGTCGGGACATCAAAATACATTGTAGAGGTATGGTTCCTTCGGCAAAGTTTCTTATTTTGATCTTTAGAATACGATTTTCCTTGTAATTTGTGCGATTTTTAAATCGACCCAACCTACTGTACAGGCATACCTCGATTAATGCTACCTCGATTTTAGCGCTGTTTTTCTATAACGCTCTTTTAGGTTTTTGGAAAAAAAATTTACTTTAAAAGGTTTTGTTTTTCTAATTTCATATAAAACTTAATTTACAGTTCTTGGAATCCTTATTTTTGAAAAAAAAAAAAGAAATATCGAAAATAATTTTAAGGCGGATAGTTCGAAGTGTCTTAGTTAGGAACGTAACCCCATATCTTAGTGTAAATAGCACCTTTTTTAACTCTGCTTCTGTTAACGCTCAATTTTCAAGAATGCAATGAGCGCTAAACAAGGTATGCCTGTATATGCTAGCTTTTTCCTTGTTCAATAGAAGGGTGACGTGTGTGTCTGGCAAAATTTCAATTAAAAGATTTCTTTTGAATGTTTTAAAGGCCTACGATATGTGGAAATATTTGTCGCGTTATAATAATTTGCTGTATCATTAGCCGGCTAAATAAAAAATTTTTACAAGAAATATATATTTAACTTTTTTATATAGTTGTTATTATTATTTTTTTTTAATAACTATGAAGTAAATAATATTTAATTTTCTTTTACAAACTTATCTTATTGTAGTTTCAACAAGAATAAACTAGGTATTCTAATTAAATTAAAAATATTTATGCTGAGTAGTCAACTTGTGGTTAGATTACAAAGGGTGTCTCAGAAAGGTTATAAAGGGTGTTTTTTATAGACATATAGAACTTTAAGTTGGCATTACTGTTCAAGATGGCGACCGATTTAACAGCTGTCAAGTGATTTATTCTCAGTTTGGTTTGGCAATTCATCATGAATAGACTCACGACTGAACAACGCTTGCAAATAGTGCAATTTTATTTAGAAAATAATGGTTCTGTGCGGAATACGTATCCCGATTTTCATAAGCGAATTTTGTTTAGCGATGAAGCGTACTTCTGGTTGAATGGCTACACCAACAAACAAAACTGCCGCATTTGGAGTGAAGCTAATCCTCAAGTGTATGTCGAAACACCGTTACATCCAGAAAACTGACTGTTTTGTGCACTTTATGGGCTGGTGGAATCGTTGGTCCGTACTTCTTCAAAAACGATGATGGCCAGAACGTTACAGTCAATGGTGATCGGTATAGAGCCCTGATTACTAACTTTTTCATTCCTGAATTAAACAACCATGATGTCCAGGAGCTGTGGTTCCAACAAGACGGCGCAACATGTCACACAGCTCGTGCCACAATCGATTTATTGAAAGACACGTTTGGTGACCGCCTAATTTCACGTTTTGGCCCTGTGAACTGGCCTCCAAGATCTTGTGATTTAACACCGCTAGACTACTTTCTGTGGGGCTATGTAAAGTCATTGGTCTATGCGGATAAGCCACAAACGCTTGACCATTTGGAAGACAACATTCGACGTGTTTTTGCCGATATACGGCCACAAATGTTGGAAAAAGTCATCGAAAATTGGACGTCCACATTGGACTACATTCGAGCCAGCCGTGGCGGTCATATGCCAGAAATCATATTTAAAATGTAATGGCACAAGATTATCTTTCGGATAAATAAAATTCATGTCAATCGAATAATCCATCGTTGTTTTATTGCAATTTAAAGTTCTCTACGTCTGTAAAAAACACCCTTTATAATAGACTATACTGTACTTAATATAAGCCTAAAATGATGGTTTTAATTATTTTATTTGTCACTTTGGTTGGCGTTTCTGAAAATAATGCTAGCAAAAACATGACCTACTTTATAAAGTAGTTAATGACTGTATTTATTTGGTTGGTTTTTTTAACAATTAAAATTTTATTTGTAAAGGGATGTCGCTAAAAATTGATACAAACGCTTTCTAAGGATACCGAACGGGCCGGGTGAGACCGGACAAAAACATCTAGTATTAAAAAAAAAACAAAAAAACTCAATTAATAAATAAAAAAAAATTGTGGGACAATTCGGATTAAGAGTGCATTTTGTTAAATTTAGTTTAATTTTTTATGCAAGTGTCAACTCTGATATATGTCAGCTGTTACACTTGTTTATTGCGATTATTAAAAATGGCGCGTTTTACTAAGGAACAATGAGTTATAATTGTGATGAAGCAAAGTAAAGTCAATGCCGCTACTCTGAATCTTCAATAGATTAAAGCTGTATAAATATGCTTTCCCTCTTAGTACTTATTGTGCTAAGTAAACAATTTTTCAAAATGTTTCATGAGAATATCATGTTGAGAATTTTGCACATCAACATAATTGGAATTAAGCACGATTAAAGATTACATTTTGTTATTATTAATAAATATTTAATATTAGAAGTTAATTAATAATAATTAATAAGATTGAATATGCTAACGAGCACTGGTAACTTCGACCAGCGGCTCACGGGGTCTGAGCAGGAATGAAATCTGCGAGGTTACGAGAATTTCACGTAACAAAATGTAGCAGTGATGGGATGTATGCGTATTGATGGAAGTGTGGCACATTTTATCCCTTTTATATGGTACATTTTTTATAAAAACTTTTTTAAAAGTTTAATTTTTATATATAAATAGAATATTTAAGAAGAATTTAATGCTAATATATATAAAACATATATATTTACAAACATTTATAGTAAACATAATAAAAGAACCACACATTTTCAACGTATGTGCATACGTATATACAAGTGTTCAAAAAATTATTTTAGATATTAATAACACGAATAACAAATATACTATACTACATATATTTATACATATAAAATATTTTTTAGCATTTGTATATATGTACGTAAATGACACATGCAGTCATTTTGTACATTTTAATACAAATTTAATGCATAGTAGTATGTATATATGAAATTGACATAAGACAAATTCATACTGCTAAAATTTTAATTTAATTTAATTTAACTTTAATATAATGAAGCAGATATTAAGTTATTGTTTATAAATATGAAATAAATTGTAGGTACCAATAGAAGCATTTTGGTACTTTTTCCAAAAAAAAATACCAATAATGTGTACATAAAAAGAATCGCAATATGTATTGTTTTTCTCTTCTTCTTTGTTTACTATAGAAAACACGTTTCTATAGTTGAGCTCTACATTTTTACATTTCTACATTTCAACGTTCGCATAACCCGGCCTTTACATATTCAACATTTATTGACACTTCATTTCTTACAGTCCACGCTTATACATCAAAAAACACACAAATATTAAAATGTATTATACAATTGCACAATTGAAGAATAAATAAAACAAACTAAAAGAAATTAAAATAAAATCTAAATTATTCATAATTAGAAACCATAGAGAGAATCGAGATTTGTTTTTTATTGCAAGGAACTTAAAAAAAGTTAAAATTTTTAAATTCTGATTTGTGGAAAAGCAACGATTCTTTCTAGGCTAAATATTAAAATTTCGTTAACATTGCCATCTCTATTAGGTGTAGTTTCAATAACATTAATTTCATTTCATTTAATCTTCTTGTTTATACTCGTAGTTTCTTGTAGGTAATTATTTTTTAGAAGAAGGGATGATGCTCCATTAAAAGCTTTGTTAAAATAACAGATGTTTTATTATGGATAATTTTCTCCTTACTTTTCATTTGATATTGTCTTCAAAATCATATTCTATTTGAAGAAGAAAGTGGGTGAATAATGGATATATTTATATGTATGTAGTATGTATTTATGTGTGTGAGCATGAGAAATGCAAAAAAAAGTTAGCTCTGTTATTTTTTAATTTATTGAGTCCTTTTAATGGTCTCATTCACAAAGTTTTATATAAATAGAAATACAAGCATACACTTACATATGTTTGACATATACATATCTACATACAAAGTACATCAATACATAAAATCGCAAATATTTAAATATATAAAAATAAGCCAAAAAAATTTTTAATTTTTTGAGTCTCAATAAGCAGAAATTTTGAAAAATATTAGCTAACTTAGGCATACATACATACTTTTCTTAACAACTTTTGGTGCGTGAACCAATCGAAATAAATTTCAATATATGGGAAACACACATGTCAATTTTAGTTGCGCAGCTCTTGAGCTTATAAGAGAGAGAGAGAGAGAGAGAGAGAGAGAGAGAGAGAGAGGAAAGTAGAGGAAAGGCGTACAGACTTGCTCGTACTCGGAATTCTCTTTTGTTATCTATTCGTGGCTTTTAAAGCTATAAAAAACATAATACGAATACAAGTAGCTTGCATGCTGAATGAAGAAAAATTCTGAGATTGCCGGATAGAGCAACATGAAGACGAGAGCAACAACTGTAAAATTTATATGTTATTATAAATATATATACTCTGCGTGGCACGTATATGTTGCATAAATTACAAACAAAATCAATAGGGCTATACAGAGGTAAAAAACCAATTTACAATTTTGATTTTATTCTCATTTGCTGCGCAGCAAAAATTAAAGAAATTTTCAAATAGAATGAAAAAAGAATTACAATCGGCAAAAAGTATAATAATTTTACTTAATTTTTATTGAAAATAATTTTTTTTGTGGAAATTATAAAAAATTATAAATTCCCTTGAAAAAAAATCTTTTGTACCAAATTTCAGATAAATTAATTTAAAAATTTGATTTTGATGTGTGATTTAAAGTCTAATTTTAATAAGGGAGTGAAGATAAATATGCAGAGTTAAATATGTTTTAACCCCTTGATTTTTTTAGTATTTGTAAATATATTGTGATTATTTATCGGATATTTGCTAAATACGTCTTATGTTGTTAAATATTTCTAAATATGTTTTTTGTGTTTATCACATATTTATAAATATGTTTAAGAGAAACATAAGTGATTTCTCAAGAAGATTACGGGATAACACACATATCATTTTAAAGGGGAGGTCGTTTATATTTGTAATCTACCGCTCAAATATTAAAATATTAATTTGGATTATTTTTAATAATTTTTTTTAAATTTTCATATACCCGAATAGATGTGGACTACTCTTTAGCGTAGTTCGCTAAGCGTTCAAGGTGTACAATCTTCATTTTTGATCATCGGCCATTAACTTTGTATTCTGTAAACCACATCATTTATTAGTTAAGTTATTTTATAGGGGCCATCTCAATGCGTCTGAAGTTTTAAAGATGGTCTTTTTTTCATTGTGGGTTGTATAATAGAACTAACTGGTCCTCATTGAATTCATCAGAATTTGCAGCTTTGCCATATCCCGCTTTCATTTTGTCGCTCATCTTCTTAATTTTCTTGCGTACAAATTCATGGAGTTCATCAAGATTTTCTCTCTCCTGGGAGAAGTTTTATTTAAATTACAGATATGGGCTTAATGCCAAGCTCGTCATCTCTAGGCAATTTCAGCTTAGTGTTAAAAATAATTTTTGCTGATGTACGTGTAGTGGAATCATATTCATCACAGTCTTTTTGATGATCGATAACCACCTTTTTCAAATGCTCTTCTAAGGTACGGTTAAATTTGTAGACCATGCCATCGGATTGAGGGTCCGCGTCTTTTTTATTCCATGCACTTCGCACATTTCTTTAAATAACGAAAACTCAAAATTTTTACCCTGGTCGGATTGTAGCTCTAATAGCGACACACTCAGCTGCTCACAAATGCTCCTACAAGAGGTTTCGCCTCTTGGTTTTGTATGGCATATACTTTTAGCCACATACTAAAGTAGTCCATTATGTACTACCAAAACGTATCTGTTACCAGCATTACTAACAGGGAAAGGATCTGCTACATCCATTGCTATTTATTCGTTCAAATGCAGCGACTGAATTGTATTACTGCAACTGCGCACGACTTGTTCTAATTAGGCATTTGGCTGCCATACACTGCGCACAATAAAATAAATAAATGGTACTCTATCAGTAATGCCACTAATATCGAAAATATTGTAATTTTTCTAGTGATGACTGGAAAATTATCGAAAGATGTTGAGTGAAACAAAATGAGATAGCAACATCTTGTAAAGATGTTGGAAGATGTTGATTTTTTCGACAGGCATTTTGTATGGGAAAATGTTGTCATCTCGCCGAATATATGGCAGATGTTAAGTGTGCTCTAGTGTAAAAATACTATAATTCAGCTAGCATGGCAAACATTTTCTTTGAAGATAAATAAATCAAAATACCACTTACAGCAAAATGGGCTTACGTTTTAAAAAAATTAAGAAAACAAATTTAATTATGCTAAAGTGGATATTTAATCGTGTAGCTAGCTGAGAGCAGGTGTATGGGTGGCGTATATTTTCATTAACTTTAATTGTATCTGTTTTTCATCACAGCCGCTGATTGTGGTATTTGCATATCAATCTTTCACACACACACGTGCAAAGTATAAAACAACAAAAACAAAACCAACAAAAAAAAAAGTTGTTGGTAATATATCTAATAAAAAGTAAAAAAAAAGCAAATGGAATAAATGTAATATATGCATATGGACTGTATACAAACACATATACTCAAACATGCATATGCATCTGTGTATTTATTCGTGTACCGTATACTCCAGCTTACTTGATTAGAACCACATCATGTAGTCACAGTAAAATACGAGTATATGCAATTACAAATGTATTCAAGATCATTAGGCTGAATTCACCCACTTGTTCCAAACTAAAGTATTTACCGCACAACATTTTTCTATGAGTGATTTAAAGTGTCATTCAAAAAGAGAGAGAGAGTTACGTATAAGCAAAATTCAGGGCCCAAATCACCGCATTTGATATCAAATGAAATCAATCGAAATTATAGTCTTTTTGTATGAAAATATTAAAAAAATTTCGATAGAACTTGCTCGATATCGAATGCGGTGACTTGGACCCAGACTTAAAGCCTTTAAAATAACAAAAATCATTAATTATATCACTCATGAGAACGTCATGAAGAAAAAACAGACAAAACACAATTGGATTGAGCACCAACCAAGATTAATATTCTGGTCAGAATTTCAAATAAGTTAATTATATAATACTTAAAGAGTAACTTCGGGTATTGTGGAAGCCAAGAACTATTTTTGGTTTTTGGATGCCTGGAAAAAGTAATAATAAAATTTTCACCAGGCCTGGAAAATGAAGTTATCCTCGTATTGCCTGAAGTTTCATACAAATACCTATGGTAGTAAGCTGTAATCGCTATTAATAAATTATATTATACCGAGATACTCGGTGCATGTAAAATAAAGAATTGTTAAATTTTGAAAAGACTCTACAAGAAGAGTAATGATTCTAATAGTAAAGATGTTAGCTTTTGTGGATAAACGATTTTGTCAGGAAATAATTTAATTAATATACAAGGTGGGCCAAAAGGAGTCATCCGTTATTGTTTGGCTCCCATTTTTTTTTAATTCGTTCAATTGCGGCGTAAAAAACTCGGTTAACATGGCTGTATTACCTTTTAAAATGATCCAAAAATGAAGCGAGACATCTGTTCAAGCTTATTGTTCTTTATTGAATGCCGTTCTCTTATTAGTTCATAATAAAGATAGATTCATAACTTAGTAAATGAGATACATAAAAAAATAACTGATATATAGAGGGCGTTCTTAACTTATTTTTGACACTTCTCTACAATGGCCCTACAGCGCGCACCGTCCACTGTTGTCGTTTGACCAGCCCGATGACTCCTCCAGCGTGAACAGCGCACCATGCAGTCTTTTTGAGCGGGTAAAATGGCTCCTCGTGCATCACTCGTGAATTTTCGGTCCCCCAGAAGCGATAGTTTTGCTTGTTCATGTACCCGCTAAGGTGGAAATGAGCGCCATCGCTCATTATGATTTTGGTCGAAAAATCGTCCACTTCGATTATTCCGCGTTCTTGGGGAGTATATCGCTCCATGGCTTGTTCACTTGTATTCTACATCTGTCTAGCTCACAAATGTCAAAACAGATTTGACATTGGCCGCCATTTGTAAAAATAAGAGCATCTTCCAATAGGGTACATTTATTGCGATACAAGAAGAGGAAATCCAAGAATTTAATTCGATTCATTGGGCTTTCCGAGATGCTTCTACTGCCTTGGAAATTTTTTTCCAAATAACTTTTGTTTTAGGTTTATTCAGCATTACAAGTTAAATAAAAAAGCGTTCCTGTATATTCTTGAAATGTTGAATAACTCTCTGGTTTCTCCGAAAAAATTGCAGGCAATCGCAGGTAATCGATTTATTGCTTTGCATTTTAACAATTAACTTGTATGTTTGAGTTTTATTTATTGATTATAGTCCTGACACAAACATTCGTGAATATTCAAATTTAATTTTGAAAAGAAAAAAATACTTCCGTTTTCTTATTAGTTCGCCAAATTAAAGCCAAAAATTGAACAAAACAAAGAAAAATTATTTACCATGAATGGAATTGCGAGGGAATTCATTCATGATTACTATCACAGTGGAAAGGAACACAGTTCGAGAGAAATTATGTTCAGGATAAGAGTGATTTATTTGAGTTATAAAAACAAAAATGACGACTACTTGGACATGCCGAACTTAGTAAACAAAATTTACGTTTAACATTGTCCTGTCTAAAGGTATAAGGTGATAAATCTAATAGGTTTTAATTGCGGACTGCGTAGGCAAAATATTAGAAGAAGATTCAATGCTATTGACATGAACTATATACGTTGGATCCCACATTATTGCACTATCTCTTTACCAAGAGTACAATTGCGTACTGATTTACATTACCTAATTACCGCATTCAATATCGAGTAAAATTTATCGAAATTTTTCATCAGCGTTGCTATTTAAGTATTTTTAAGGTTAGATTTAGCCTTTCTTCTCGCATTTAGGCTCAAAATTTATGATTTGGTCTCTAGCCTTTTTTTCTTCAAAATAGCCTTAAATAAACAAACTGATAGTGAAACCAAATTGGCTAAAGTAATATTTTCGATAATACTTTGGTATGTAAATTGATAAATTGGTCGAACGAAGGTAATTTCGTTAGTAAAGAAAAGTATTTGGCTTCTAATTTGTAAAATAAAAATGCATTTTATTCCTAATTGATTAATTAATTGTTAGTATTTAGTTATCTAGTACTACCGTTTAGTAATGCTGAGGTTGCTCACTTTTGAGTACGATAAACCAAGCATTAAAAATCAAAAAATAAATGGTTACTAAAAGGAATTTTAAATATTATTTTTTAACATTGAAGTTGAAAAAGAATTCAATTCGCTTATAAGTATTTAAAGCCATGTAAAAAAAGACATTATTTTCTTTGGCTTTTGATATATTATGTATTTTTTTTTTTTGGTTTGTTATAAATATTATAATTAAGATTCTTAATGTAATAAAGAATTAAGAAAATTTTTAATTTTATTTTCTAGCGTTTTTCTTAGGCAAATATAGCTTTTTCGTGCTCCTGGCAACGCTGTTTTTTATTTGGGTATCATGATCGAGTAAAATGTTTCGTAAGTTGAGATAATGGCTTTCGATAGCGAGTATTCGAAGCCACGCCCAAATCAGCGCATTCTATATCGAATAAAACCTACGATACGAGTTGCACGATATCGAATGTGGTGATTTGGGCTCAGTATAATTTTAGTAAATATTATTCAACAGCAAAATATCTATCGTAACGAGCTATTTAATGAGCAGGGTCAACAAAAAGCATTAAAAAAAATTAAATTTTATTTAGTTTTAAGTTAAAACAATTAGTTATTGCAACTTTCAATACATTTTCATCTTTTGAATTTGAAGAAAAAGATTTCAGAAGAAGCAATTCTTCATTCATATTATCAATAATTGTTTTTGCACAATTGTTGCTTAAATTCATGCTTTTTTTATACTTGAATTTGACAAACATTTGTATATAAATCTATTACAATTTGATAAAAATTACAATGCGATAGATATCGTATGCGGAGATTTGCTTACTAGACACGTGTCGAAATGTTATTCGATAAAATGGTCTACTCGCTATCGATTCTGATGATTAGACGCCAGTACTTTATATGAATTGTTAAAAACAGTACGAATGTTATCCCTAATTATATCATACACTAACATGTGTACGGGACAAAATTGAATTACTAAGCTCGCAGTGATGTGGTTAAGGATTATTGACTCATCAAAAATTGTTATTGTCGAGTCATACATATTTTTCAAACGAGAGAGATTTTAGAGTTGAGGAAGAGTATTAAGGAAAAAGAATCAATTATATGCTTCACAAAACTATTATAATGCAATTTAAAATTGCCGAAAAGAAAAATAGTTTCATTTTGTATGAAAAATTTAGCACCAACCAAATCTCTAGAAGTGTCAATATCAAACAGAAAAAAAAAATGGATGAGCCTCTGCAAATTTTTTAAATATATATTATAAAACGTCAAGACTTGTAAGTATATATGTACCATCTATTTATAGTTAAATGTAAAGGAGCAATAAATTTAAATTATAATTTACATTTTACACTTGTTTTTTATGTTCAAGTGAATGGAAATGTATAATTCCATATTGTCAATGTTCACAGAATAAGCACTATGTAGCCAAGCCCAAATTAAGTGTATAGATGCTACCATTGTTCATTTTATTTTCATTTTCAGATTTTAATCAAGCTCTGCCTCTACCGCATTGATTATCTCCTGCGGAACATATAAATAAGTTCTAATGAATTTTTATCAGATGGTTGATTAAATATGCGACTAGTTGATGTCTGTTCCTTTTAAATAGATTTTCTTATGCATATTTATTTACTGGCAGCAGCAACTAGATAAAAAGAATCGAGACGAATATTTTCTTTATTAAAACACGAATATTTGGCAAATAAGGATTTTAAGTAGCAATTTAAGGCACTAGACATTATAAGAAAAGTCACAATAATTTGACTGAAGTACATTCATACATAATTGACAATATATTTTTCTAAAAATATTAAGTTACTAAAAATCCTTCCCTTGTTTTTATTCAGTCTTCATGCACGTTTGACATCATCCCCTTTAATATTTTCCATGTTTATTCACAAAAAAAAACACATAAATCAAACTGTTTATATTGAAGAGTAAATTAAAGGTTTGTTTATACGAGGGCGGATCAATAAGTTCGTCACTTTTCGAACTTCGCACGTAGTTATATGAAATGCAACACTGTTCCCATCAAGTACCATCTGTTAATAGACTACTGTCAACTTTGAGCAAGTGTTGTCATTTACTTTGCGCTTACCAGCTGTTCAAAACATACAACCTCGTGTATTTTTCTAAAAAAGGAAAAAAGTGAATTGCGAATGCTCATTAAGCATTATTTTTTGCGAAAAAAACCATCACTCAAACCAAGGAAAAACTCGATAAATACTATGGGGACTCTGCACCATCGATTTCAATGGTAAAAAAGTGATTTACTGACTTTCGTTGTGGTCGCACAAGTACAAATGACGCTGAACGTTCTGGACGTCCAATTGAGGCAAGTACACTCGAAAATGTCGAAAAAATCCACGATATGGTGTTGATGCCATAGGCATTTCATATGGCAGTGTGGTTTCGATTTTAAATGATCAGCTGGGCTTAAGAAAGTTGTCTGCAAGATGGGTGCCACGTTTGCTCTAAGTTGACAATAAACGTAAACTCTATGAATTGGAGTACGAATTGGTACATAGTCCAGCATATTCTCCATATTTAGCCCCTAGTGACTACTTCCTATTTCCAAACCTAAAGAAATGGCTCGGTTTAAAGAGATTTAGCTTCAACGATGAAAATATTTACCAAACAAATGCCTATTTTAAGGACCTCAAAAAATCCTATTTTTTGGAAGGGACACAAAAACTAGAGAAACGTTGGACTAAGTGTATAGAGTTAAAAGGAGATAATGTGGTGGAAAAAATTTTTGTTTTGCAAAATAAACTGTGTTTCATTCAAAAAGTCACGGAATTATTTATCCGCCCTTGCATTGTGGGTTCAATTGGTCATGAATATATTTGCCAATACATCATTATTCTATCATCGCATCATACAATTGAAAAATAAATTTTTAACATTTTAAATTTGAGAATTAACAGCAGATACCTATTTGTAAGTTTATTTGACAATTTTCTTTTTAATTTTTATATCGATACTTCGCTCCAACTTTGCGTAGCTTCTTCAGGATGTATTGAAAATTGAAGCGAAATATCGATACAAAAATAAATTTATATAAAACGACCTCAAACTTAATAAACTAGTCGTTTCAGTTACAGCAGATACCTTTTTTAAAGCTCTCCAATTTGCAAAATATGGCTACTTTTCTAAGAAAAGTATGCTCAAATTTCTAATTGAATCAAATAAATATTTAAGCAGTATGATCATACTAGCAGCCTTATTCTGTAAGTCTAACCCATTTCCATCCTCTGTTCGCACTTGCAAACAGAAAAATTGTTAAATTTTGTCGGTAGTTTTTATTACTTTTCTGAACTGTTATGGTTAAATTTGTAAAAAAATAAGTATCGTATGTAATGTTAGCTTAAATATTATGTAGCTAGCAGTTAACCCGCTACTTCGCTAGCGAATGTGCTTTGATACACTTATAAAATGTTATTAATAAAAAATAACAAAGTTTTTTATTTAATTTCGTATTCATGGATTTATTATTTTGCCTGTTAACTATTTTTACTTTGCTCAATACCGTTTGATCTTAACCTTGTACTTCTAGGTTCCTTTTCATTTAAAAGCAAAAAAGTACCATACAAATTACCATTTGTCCCTATAAAGATTTTTTACTTTGCTGTGGACCGTTTGAGCCTAATCTTATAAAAGGTGATTTTATAAGAACTATCAGAAATTTAAAAAAAAAACACATAAAATTCAGAAAAATGCATGAAATATTTATTTGGATCGATAGTTGGGTCGATATAATTTAATGTTTGAAGATTATTTCATGCAAATGTTGGCCGCGGCTGCGCCTCAAATGGTCCATCCGCTTAGTCCAATTTTGGCATACTCTTTCCAACATTTCGGCCGGTATCTCACGAATAATGTTGGCAATGTTGGCTTCCAGTGCGTCAATCGAAGCGGGCTTGTCCCTATAGACATTAGCCTTAACATAGCCCCACAAAAAATAGTCTAGAGGCGTTAAATCGCACGATCTGGGCGGCCAATTGACTGGTCCCAAGCGTGAAATAAACTGTTCACCGAACTCGCCTCTCAATTGGTCCATTGTTTCGCGTGCTGTGTGGCATGTGGCACCGTCTTGTTGAAACCACATGTCATGCAAGTCAAGCTCTTCCATTTTGGGCAAAAAAAAGTTTGTTATCATCGCACGGTAGCGCTCACCATTCACAGTAACGTTGTGATTCGCATCATCTTTGAAGAAATACGGCCCAATGATGCCGCCAGCCCATAATCCGCACCAAACGGTTGTTTTTTGTGGATGCATTGGTAGCTCTTGCAATGCTTCTGGCTGCTCTTCACTCCAAATACGGCAGTTTTGCTTGTTCACGTATCCATTCAACCAGAAATGAGCCTCGTCGCTGAACACAATTCTTCGATAAAAAAGTGGATCTTCATCTAACTTTTCAAGAGCCCATTCACCAAAAATTTGGCGTTGTGGTAGGTCGTTTGGCTTCAATTCTTGCACCAGTTGTATCTTATAAGGCTTCACACCCAAATCCTTCCGCAAAATTTTCCACGTAGTGGAGTAACAGAGGCCCAATTGCTGCGAACGGCGCCGAATCGATAATTCACGGTCATCACCAACACTGGCCGATACGGCTGCGATATTTTCTTCAGTTCGCACTCTACGTAAGCGTGTTGGTGGTTTAATGTCCAACAATGTAAATTTGGTGCGAAATTTTGTTACAATAGCCCGAATAGAAGCCTCAGTAGGTCGATTAAACTGACCATAAAATGGAAGAAGCGCGCGATGAACTTTCTTAACACAGCACGCATTTTGGTAATAAAATTCAATAATTTGCAAGCGTTGTTCGTTTGTAAGACGATTCATGATTAAATTATAGACCAAACTGAAGATGTTTGACAGTGACACAAGATACAAAACGTGCGTGAGCTGTCAAAACTAGTGTTGCCAAAAAGATAATAGCAAAAAAATCACTCTTTATTTCTAGGTTCGTTTTATTGAAAAGTTAAAAAGTGCCATTAAAATGTTTAAAAGTACCATTTGTCCCTTTAACGATTTTTACTTTGCTCAAGACTATTTGATCTTAACCTTGTACTTCTAGGTTCGTTTTTATTAAAAAGTCAAAAAGTACCAAAGAATAATTAAAAAGTACCATTTGTTAATATTTATAAAGATTTTTTTACTTTGCTCTGCACCGCTTGAGCCTAACCTTATACATCTAGATTCGTTGTCATTAAGAACTCAAAAATACCATAAAAATTAATAAAAAGTACTATTTGTCCTTTTAATGATTTTTTTCTTTGCTCTGGACGGTTTGAGCCTAACCTTGTACTTTTAGATTCGTTTTCATTAAAAAGTCAAAAAGTGCCAAAAAATAATTAAAAAGTACCATTTGTCCCTATTAATTGAGCATGCTCTTCGGGTTTTTTATGTTGAGCAGTACATCAGAACCTGGATAGTGCAGATGCTAGAGGCAAGGTATGTCACTGGGATACTCAGCAATAGCACGAAGACCAAGTGGGTGAAAAGGGGTACACCTCAGGGTGGTGTGATCTTTCCTCTACTATGGCTTCTTGTTATTGATTTGATCCTAATTAAGCTGCATAATAGGGGGATGACAGCTGTTGCTTACGCGGACGATGTGGTGATACTAGTATCTGGAATTTTTATGGACGTGATAAGCGATATCATGACCAGTGCCTTGGCATTACTCAGCAACTGGGCTGCAGGCTGCGGCTTAGGAGTTATCCCAGGAAAACAGTCCTGGTTCTATTCACCACAAAGACCAAGGTGCAGAGCTACAATCCCCCACGGTTGCAGGACCAGGAATTATCATTATCGGATAGTGCGAAATATCTGGGAGTGATTCTGGATTCCAAACTGTCCTGGAGGACCAATTGTATGGCATAGGGTTAGGAGGGCAACGGTTGCTTACTATACCTGTAGCAGGATCTTTGGCTGGAAATGGGACTTAAGTCCTAGGTTGTTACTGTGGATGTATAAAGCCATTATACGTCGAATCCTTACATACGGATCCTTGGTATGGTGGATCGCTACTGAGAGGAGATACGTAGTGGACCAGCTGTATAGAGTTCAGAGATCTGCTTGTATAGGAATTACCGGGTCGGATGCTCTGAATACGGTACTGCACCTCATTCCTATAGATTTACATTTCATGGCCATATCAGCCAGCAGTGCGACTAGGTTGTCTGCACCCGGCTGGTGGATGTATAGAACATGTGGGCATGCTAAGATAATGAATCGATTGCATCCGGATCTCAGGGTCCCTACCGACTACCCCAGGTAGACTTTGATAGGCCTTTCAAAGTTGTTTTTCCTTCCAGGCGGGAATGGAAAAAGGGAACGTATGTACGTAGATATGACACCAGGGTATACACTGACGGATCTAAGATGATCTGCGGTGTGGGCTTTGGAGTGCACTGCAGTGAACTTGATATGAAACTCTCATTCCGACTTCCGGATAAGTCTACTGTTTTCCAGGCGGAGCTATAGGCATCTTCCTAGATAACCAAAGGGGCTCTCTTGGCACTTCAATCGTATGTAACATTCTCTGCTCTAGTGGGCCAATGCAAGACTGTGTTATCCAACCTAAGACGTCAGGCTGACGTATCCTTGGTATGGATTCCTGCACACAGTGTTTTTATTGGTAATGAGCAGGTGGATGAATTGGCTAGGGCTGGCTCAAATATGGAGGTTTCTATGTAAAAGGCAGTCCCTGTATCGCTTGGTAGTATCAGGAGTGGTATTTTGATCAGTACCGGGAAAGGGCAGATACCAGACGGCTGAGTCTACAAACGTGTAAGTTATGGCCCCGTTATGATGGTAAACGCTCTATTCAATTAGTGAGCAAGAATACAAGGGACATTTCCAGACTGGTGGCGGTGATAACTGGTCATTGGATGATCGGTAAGCATGCCAGCAGGTTGGGACTGCCCTTCCCGAGAGGGAGGAGACGGTTTTTCACTTTCTCTATGAGTACCCGGCTCTTATAGCTTCGAGACACAGATTTCTCGGTGCACATCTGATGGCCGAACTACCTGAGATATCGAGAGTAAGGTTAGCAGACCTTCTCGGAAATCTAAATTTCACGGGGTGGATCTAGGTCACCTTACGGCTACATGGTTCCCTTTGCTATTTTTCACTTTGACCTGAATCGTTTCAGCCCAGTCTTGTAGTTCTAGAGTTGTTAATACTAAAAAATCAAGAAGTATCATTAAAATCAATAAAAAGTACCATAATGTCTCTTTTACTATTCCTTACTATTCATTCAGTACTGCTAAATTTTACTTTCGTAATTCTAGGTTTTGCACATAACATAAAAAATACCACTAAACTTTGGTAAATAAAAAGTACCGTTCATATTTCTCACTTTTGATACTTTTTTCTACCCTTGAAAAAAAATTTTACGGTTGATTTTTATTGGGTGTTACAAATTAGTAATAATATTTATATGCTGCATCAATTTACATAAAAGTAAATACTAATTTAGAAATAGTAGTAAATAAAAGGGGCACATATTTTATTCCTTATTTGCTCGAATTTTAAAAAAGTGCCAATACACATTGGAGACCTTTTTAAGAAGAGAAGAATCCAATTTAGTTGTTGTTGCTGTGATTGTTACTTTAATGGGGTTAAAAAAGCGTACCAACATTAGTTTTTACCCTTTTTATGCTACAAATGTACAAATATCGAAAAAGTACTAAATACCCATCCGCTTCTTTTTTTAGTAGAATATTGTGTAGTTTGAACTTTGGCTCTATCTGTAGTAGTTGTGGAGATATAAGTTCGATTTTACCTTTTTTACCCCCTTAATATTCGAATTTCCAAAAATCCCTTCTTATTCGTCCTATACATTGGGACATGCACCTGGTTACGGAATTTCAAGTCCGTAGCTTTAGCCGCTTAGGCTGGGCGATGATGATAAGTCAGTCAGTCAATAACGTTACTCTTTTATATGTATAGATTAGCAATTTTATTAACAATATATTTTTTAAGTTATACACAATAGCCGTTCTAATATAAAATTTATTTTTATTCGCATGTATATTTTTTTCTTTATAATTAATCGAAAAAAAAATCGATTTCTCAATCTTCGATTTTTTTTTCGAGATTTTTTTTTTTTTTTTTTGCAGATTATAAATGTTCAGATAATTTCCAACAACTATTATTAAGATAAATTTTTTTGTTTTCAAACTCCTTTTTGTAGGAAAATCGATCTGAAAAAATCAACATTTTCAAGGTTTCAGCCAAAAACCACTATTTTTACATTTTTAATTAAATTTTTTTTAAATATTATTCTCGACCTTTCAAACAAGCCCAGATTGAGAAATCTACTATAATTCTATCGGATTTTATGACGAATTTAATTAAATTATTCTATGTATATATGGAAAAATATCTATTTTGAAATTTTGGGGGACTCCAAATCCTACTTAGAGCTATGGTCTCTTGAGCAAAATTTCTCAGAATCACCTATAGATTACGTTTTTGCTATACCCTTCATCAAAAAAATCGTTCCATTTCATTTTTGTCTATGTACTCCTTATATATATATATATATATATATATATATTTATATATATATATATATATATATATATATATATATATATATATATATATATATATATAGATTATTCCTTCCAATATATATTTATATATAAGTTCGTTTTTAATTTAGCAAGAAGCTTTGCAAAGAGTTGCTGGAACATTTGAAATTTATATGGTAAAGGCAATCAGGAAGAGCTTTTGCCAAATATAGAAATTTCTGAGCAACCATCAACATCTGCAGAAGCCATAAGGAAACTAAAACTTCTAAAAATAATGGATAGCCCTTTAGCGACATTTACAGATCCTACCTTTACAAAGACGGTCACAAAACTTTCAATTTATTTTACAACCAAATACAGATGAATTACTGGATATTCTGTGGAAGCAGTTTTCTAAAATAAAAGAACTTCCACTAATAAAGTTACTTAAGAGTTTTTATAACCAGGAAATTCTAGACTATATAATATATGAATCGAATAACTGTACTATAAAAAATGATACACATTTGATAGAACAAAAATAAACTTAAACATTTCTTAGGCGTTCTGATATATTTAGGGTTTAATGCTTTACCATAAATTGAATGCTATTGGTCAAATGATTCATATCTGGGCAACCAACCAAGAATCAATTGCGAACATATTTCTATTGAACAGAAACATTTTAATCCTAGACGTTGCTAATTAAAAACCTGTGGAAAGACAATAGAATGGATGTTCAAAAAGTGTAAAGTATATTTATATTAGCGGAATTCACTCTTGTTGGAATATTATCTTTATGAATTTTGGGAAGTCCATAAATCCTTGGCGATGTTGATGTATTATTAATCAATTTTATTATATCTAAAAGATTATTGAGATTCATATTAAAAAGATTCTCGACTAGCCTATTATTTTTATTCTGAAGATTTGTTGTGGGGTCCTTCCTTAATCTCCTGTATGCGCAGATATCTCCTATAATATTGTTCATCCTGTCATCCTCAGATTTAATCATGGCTACTGTTTTATTTCCTTTGTCTGAATTTAATATTAGTACGTCCTTGTACCACTGTATCCAATGTAAGTTTATCTCTCTCGTTGTATTTTTTTATTTAAATATTTTTATTTACACACAAAAATATTGACGAGAGAGGACAATTACAAAAAGAGATACACACTAGAAATGTTACACATAATTGACATACCAAATGAGAGGAGATTAAATTATAAAAGTGATACATATAAAATAGTATATAGACAGTTGATAAACGGACATGTTTCAAAACAAAAAATAAGTATAATTTGAACTTAAGACAATAACAAACCGAAAATAATCAAGTTTATTAGTGTTTGTTAAAATTTTAAAAATGTAAATATCAAATTAAATTAAATAATATAAGTATTATGTAAAGAGTGATTTTTTTTCTATTATCTTTTTGGCAACACTAGTTTTGACAGCTCACGCACGTTTTGTATCTTGTGTCACTGTCAAACATCTTCAGTTTGGTCTATAATTTAATCATGAATCGTCTTACAAACGAACAACGCTTGCAAATTATTGAATTTTATTACCAAAATGCGTGCTCAGTTAAGAAAGTTCATCGCGCGCTTCTTCCATTTTATGGCCAGTTTAATCGACCTACTGAGGCTTCTATTCGGGCTATTGTAACAAAATTTCGCACCAAATTTACATTGTTGGACATTAAACCACCAACACGCTTACGTAGAGTGCGAACTGAAGAAAATATCGCAGCCGTATCGGCCAGTGTTGGTGATGACCGTAAATTATCGATTCGGCGCCGTTCGCAGCAATTGGGCCTCTGTTACTCCACTACGTGGAAAATTTTGCGGAAGGATTTGGGTGTGAAGCCTTATAAGATACAACTGGTGCAAGAATTGAAGCCAAACGACCTACCACAACGCCAAATTTTTGGTGAATGGGCTCTTGAAAAGTTAGATGAAGATCCACTTTTTTATCGAAGAATTGTGTTCAGCGACGAGGCTCATTTCTGGTTGAATGGATACGTGAACAAGCAAAACTGCCGTATTTGGAGTGAAGAGCAGCCAGAAGCATTGCAAGAGCTACCAATGCATCCACAAAAAACAACCGTTTGGTGCGGATTATGGGCTGGCGGCATCATTGGGCCGTATTTCTTCAAAGATGATGCGAATCACAACGTTACTGTGAATGGTGAGCGCTACCGTGCGATGATAACAAACTTTTTTTTGCCCAAAATGGAAGAGCTTGACTTGCATGACATGTGGTTTCAACAAGACGGTGCCACATGCCACACAGCACGCGAAACAATGGACCAATTGAGAGGCGAGTTCGGTGAACAGTTTATTTCACGCTTGGGACCAGTCAATTGGCCGCCCAGATCGTGCGATTTAACGCCTCTAGACTATTTTTTGTGGGGCTATGTTAAGGCTAATGTCTATAGGGACAAGCCCGCTTCGATTGACGCACTGGGAGCCAACATTGCCAACATTATTCGTGAGATACCGGCCGAAATGTTGGAAAGAGTATGCCAAAATTGGACTAAGCGGATGGACCATTTGAGGCGCAGCCGCGGCCAACATTTGCATGAAATAATCTTCAAACATTAAATTATATCGACCCAACTATCGATCCAAATAAATATTTCATGCATTTTTCTGAATTTTATGTGTTTTTTTTTAAATTTCCGATAGTTCTTATAAAATCACCTTTTATAATAAAAGTTTAGTTGTTAGATTAAAGGTTGATTAATAAATAAATATGTAAATTTGTTATATTTTAGATCCCCTGAAGATGATCAACGATGTTGATCGAAATATTGGGAAAATAATAAAAAAAAATAAAACAAAATTTAACAGAAATAATACTTTCTAATTATTTGTTTTATTAATTAATGACCTATTGCCAAACTATATTTGAATACACTCCGGTTCACTTATTTAAAGGGACTAACAATTCCATATTCAGCAGCCTGTATCTTTTGCAATTTTTAACCGATTGCAGAATTTTAAAATGGAAATGGAAGCTAGACACCTTGAGATACAAAAAAAATCATGACTTTTTTTAAGCAATTTATCAAACAAAGTCCAAAAATGTGCTATTTTTTTTTTTGGTTCACTTGAATAAAGGCACTTTAACTAATTTTAACGAAAACCAGTTATTCTTGTTTTTTTTAATTTGTTTTACTTTATTTAAGAGCTATTAGTAGTGGGTACAACCCCCTTTGTTCTTAATAACTTCAAATATACGGGTTTTCATTGACAGATAAAGAGAAATTATGTAATCCAACGAAATTTGATTCCAAGCATCCTTAATGGCCTGAATTAGTGACTGCTTGTCATCAAATTGTCTACCTCCTTCACAGACCTTACGAGATAACCAGCCCCAGACATTTTTGATAATGTTTAGATACGGCGAGTAGGGTGGCCAGTCAAGAATATTAACATTTTGGCTCGCAATGAACTCCTTTACTACTCTGGCGTTGTGTATAGGGGCATTATCCTGTTGCAATATCCAAGATATGGGACCAAATAGTTCACTAAATTTCAAAAAAGCAGATTCCAATAACGTTTTATAGCTTGCACCAGTCATTTTTGCACTTTGAAATTCAAAATCGATGGTGCCGTAGTATGTACTTGCACCCCACATCATAACGCCGACCTCTCGGCTGTGATGTCGGTTCAAAAATCTTTTTTCCTTGGTCAGATCATGGAAATAATAATAAAAAAAATAGTAAAGTCCCTTTATTCAAGTGAACCAAAAAAATAGCACATTTTTGGACTTTTTTGATAAATTGCTTAAAAAAGTTCTTTAGTAAAGAAACCACTATTGTCATGATTTTTTTTATATCTCATGGTGTCTAGCTTCCATTTCCATTTTAAAATTCTGCAATCGGTTAAATATTGCAAGAGATACAGGCTGCTGAATATGGAATTTTTGTTGCCTTTAAATAAGTGAACCGGAGTGTATTATTACAAAAACAAAAGGTCAACTATAACTACATAATATCAACTTTAATTTTCCTTTATTTTAGCAGTGTTTTTTAACCAAACCTAAATTCGATTTAAGCCTACGTTGGTAATTTACATGTCGCCTACTACCGCCGTATAATTTGGTAACTCTGAACTTTAGTTGTTCATTTCGTTCAGCTGTTTAGATGATGCAAGCTTTTTGAATTTGCTTTTTGCAATGATTTTCAGTCTTGCCAATTTTATAAACCGCTGCAAGTCTTAGTTTCATATATTTTCTTTCTGTGAGGTTCAAAATTTAAAATTTTTTGCCCCACTTGCAATATCTGCAAGACTTGCAAGGGTAGTTTGCATTTAAGAGTGAAAACCGCTATTTTAAGTGTCTTCAGAACATCAAAAATATTTTTTCATTGAATACAAAACCATAATCATTATTTTTATAAGCATATTCAATAAAATCGTATGAAACCTGTATTAAAGTGTATTTTATGTACATATGTACATTCTCGTATATACTAGGTACAAGAAAATTGTTTAAAGTTTTTAAAGAAAAAATTAAAAGCTCAAAGGTCGTGCCTGCAAACAGCAGTTTCTGACGGTCTGAGTAGAGCTAGATAAATTTTGATAACAGATTTGAATTCAGGACTTTCAAATTAGCTAAAAACTCGAATTTGATTGAAATCGGATGACTTTTATGTTTCGCGGCTGGAAATGGGCTAAAAATTCAATTTAGAATTCTGTATCTAACGTATATATTATATTTCTTACAGCTTATATTTCGCCTTCTCTAAGAAATTGAACTCGCCGCAATTTTACTGTTTGGCATCTACGCTGAAATATACTATTTTTATGTTCTCTTAGGCCAAATAAGAAACAGTTTTTCCTAAAATTTACTAATTTTTAACAACAAAACTTTTTAAGCGCCAAATATATTAGTACTATTTATATAAATGCTATAATCCTACTAATAAAGGGTGTCCCAACAAGAACGCAAGATTTAAATTTGGCGCTATTCGAAGTGTCATTGTTTGTTATTTAAACCAGTTTTTTCTTGCCTAGAATTGAAGAAATGAATGTGGAGGGCTTGTGGTTTCAACAACCGGCGCCATACATACAGCCAGAGAAACAATTCAATTGCTGCATCAGTCATTTCCCGGTCGTGTTATTTTGCGTTTTGAAGACCAGAATTGGCCGCCTAGATCGTGCGATTTAACACCATTAGACTTTTTTCTTTTTGGTTTTTGGAAGTCGATGGTTTACGCGAATAAGCCGACGACGACTCAAGTCTTAAAACAGGAAATTGGACGCTACATTAATGAAATACCGCAGCATTTATGCAAAACGGTCATTGAAAATTTCATTAAAAGATCGCGTGTGTGCCAGCAAAGCCGTGGCGGTCATCTGCCCGATATGTTGTTTCATACATATTGTTTCACGATTTTTTTTTTAAATATCTGTGTTTTATTTAAAATTTAAATCTTGCGTTCTTGTTGCGACACCCTTTATTATAAAGCTGAAAGTTTGTGAGTGTGGATTTATGGATGTATGTGAGTCTGATGTTTGTTTCTCTTTCGCCAGAAATAATGTTTTCATTTTTGGCTACTTTTCAAATTGAAGCAAAAAATTAGGTATAATATTTTTGCTGTTTTCTACCGCTACCAAAGAGGCTACTTCTACTTGCGGCTTTATTTTTTTGAAAAGTAGCTGTAGCTAAAAAAATTTAAATGCTTCGGAGTAATACAGCTACTTCTACTTGAAATAGTTGGAGCTGTAGCCGTATGCAATGGTTTGCTGTTTAAATGTGAATGTAGCAGTAGAAGTAGATGCACATGCACATCGGGATACGTATTCCGCACAGAACCATTATTTTCGAAATAAAATTGCACTATTTGCAAGCGTTGTTCAAGCGTGAGTCTATTCATGATGAATTGCCAAGCCAAACTGAGAATAAATCACTTGACAGCTGTTAAATCGGTCGCCATCTTGAACAGTAATGCCAACTTAAAGTTCTATACGTCTGTAAAAAACACCCTTTATAACAAATTATGCAAAAATATGCGAAAACTAATTAATGCCATTTTTCGATAAATTCTAGAATTCTTTAAAGTACTTGAATAGATCAGAATTGATTCTAAGTTACTAAATAAAAACATGTATTTAGATTAAAATCCTTGCCCTAATATTAATGACAAATGGAATGGCTGGTTTTTGATTAATTTGGTATAATTCGGCTGTACCGCGTCTTATATAGCTTTTACTATAGTAGCCAAATATTTATATTATCAAATTGGCCTGTTCTTGTATATTAAACAAAAAAATAATATAAAAAAGATTTTTCATGACACATATTGATTAAAATAATTTTTTTAAATACCTCCTAAAATATATAATTAATTTCAGTCAAAGAAATTTAAATTATTGAGACACAGATATTTTGATAAAACTGCATACCACGTTTTTTTTGTCCGATTTGTAGTTTAAACAAAGTACACAAAAAACCAACGCAGAAAATGGTCAGAAATAGAAGTATTCGCGATTTTTGACTCGTAGCTCTGCCATTTATGAACCGATCCGGCTAAATTTTAATAGCAATTGAAAGACAGAAACAACTACAAGATTTTTATGCTAAACTTTGCTGTAGGTCTTCTAGGGACTTCAGAAAGTTGATTTTAACGACTACAAGAATAGACAGACAGACTCAGCTATTCATGAGGATTCAGGATATATATATTTATGTGGTGCCTCATGTAGGGTACATAAATTACAAACGGAATCACAAACTTACATATATCTTTCGTACTTATAGTGAAGGTTATAGTACTAGGCCTGAATGGACTAGCAATAATTCAACCGATTACAAGACTACAAAAAAATTTAGTTTTTTGGCTTAAAAATTTTCGGTTAATTATGCGCGAAAACGAAAAAAAAATCCTTTTTTTTTTGTATAATAAAGTTTGCTTCTGTGATAGGTAGTATTCATTTTTAAATTTTGTTCTAGATTTTTATTAATTTTAATACCTTTAATACGTTCACATAATGCCGCTAGATAGCACTCGTGTGATAGCTTGTGGACTATCGTATCGAATAATATCTGTCAGTTGTTTCTGTCAGACTATTACTATTTAAATTCAGCTAGATCGATTTATAAATGGCGGAGCTATGACTCGAAAACCTATTTTTGAGTATTTTGTCTAAACAACGTAACGGATAAAAAAAAATGTTGTATGCAGTTTTGTTTGAAATTAAAATAAAAATATTTGTGCACAAAATGAGAATAATAGGTCCACAAATGGCCGAGGAATATCAAAAATACAACCCAAATTTTAGATTTTCTTTTATTTCTGCTTTGTTTTTTTGCATATTTTTTCTAAACCGAAAAAAAATAGTACACAGTTTTGTTTTGAATCACAGTAGTAGTATGTGGACCAAAATTCAGCTGGATCGGTTCAGAACTGGCTGAGCTATGATTCCAAAATCGTGACTATCTCAATTTTATGACGTGGTACGCAGTACAGTCGTAATGATTGTGCAAAAATTCAGAAAGATCTGTTCACAAATGGACCAGAAAATCAAAAATACAACCGGCATATCACATTTTCATTAATTTTTGTTTTGTTTTTGCTTTGCTTTTGCTTTGTTTTTTTTGCGGAATTTTTTTAGCTGTCATATGCGTAATGCTTTGTACACACAAACATGAAAAATAAAAAAGTGTATGTGTGTGTGTGTGTGGTTTTTATTACCTTGAGTTAAATAGTATTACGAATACAGACATCTTTATGAAAGAGAGTGCATTAGATCTTTCTCGATAATTAAATATTTAATAAAATATGTTTGGCTTAAAAATTTTTAAAAAAATTTGGAAAATTAAATGAAAATAAATTTTTTTGCTTTCTTATTTAATATCTTTCTTAGAATTTCTTTTTTTTATTAATTCAAAAATTGAGCGCCTGCAGGTATTTTATTGCTTTTAAAAATGAGGTTCTTAGAAAGGAGTGTTTCTTAGTACTCGTTAATTTTAGTCGTATTATAAAAATTAATTTTTTTATTGATATTTCTTTCCAATAATGAATAAAGAAATTTTTATATTTAATATGACCTCAATCTTAAAAAAACAAGTGTTTCAGTGACATAATTTTTTGAAGTGAGTGTATATAAATATGGCCACTTAAATATGTTTTCACGTAATTCCTTATGTTTTTTAGTATTTATTTGTAAATATCTTTTCAGTTTTTATGACATATTTATAAATATGTTTAGGAGACATATAAGTACATACATAGATACAAAATACATTGATGTCTCTAAGAGATTGCAAACGAACCATAGAATATTACGCGTTGGTACAAATATCATTTTAAACAAAATGTGTTCTAGATTTGTAGCCTATCGCCCAAGTAATCAGAAAAATCTTTGGATTATTTAAAAAAAATTTGAAATTGCCTTATACCCCGGTACTTTAATGGTTCGTCGGCAAGTGCTAAAATCACTTAGAGCAACAGAACTGGGGTATATGGAAATTTCAAAATAATCCAAAGTAACTTCCGAACGAACCATAGAAGATTACGAGATGGGGCGTATATCATTTTAAAGGGAAGGTCGTCTAAATTTACAGTCTATCGTCGAAATACTCCGAAAAAACTTTCCTCATTTTGGCGAGGTACTATTTCCGATTTTGCAACAGAAACGTACTGAAACCAAACTGGAATGAAATTTGTAAGTTTTACGCTTTCTGCAAGTGTTTTAACATTTACGGGAAATTTTGTAGTTTTTATTTTATGATGCAAAACGGAAATTGCCAAACCCCTTCAGAGCAACAGCACTGCGGTATATGAAAATTTCAAAAAAAAAAATTTTAAATTATCAAAAGTAGGTACAAATATAGATGATCTCCCCTAAACTACTACTAAAAACATTTAATATTTGATGACTTAAGACGTATTTGATAAATAAGCCATTAATACTGAATTTATTTACAAATACTAAAAAACTTCGGGTTTTACGTTAAAACATATTTAACGCGGCATATTTATCTTCACTCATTTAATTTTTTCTATGGTTTTGCTATTAATGAAGAATGTGGAAAGTGAAAAATATTAATATTTCGCTAACACAGTGAAAGATATATAAGACACTGCCGAATTTAACTTGTTGTGTTTAGATTTTCTTCTATGTATGTAGAACATCTTTATAGTTTAATGGGCTTTGTTCATACTATAAACGCTATATTATATTATTAGTTATATTAAAATTAATTCCGATAAAGAGTTTTTACCTGTTCCATAATAACTAGAAGATTTTAATCACTTAAGACATATTTAGAAAGAATAACGTTTTCATCAGCCAATGCAATGAAAACATGATGAGAAACTTTGTTTGGAGTTTATTGAGAGAAAGCGTGAACTTTAAACTTTTTACGAGTTATTTTGTTAGAAAAATTTAATAAACATATTTATTTGAATATTTTCATCTTAAATTAAAAATTATAAAAACAGATTTTGAAAATTTTCGTTCAATTGGTCTCCTAAATACAAAAAGCAAACTTTTTCATGTCATATACTTTTTTTTCACAGCTGTTTTTGCTCAAAATTTTTTAAATCAAATTACATATACAAAAACATAATAAATAGATAAGAATATGTGTTTTAAACCAACCTGGATCTTCCATGCGTTTGCGTTTGATATTATTTGTGTGATGATCTGCAGCTAACGGTGAGTTGTGCTGCTGATGTTGATGTTGCTGGTGATTTTGAGGATGTTGATGATGTTGCTGCTGAGGGTGATGATGATGGTGGTGGTGATGATGGTGTGGATGCTGAATACCTAGAATACCATTTATGCTATAACCAGCGGTTCGATGTTCTCCAATACCATTAGCAGTATTCTGATTATTGCTGGATGAAGAGGTGGTGCTGGTGTTACTATTATTCGCTATACTGATTATATTTTGTTGCTGTTGTTGTTGCTGCTGCTGTTGCAATTGCATTGCTGCAGCCGCTGCAGCAGCAGCAACTGCAACTACAGGCGTTACTGCAGATCCTATGTCTGAGGCTGGAGCATGTGTTATTACAGAGGTGGCATTGTTATTGCTAATATTATTATTATTATTATTGCTACTGCTATTACTACTACTACTGCTATTGTTGTTGTTGCTGTTAATATTTGTGTTATTGCTATTATTGTTATTATTATTATTGTTGTTATTGATAGCGGCCAATTCATTGGCATTATTTTCTAAGTGATCTTTTATACTGCTGTTACCGCTGCCGCTGTTTGCTCCGCCACTACCAACACCACCACTCCCACTACTTTGCTGTTGCTGATGATGCACATGTTTTGCTTTTTCAGCCGCCTTATTTCGTACAATTCTGAAAATTAAATGAAAAAATATATATTTTGTATTTATCATTTGCTTTAAAAATATTAATTACGTATGTTTGTAGGTATGTGTGCATGTATGTGTAGTACATGTTATCAATAAAAATCTCTGTCAATTTTAAAATAAAGTATCAGCCAACAGTAAGTCAGTCAACTTGTTCCTGCTCAAACTGAATTGAATTTAAGAACAATATCAATCAAATGAATCAATATAAAAAATTCCTTTTGTTCTCTACATATTCCTTAAGGGTCAGCTTATATGTAGATAATAATCATAATAAATTTAATTTGACATTGATTACTTATTTCCTTCTTCTTGTTCTCTTTCTTGCTGAGTAAAAAACAAAAAAAAAAAGCTTTCAATTTGTATTTCTTGTAAGGAATTCCAGTAAAGGTTATACACAAATGCTGTCATAGTATTAGTAATAGAGCAAAGTTTCTAATCTTTTATGGAACGTGAAAACAATCTTATCAATGACGAGAAATAAATAATCATCTTTATATGTAAAAGTTCATTTTATGTTTTTTTGTTCGCCATACAAATTTTTTTTCTTCAGATTGGTCTGAAAGTTGACACATATAATCTCTTTACCCTAAGGAAGGATGCCATATACTTTTGGACTAGCCAGGCCCATTTTTACGTCTACTTGTCAATGATTTTCATTCAAAACTGTTAAAAAAGATGTGTGCCCGTACTTAATTTAAGCCTAAAATTATGCTTTGAAATATTTTATTTAGCACTTTGGTTGGCGGCTCTGCAAAGGTATGACCCACTTTATAAAGCAGCAAATGGCTGTATTTATTTTTATGGGTTTTTTAAGGTAAAATTCTATCTCTATAAATTGGGACCTACGCTCTCTATACTCTAAGGATACCCCTTCCCGTAAAACAAGACCGAAGAAAAACATCTAGTACTATAAATAAATCAAAGAAATTTTTTCTTATTTTCAAACAGTGTATATAATTGCTATAAAGAAAAACGATGAAGATGAAGATGTTCTCGAAGAATATTACTCCCAATTTAAATTTTTTTTTAATTTTCTTCTTAGTTTTTTATTGCTAACGGTTCTATATATTTTTAAGTTTTGCAAAAATTTTTTTTAAACCGAAAGAAAGCAAAAATAATTTAAAAAAATCTACAAATGAAACACAAAATTCTTATGAGCTGCTGAACTTTCCCTTCACGAATAAAGTATTTAAGTTTGATTACACTGATTCACAAAAAAAAAATACCCAGAAAGTGATATTATTTTTCTGGTAGGTGCTATCGAGTACAACAAAAATCTGTTTTTGGAACTTCCCAAAAACCCCCAAAATCTTGAGTTACGGGTAAAAAACCGGTTTTCCGTACCTTTATGCACTTATAAACCAGTAACTTAGTTGAATGTCAACCGATTTTAAGTTGCTCAGTGGATTTAGAAATAAAACATTGAGGCCATGTGAAATGCTATAAAAACATAGAGTGTAACTTCGGCTGTATGGCACGTAGCGCCGTCCTGTTGTAATTAAATGCTGCCAATATCCTCCTCTTCAATTTTTGTAAACAAAAATTCGTTCAACATGGTCCGATAACGATCGCGATTGACTAACGGCCACTCCTTGCTCATTTTCGAAGAAAAATGGCCCAATTATGCCTCTGGACCAAAATCCGCACCAAATAGTGACTCGTTTTGGGTGCGTCGGCTTTTCAATGTATGCGTGCGGGTTTTCTGTGCCCCAAATGCGACAATTTTGCTTGTTTACATATCCGCCAAGATCAAAATGAGCTTCATCTGAAAAGATGATTTTTTTTGGCAAAGTCGGCATCTTCTGTAAGTCGATCGCAGGCCCACTTAGCGAAGCGAAACCACAACCATATTCTTTCAGCGGAAGGATAAAACTAATTATCTGTCAAATCAGACATGAGCTAAGTGTTACCATTCACGAAATAAGCACTAGTTGAAAAAAAAAAAGTTTGATGGCGGACCTTGAAAAATCTGTGTGTGTTTCCAAACCAAACAAATTTTTTATTTATTTATTTTTTCGCCATTTTTTAAGCTTAGAGACATTTTTATACTTTATTTTGTAAAGGGCCCGTACAATTTTTGAATTTATTTTTAAAATATATTGTTAAATTAGCATAAAGAAATACAGAAGTTTTGGCAACACAGGTTAAGAAATGCATGTGGATGATTTAGGTGAGCACCTGCCGCTAGGGCCTAATCTCACCGTGGTCAAACCACGAGTGGTATTCATGCCTACCACTATAGCCCCTGTGACCAATAAAGGACACAGGTAGCAAATTGTGTGTGTTTCTGCCATGTCACATACACCACCCTTGTTAAGGGAGTTGGGCCTATCCAAAACCCGTGTCTAGTGACATCTGTTTCTATGAAACAGCACATCGAAGAACATGCCACCCTGCCAACGGTGACATGAACTCCGTTTCCACCGTACCTTTTGGTTTCAACCACAGCCACCACGTGAACCCCCGAAGGGGACCTCACCAATAACCGGTCACAGATTCCGCTGTCCGAGCATTTGGGTGTGCACGCAGTCCACTGACCGAACAACGAACCAGGGATGTTGTCCCCAGAAAATCATCCAATAACCCCGTGGGGTTGGAACGAAGTTTGGTCCACAGACTCCGAGCACTCATTGTTCAACCATTCGTGAGCATCAGCTCTTAACCCATTGCTCGGACATTAGTGCTTCCTCTGTGGGGATACCGGCTCCCGTGGTACCAGTGTTGAGAAGCACTGGTCGGCCCCCAAGGTATCCTTTAGGTAAACCCTCAGGTTTCCTTCTGCCAGATTCAAGCCCATGGCAGTTCCAGGTGCTGGCGCACCTATATTCCCCGGTAGTGATACTTCAAGGTGGAATTTCACCGAGAAGACACACCCCGGGGGTGACAGGTTAAGAAATGTCAAAATTTTATTCACCTCAATAAAACAGACAATCTATGTTGAAAAAACTTCTTTCTTCTCTTTACACAATAAAATTGCCGTCAGCCAACCAACAAGTGATCCAAATTCTGATTAAATAAATTTTTATACAATTTTAATTTTGTGAAATAATCTTAAAATTATCTGTGCTATAATTAAAACAAATTGTACATTATAAAACTTAAATTTAATAAAATTGTGAAATTAAATTAAAATTGTGAATATTTTAAAACTCAAACCGAAATAAAATTGTGAAGTATTTAATATTTACAATTATCTACTCAATCAAATTAAAACTTAAAACTTATTCTACATTAAAATTTGCTTAAACCTACCCTTTGAATTATATTCAAACCCAAAATAAAAGAACTTAAAACTAAATACTTATCTTAAGCCCTATTGCTTAATTTGGCTAAAATCGTAAAGCTACACAATAAATAAATTATATAAAACTGGAAACAACCTATCCTAGTTTTATTCATATATTTATTTATGAGTAAAACCTAACTTTAATTCCGTTAAAAATTTACTGAGCTATTAAATATTTTATTAAAACAAAATTTTTCCAGAAATACAATTTTTGGCCATTCCAATCAAAAATGTTTGCTTAGTCGTTGTTGAATTGAAATAGCAAGGTTTTGTAGCTTTTGTCGCTTTAAAATTTTACAAACAAAATTTATTAATTTAAATTAATTTTTAATAAAATTCTATTTATATAAAATCAATATTTTCTTTAATATTTCATGTAGATATGATGGTTAAAAAGTAAAGTATACAAGCTGAATATATTCGGCTGAATATATTTACGAGTAAATTCCAATTGTAGCAATAGAAAATGAATTTGTTGATTTGTAGTTTAAGATTTAAATACTACTAGCATTTATTATTTCACAATTCTTTAAAATTTGGTTTTAAATTTTATTAACTTCAATTTACAGGCTTTAATTTAAGTGCAATTTTTAACATTAAGGAAAAATAAATATTTACGTATAGTTTAAGCTTTAATAAAAAATCATCCTTTTAAATTTATTTTATTAAAATTAGAGAAAGGTAACTTATTTAGTAAAGTAAAATGAGAGAGCTAATGAAGCGATGTGTTGCTTACTTCATGGTTAGTAGGTATTTTATTTTAATTCAATGTGAGCAATATTAATTTTAGAACTATTTTGCGGTTTTTCTGAATTAAAAAAAAATTTAATTTAAGAAATTTATTTTCCTTTTGCTGATTTGTACAAATGTTATTTGTACACAAGCATGTAAAATAGCATAGTTGTGAAACGATTACAAAATACACATTTGATGATTTGGTAGTATTTAATTGTCGGTAACAGCCGTTTTTTTTTCACGCAGCATCATCAGTATCCAGTTGAAGTGACCAAAAACATTCTGATATAATTTTTATTTTATTTTTGGAACCATTTCTTATTGTTCATCGTTGGACTGGCCCAGGTTGTCTGGGAAGGAGACCAAATGTGAACGCAGGAAATTAATTTTTATGAACGTGTTGCAGCCCATTTCACCATACGCACTTAAAAATTCATTAATAACCGAGACATTGTCGTCGATTCTGTAATTACCAAGAAAATGATCACATAGTGTAACAAAACTTTTAAATGCCCGTTTTTCAACTTAACTTAGCTTGCTCATGAAGTACTCATATCTCATAATTTTCAGAATACCTATGATTCATCAGAACAGATAAAAATAAGATAAAAGAGTATTAGATTTGAAAAGAAAGACATAAATACATCCTTTTATTTTGGGAACACCGATTTAAGATGACAGAAAGCTTCGCCGTTTACATAAATTTCTTTTTTTAAATTGCTTTATGTATCCTAACTTTAGATACAGCGGTGGCAGCATAATATCCTCAGCTTTAACTAATGCGATGTTTAAAAAGATGTTTCTGCCTATTTGATGCAACTCACGAGATGGTCATACATTGCAATCAAAATGATTTATTGCTCGACTATCCCATTCACAAAGATGTGTAACCAACTTGCACACCTTGCAAACTTTAACTTGGTACAATGGCCGTTAAATTAATTAATTTAATAATTACTAGTTAAGCGGGCTTCACATTATAATACAGAGTATTAACATTTTCATTAGATCGAGTGAGACCGAAATCAAATGCAAATCTAAAGGAAAATATTTTCTGTTTTCATACCATAGCAAATAAAATACAAAAACGCGGCAAATAATTTCACAGCTGATTTCTAGTTTTTTCTTTGGTTGCTTTTACAAAAGCAACCCTGATAAAATGAGCAGTGTGATAGCTTAGAAAATATTCTAAAAATGACAAAAACCATAATACTGCCAAAAATACTTAAGTATTTCACCACACTTGCTTAACATTTTCTTTTCGTACTATTGGATTTTTACATAATGCACGGATTTTTGACATGTATTAATACTAAATACAATAGTCTGAAGCCCGCTTTAGTATTATTCAAGCTTAAGATCTAAATTATTAAATTTGAAAAATTAAAAAATTAACAACTATATAAATATTTGTTTCCTGTTCCTATTTTAATACACTACGAAACAATTAATTACATACAATACTTAATATTAATAATCATAACAATTAGAATAATAATTAAAATAAAATTAATATATGGAAAACATTAATAATACTTTAAATTTATTTTCTCCTATTTTTATAAATTAAATATCAATAACTATGAGCCACTTTATCTGTATCTGCTTAAAAATTAATTCTTCAAGAAGATACAACAGGTACATAAAAAGATATATGATTGTCTTGTCAATTTGCAGAAAAGCGAATTGGGAATAAATTTAAATGAAAATTGGTTTATTAATAAAACAGAATTTGATATTCCTTTGGATGTTAAATACATTTTTTCTTTAAGACAAAAACATACACTATGTATTGAAAAAGAACATTTTCCAATTATGAATATTTTAGCTGATAGTGAAGATTTTGTTCAAACCTTAAAAGACAAGGAAAAACAAGAAATAACTAGGTCTAACTTTACTACAATTATAGATAACTATATTAATAAAATTACATTAACAGAAAGAGATAAATATATACTAGATAAAGTTAAATTAAGTAAAAAAAATTTTAAAGTTCAACAAAGATATATTATGAATTAAGAATTAATAATATTATAAATCATAATAATAGATACTTATAAAATATTAAATAAGGATCCGACGAATAAATAACAAAAATTAAATAATGATATTGTTGACAAACTTTTTAGGAATAATATAATTACAATTGAAGAAAAAAAATAAATTAAAAACTAATATTTCAACAGCTCCAAAGTTATATGGATTGGTTTGTTATGGCATATACTTCTGGCCACTTACTAAAATATTCCATTACTACCAAAACGTAACGGTT
Organism: Thelaira solivaga; assembly: GCA_947397855.1. Lineage (NCBI taxonomy): Eukaryota > Metazoa > Arthropoda > Insecta > Diptera > Tachinidae > Thelaira > Thelaira solivaga. Next base: position 15,290,309 of record OX377615.1, read on the forward strand.
ACCAGCATTACTGACAAGAAACCTTTTCCTGCTGCATCCATTGTGATTCGTTAAATTGGAGCACCTGAATTGTATTGCTGCAACTGCCCACGACTTCTTCTAACTGGGCCTTTGGGCACAATTTGCTATCCAGTCCACAACGGTAAAATATTTTCTTTATTTTCTGTAGGGTCTTTGTCACTCCCAGATGCCCATCACTGAATCTATTATGGAACTCTTTCACCACATCGCTCATTTTGGACGATGGCACGACAATTAAATTAGATGTCGTCTTCCCGTCCGGACTTTCCCACATACGATACAGGCATCCATTCATCAGTGAGAGGCTATTCCACTGTACCCAGTATGATTTCACCAGTGGACTCTCAGCTCATATCTCTTGACGCAGTGGTTTCTTGTCTTCTTCTTTAGCCAACATAATTTTTGCCAACCCGGGATAATTTCTTTGTGCCGTAGACGAGTCTTCAGTGGATTCTTTATTCATTAAGCGAATGTCAAGATGCCTTCTTTATTCTCAGTCTTAGCACAGTGTTAGCGCTCCAAGCTACATGGTCACCTTAAAAGAGCATCCGCATTGCCGTGTTTTAAGTCTTTTCTATGTTCGATAGAGAAGTCATAACTCTGAAGGTGTTCGATCCAACGGGCAAGTTGGCCTTCAGGGTTTTTAAACTGCAGCAACCACCTGAGTTCGGTATGGTCCGTTTTAAGTGTAAAATGTTGATCATACAAATACTTGTGGTAATGTTTTACTCACTCTAATACTGCTAAAAGCTTGCGGCGAGTTACGCAGTAATTTCTCTCAGGCTTTGAAAATATCCGGCTGTAGTAACCTTTTCTTTGGCATCAATCACCTGAGAGAGGACACCCCCTATTCCAGATACACTTGCGTCAGTGTTTAGTACAAACTTTTGGCCAGCAATCGGATATACCAAGACTGGTGCCTTACACAATAACTCTTTAAGGCTTTGAAACGCTTTTTATTAAGCCGCATCCACTGATATTGTCTGGATTTCTTTGTCAGCTCGTGAAGATTTGCAAAGATGTTGGCAAAGTTTGGAAAGAATCGTCTGTAGTACGTGCAGAGTCGCAGAAAACTGCGTAACTCATGTAAGTTTTTCGGGCGAGTCCAGTCCTTTACTCCTCGTATTTTATCTTCATCGGTAGATATGCCGTGAGATGTTACGCGATGACCTAAATATTTAACTTCTTTCTGGAACAATGCTTATTTCTTCACACTGAGTTTTAGTCCAGCTGCTGTTATGCGTCTGAAGAAATCTTCGAGGTTATTCAGGTGCTCGTTGAATGTCTTGCCCATCATGATAATGTCGTCGAGGTATACCAGGCAAATATTCCAATGAAGTCCCTTCAGCATTACTTTAAACTGCCATAAGCCATCACAAGCACTGAATGCAGTTTTTTCTTTATCTTTTTCTGCAATCTCCACTTGCCAATATCCGCTTTGTAAATCTAGTGTAGAGAACCATTTTTTTCCGGCAAGTGTGTACAGGGTATCATCAATCCTGGGTAGCGGATAGCTGTGCTTTTTGGTGACATCATTAAGCTTCCTGTAGTCGGCACAAAATCTGGTGCTACCATCTTTCTTCTTCACCAGTACCACAGGCGAGCTCCAAGGAATTGACGATGGTTCGATTATACCATCCCGCTGACTAGCGCTTTCAGCTCATTTCGTTTTGCCAGAGGAATGCTTCTAGGCGCTTGCTTTGTGGACCTCGCTTCACCAGTGTTGATTGAATGTTTCACTATAGCCGTCCTACCTTTGCTTTTTTTACTCATGGCAAAAGCAGAAGCGTGCGTCCTAAGCAGCTGCTTCGCTTTATTTTTATCCGCTGGCGCTTGTCTTACTACCCATTTTTCAACCTGTTCCCTGAACAACTCCTTTTCTTGACTAGTCATATTGACAGATTCCCGTTTTACGTCTATACAATTGACGACTGCCTCCACTGGTGTACATTGGCCAATTTCGTGGTGTTGACTTATGACTTTCTCGCTGCTAGATAAATTAAGGATCCTCACAGGAACTCTTCCCTCATTATTATTTGTGCCTAGGACTTTGGTTGTTAAAATGTCACTGTTTATGTCTGTTGGCTCTACAACCCACAATCGACTGTCCACACTATTTCCTCCCATTTGTGCCCATATTATAGTTTCTGCTTGTGGTGGTAGTATCTGGCGTTCTGCTACAGTAAGCTTTCTTACCTCTGCTTTATTTTCATAGCCAATATCCAGGGGTATTTCCACGTCTCTCCAAACTATTATTTGTTGTCCCATGTGCAGGTTAATGTCGTGATTTATCATAAAATCTGCACCGATAATCACTTCATCTACAATATCGGCAACAATAAATTCGTTGGCGATATAAGGCTTAAATTTTACTTTTCCATGAACTGAAGCAGACTCCCAAGTAGCAGTCCGCAATCTTACATTTTGCTAATGTAGTGTAGTGTATAAATGAGCTATTGGCAGTATCACCAAAACTTGAATTTGTATATTGTTCCACACAGGCACTTGAGCCAGGAGGAAGCCGTTAATTAATAAATAACTAAATTATTTTAGATACAATTTAAAAACGACTGCTTGATCTTTTATGGTATTTTTCTCTTTTTTTTATACATAATTAATTAAAACTAAAAAATGCATAGCTTAGGACTAATGCAAAAATAAAGAACAACAAAAAAAAAATTGTTAATGCTGCTTAACATTAATAATAAACTGCACAACAAGTGAAATTGCTTAACTTAAGGCAATGAACTATTTTATAAACAAAGAAAACAAAATTACTAATAATGTTGCTTAATAATTAAAATAGCAAATAAAATTGCTTACCTAAGCCAGACAAATGACCTAATTAAAATTATTATTGTTAGCCTAAACAAAAGAACAATTTATTGTTATAAGCTTATTAATGTTAATAAACAAAATGTCATTTGTCGCAGCAAACAATATGTATTAACATGCTCCCCGCGTTGAGTGAAGCTCAACATGAAAATACCACGTTGTAATTAGAAACTAAAGCGAGGAGAACAGTTTCTGGTTTTTGTTTGAGCATTGAGAACACAACAAAAAACTACTATTAATAATAAAATGTTATATTTACTTGTTTGCTGGAACCAAGCTGACATTTTATTTCAAATGTGCTGATCAACATATTATACCGAGATGAAAATTTTATCTTAAATATGTTGAGCGGGCATTTTTGTTCCGTGGCATTGGTTGTGGTAGTGTTGAAATCAGATTGATGGAGGCCCTCTTGTAGAAATTGATTTTAAGTCGCCAGCCTATCAGGATCATAATCATAAGTAATAACAGAATCAATGCTGAAAGCCCGATAGATAAATGATGAAGTACCGGATGGTGCATTTCCCTTGGAAGGTCTTTTATCTTCTGTAATTGGTTTTGGATTAACAACAATTTGGTATCTAAATTAATATCTGGTTCTAGCAATCTCTTAACCTCAAATGGCTTACAAATTGCCGTGATATTGCGTATGAAGTATGTAGAGTGGTGACACTAGTTTTATGATCATGGATAGCTAGTGGTACAGTTTGGCCTCATGGACAAGAGGCCAGAACGATTGATATAAGTAAGTGATTTCAGAGCCGCAAACTGCAGTAAGTTCTAGTGGATTTGTTGTTGCATAAAGCCAGAGGTTGATGGTATTCAGTTCAACAAAGGAGACACTGTTGTAAATGTTCTGTTTTTGAAAAGAGCAATTTCGCAGGAATAACTGCGGGAGTCTTGTGGGGTAATGGTTCGTCCCATTCTAATATAAGTTGCCGCAATTGCTGAATAAATATCTTTGATTTTACTAAAGAGTGATTTTTTTGCTATTATCTTTTTGGCAACACTAGTTTTGACAGCTCACGCACGTTTTGTATCTTGTGTCACTGTCAAACATCTTCAGTTTGGTCTATAATTTAATCATGAATCGTCTTACAAACGAACAACGCTTGCAAATTATTGAATTTTATTACCAAAATGCGTGCTCTGTTAAGAAAGTTCATCGCGCGCTTCTTCCATTTTATGGTCAGTTTAATCGACCTACTGAGGCTTCTATTCGGGCTATTGTAACAAAATTTCGCACCAAATTTACATTGTTGGACATTAAACCACCAACACGCTTACGTAGAGTGCGAACTGAAGAAAATATCGCAGCCGTATCGGCCAGTGTTGGTGATGACCGTGAATTATCGATTCGGCGCCGTTCGCAGCAATTGGGCCTCTGTTACTCCACTACGTGGAAAATTTTGCTGAAGGATTTGGGTGTGAAGCCTTATAAGATACAACTGGTGCAAGAATTGAAGCCAAACGACCTACCACAACGCCAAATTTTTGGTGAATGGGCTCTTGAAAAGTTAAATGAAGATCCACTTTTTTATCGAAGAATTGTGTTCAGCGACGAGGCTCATTTCTGGTTGAATGGATACGTGAACAAGCAAAACTGCCGTATTTGGAGTGAAGAGCAGCCAGAAGCATTGCAAGAGCTACCAATGGATCCACAAAAAACAACCGTTTGGTGCGGATTATGGGCTGGCGGCCTCATTGGGCCGTATTTCTTCAAAGATGATGCGAATCACAACGTTACTGTGAATGGTGAGCGCTACCGTGCGATGATAACAAACTTTTTTTTGCCCAAAATGGAAGAGCTTGACTTGCATGACATGTGGTTTCAACAAGACGGTGCCACATGCCACACAGCACGCGAAACAATGGACCAATTGAGAGGCGAGTTCGGTGAACAGTTTATTTCACGCTTGGGACCAGTCAATTGGCCGCCCAGATCGTGCGATTTAACGCCTCTAGACTATTTGTTGTGGGGCTATGTTAAGGCTAATGTCTATAGGGACAAGCCCGCTTCGATTGACGCACTGGAAGCCAACATTGCCAACATTATTCTATTAAATTATATCGACCCAACTATCGATCCAAATAAATATTTCATGCATTTTTCTGAATTTTATGTTTTTTTTTTTTTTTAAATTTCCGATAGTTTTTATAAAATCACCTTTTACAATCGGGTCGAGAAGGCCCAACGAATCGAATAATTTTGCGAGTTCGGAAGTAACTGTACGTTTCGATATGACATGATGAGGATTAGTTTTTACTTTAATGCAAAATTTATCTAGTTGAGGAGTCCAGTATAATCCCAATGTTTTTATTGTTTTGCTGTCATGGAAGTCTAAGCTAACTTCGCGATCATTATGTGGTATATCCTTCAGCAACCTGGGAGCGTTTGAACACCATTTTCTTAACTTGAAGCCGTGTTTTTTTTAAATAGTTATTAGTTCCCCTTGAGTTTGAGCTGCTGTATTGAGACTATCAGCACCCCCGAGACCGTCATCCATGTAGTAGTTTTCTTGTAGTATTCTAGATAAAAGTGCATAACGATCCATGTTTTTTTCAGTAATTTTTTGGAGACGTTTGGTAGCCAAATAAAGAGCTGCTCGAGCACCGTAGGTCACTGTGTTAAGCCTATAGTATTTTATTGGTAATGCAGGATTTTCTCTCCAGATAATCAGCTGATATTGTTGGTTGTCTGGACTGATTATGATCTGTCTGTACATTTTCTCGATATCTGTTGTAAATACAAATTTAGGCATACGCAAACGAAGTAAGATCGTAAACAGTTCACTTTGGCGAATTGGTCCTGTGTGCATTAAATCATTTAGAGAGTAGCCTGTTAATGTTTTTACAGATGCGTCGAACGCTATTCTGAGCTTTGTTGATGTGCTGTCAGGTTTTAGAACACAATGGTGTGGAATGAAGTATTTTGGATTCGCTAGTTTATCTAAGTTGACCCTTTGCATGTGTCCTCACCCTTCACTTTCTCTCATATGTATTGATCTTGAATATCTGGATGTTTCTGTAGCCGCTTCTCTAAGCTAATGAATCTGTTATAAGCCATTTGATGAGAGTTACCCAGTGCTGATGGATTTTCGCTAAGTGGAAGTTTTACAATAAAATGACCATTTGAATGCATTTGAACGTGCTGATTAAAGTGAGATTCACACAAAATTTACGATGGAGACATTGTTTTTTGATTTGGCTCTACCGCATCGAGTATCCATAACTGTTCGATTGTTTTTTCCAATGACTCTTCACTGTTAAAAAGCTGCGCATGTTAATGTTGCAGATGGGCAATTTCTTGTATACTGTTTAAGTACGCCGCCACAATCCATCCAAGCAAGGTATTTTGAAGTATTGGATGATCATCGGCCGTAAGTTTCATTGTACCAGGCTGTATAAGGCTAAAGTAAAACTCCACACCAAGCAGGATATCAATTTTTCCTGGTGTGTTAAAATTGGGATCTGCAAAATGAATGTCTTGTAGAATTTTCCAATTAAAAATATCCAGCTTATAATTTGGTTGTGCACGAATAATTGTTGGTAAAACAAAGGCTTCCAAGTTAGTTAAGAATTCTTGATTACAGGACATCATTTTCATATTTACGCGATGATATGCATTTTTTTGAATCCTTCCAACTCCATCAATGGACAAAACGGTCTCTGTTGTTCTAAGCGCTAATCTTTTTACAAGTGTTTCAGTCACAAGATTCACTTGTGAACATGAATCTAGTACAGCTCTAAATTCGTCTGTAATACCATTAGACGCCTTGATAATAACCCTTGCTGTGGCTAAAATTACGCTTTTCTTGTCTTCTGCGGACGCTGAGTAGACTGTGGCTGTATTGGCTGGTGAAACCTTATACATTGTGGGTGGTGTTTGTTTTGAGACCACTGATGTGTCTTGAGATTTTTTTGATAAATGTAATAACGTATTGTGCTTGTTGTTACATTTTTTACAGTTGCTATATATACAAGCCTTTTATGCATGATCAGCCTTAAAGCAGTTGACACATAGTTTATGTTGTTGTACCCATTTGAGTCTTTCAGTTTCTCATTGCTATGAATTGGTTGCAATGATAAATACGGTTTTTACCATTGTCACATAGTTTGCAATTGCTGTTATTCTCCACTGATGCTATGGACGAAACAGCTTTGCTTGATCCTTCATGAGTAATTAATGTTTTCCAAATCGACTCCATAGATTCAAATTTCATTTCCAAAAACGCTAATAATTCCTTGGCAGTAGGCACCTCTTTTGGTTTCAATAGATTTTGTATAAACCGAACGTAAAAAGTGTGATCCAATTTCTCATTAATATCTGAATCAGTATGGCATCCCAACCGGATGTGTCGATATTCAAGTTTTTAAGAACTAATGTGCATTCTTTTGTGATATCCTGAAGCGCCTTGATTGATGTAGCAGATAAGGCTCCCTTTGATTGATTCAGGATCCTTTCCACTAGCGTAGCTACAAGAACTCTTCGATTGTTGTAACGCTCCTAAAAAAGAGACCATGCTGTTTTGTAATTTTCTTCTGTTAGCGCTAAGTCGCTTATAAGCTTGACAGCTTCCCCCGATAAGTTGGATTTGAGGTACAACATCTTTTGGACATTCGGAAGGGACTGCTTGTGCACCATCTCTAGGAAAAGTTCATAGAACTGACGCCACTTTAAATAATCATCATTAAATTCGGGAATCGTTACTTTTGGATGTGGTAAAGAACCTTGTAATGTTATGGCCCTTTCCTGCTGCTTCGAAATAGTTACTTCTTCATTGCAATTATCTGTTAAAATCGCTAGTTTAACTAGATGATGTTGCACCAAGTCTTCGATGTCATCGTATTTGTCTTGCTGCAGTCCCAACCTTGCCACATGTTGTCGTACAGCTCTTGTATTTGTGCCCATAATTTTGTTTCAGCCTCGGACTTGAGCCGATAGAACTGTTTTGTAAGCGAGTAAGTGCTGTCATTCGAGCCATTATTCGTCTTGCGAGTAAATTATTTGGTTGCTCTTCTGCATCATCCCTCAAGGATGGCACCGGCTTGGTGTTGAACGAGGTCAATTTCTTTATTTGCGACTCAATGTGTTCCATGCTATCACTGTATATTTCTCCGATGCTCTTGTACAGATTTTTTATAATGTACGGGTCACTTTCTGTCAATGTTTGATCTCTTCTAATTACGTTCTCTGATTTTACAAACTCTAGCCAAAGTCTCGATAGTTCTAAGTATTTGTTTTTGTAGAACTCCAGCTTCCTTCGATCTTGTGGGGCCTTCTTTACATTAGCGATGATCTTCTGAATCTCCTCTGCCTTCATCTCCTGGTTAACTATAAGTGCTTCAAGGCTAGCCATTATAGTATAATTTTTTGATGCGGCTGTAGACGACTTGATAAAATTTCAGATGACTTGATGAACTTCTGGATTATGCCTATAAGCCGTGACGGATGTATGTGCGTGTTCTTTTGTGGGATAAATGGTTGAAGTATGATTGCGTTTGTAGCCTTGCCTTTTGGACTGCTGTCCAAACAAAAGAACAATTTATTGTTATAAGCTTATGAATGTTAATAAACAAAATGTCATTTGTCCCAGCAAACAATATGTACTAACACATTTCTTAGAGGCTCGACTCTGGCCTTAATCAAATTAGGCTCAATAATAAGCCTCGACGCCCCTGTGTCTATAGTAAGAACGTGACTGCTTCCACTGATACTACCTCTAGTGGTAAGACTGCTGTTTTTCTGTTGCACAATGGAGATCGAGATTGTGGGGCTCTCGATTGTAGGAGCTAGTGCTTGCCCCATGGCGCTAGATCGTTTTAGTTTAACGGTGACTCCTGAGAGCCTTGACGGTTCACCCTGTTGTTGTTATTGGGTGCTGGAGAGATGGATCTACAACGTTTTCTTGGTTTCTTGCAATTTATCTGTAGGTGGCCAACCTTACCACAATTTTAGCATTTTACGCGAATTTTGTTTTGTTTCTCTTCCCTAAGCACTCGCATAAAAGCCTCAACAACGTCGTCTACAGTGTTTCTTTCTTTTAACTTCACGCACTTCAATATTTCGTACGTTATACGTTTGCGGCTTCGATATAAATTTCGCAATTTCTTATGCTAGCGCAAACGATACTGTTTCTGCAAAAGTTGACTTGGGTAGAGCGCACGCTGCTTGACGCACATCAAGATCGCGAAGGCCATTGACAAATGCCTCAATTTTTATTTGGATGCTTTTCTCCAGGATACGTCAGCTGCACCAATCGTTCTACCTCCATGGCAAAATCTTGGAGTGATTCACTTCCTTTTTGTGTTCTGCCACGCAGCTCCATTCGGTAGATCTCTTTCTTATGCTCGCCACCGTACTTACGTTGAAGTGCAACCATTAGGTCATCATAGCTTTTCCTGCAGCTGACTGTCCTCTCAATGCCAAAATCAGCTCAATAGCTTTTTCCTCGTTGCTCCACATATTCTTGTCGGCCAATGTTTCAAACTGGAACTTGAAAATATTGAACAGTATGCCCCCATCAAACGTAGGTGTCTCTGCTCTGCTTGCACCTTCCGCCACCAATCGCACAGGTACTTCTTGGATTTGAAGATTATTCATTTTATGTTCCAAGCTGTGTAATTTTTCGTCAACAAGGTTTTGTACTCTTTCGCCAACATCTCTCTTCAGGTTTTGTAATTTATCACCAACATTTTTTTCTAAATTAGACATTTTTTTCTCAATGTTATCTACTCGTTTGTTTACTACTTCGTTATTTGTTGAACTTTTCTAGAAACTTTTCATTATTCGCTCTAGACTCTTTTTAAACTTCTTCTAAAGGGTGTCCGAACAAGAACGCAAGATTTAAATTTGGCGCCATTCGAAGTGTCATTGCTTGACATTTGAACAATTGTTATTGTTTGCTAGTAGAAGGTACGAGGTTAGTAAAAAATGACCATGGACAGCGAAGGGAGTTCGTTAATTGGGTGTTGGAGAGACAACATGAAAATGCTGATTTTGCCGATAAAATCATCTTTAGTGACGAGGCCCATTTCCATCTTGATGGCTTCGTCAATAGGCAGAATTGTTGCATTTGGGGTGAGAAAAATCCTCGAGTGATTCACGAGAAGCAAATGCATCCTCAACGTGTCACTGTGTGGTGTGGTTTTTGGGCTGGAGGAATCATTGGATCTTTTTTTATGAAAATGAGGCAGGTCAAGCGCAAACAGTCAATGGTGTTCGGTATCGTGAAATGATAACCAGTTTTATCTTGCCTAGAATTGAAGAAATGAATGTGGAGGACTTGCGGTTTCAACAAGACGGCGCCACATGTCATACAGCCAGAGAAACAATTCAATGGCTGCATCAGTCATTTATTTAAAATTTAAATCTTGCGTTCTTGTTGGGACACCCTTTAAAAGTTTCTGGTAATTTATTATAGACTCCTCGTTGTTAGCTCTAGTCTCTTCTTTTACTTTTTCTAGAAGTTTCTCGTTGTTGTCTCTAGACTTTTCACTTACCTTCTGTAGGTTTTCCATCATAGCCGAAAACATTAAATTAAAACCTACATTACTTGCCGTTAGTGATGGCATGCATGTACTTATTTCCAGCTCTTCCTTTTCTTCGAAGTCATGAGTATTGATATCCATGCCCCGCCGCTCGAATTCTTCCAATAGTCGCTTCTGAAGTTCCACTTTGTTTCCTGCTGTTGGAAGATCCAGCTTGCTTAACTCTTTTTTTTTAATATACTTTTATTTACAATCTATTTATATAATATTAAGTAAATGGTTTAATGAAATATTTAAAATAACAAAGAGACATGAAATGCATTCTTAAGCTACAAATAGCTTAAAATAAAATTTGATTTTTTATAATATTATACAATAGTATATGTAAATACTATATATGTAATACATAAATATTTTATTTATATCACTTAAAATTCAATTATTATTCAAATTTTATTAATTATTTATTTTTTTTTTATTTCAATATTTATTTAATATAATTTAATTTTACAATTTCACTTCTGACACCAATTGTTACGTTTTTACCCTGTCATAAAAACGTTTATTTTCTTTGTTGTAAAATAAAAACACAATTAGTTCTCTTTTCTCAACACTGCTTTATATACTGTTTGCTTTAGCAAACTGTAACGGATATTTAAAATCTTTAGTTTAGCTGAGAACCGTCTGCAAGATTTTAGAAGTTACTGCATACTTCTAGGTATATCAAGTACAGAACAACAAGGTAAATGAAAATTTTTAATCTAGCAAATTCTAAAAATAGAGCTATCATAAAGCTTATACACTAACACAGCTCACAAATAAGTATTACACTATAAAATTCTACGAATTAACATAAGCACTGAATTACTACATTTAGACATACATAAATAACATTTCTTATGAATAATAAAACACAGTCATACAATAGAGTGATTTTAGTGACAATACAATATTTTCAGAGTCTTTACTAATAACTACAAACGCAAAAGAAAACTTAACCCTACTAGCAGTATACAGACCACCACATCTTAACACTAACAATTTTATAAAAGAATTAGGTGCGTTACTAAAAACGATAAAAAGACAGAATAGTGTCATAATTGTTGGGGACACGAATATTGATTTGATGAAAGAGACTTCTTTAACAAATCTGTATTTAGATGTACAATCTACAAACGGATTGCAATGCATGATTAATGAATGCACAAGAAAAGAAATAATAACAAATACACGCACATACATTGATCATCTCTTCATAAGAAATAAAAATATTCACGATCAAATATATACATCCATATTAAAAATATTATTACGCTCTAATAGGCACAATCCCCGGTGAAAATAATCAAAATAATTTGAACAGATCAGAAGTAATTGCAAAACGTACAACATGCTGGCACGAAACATTAAATCAAACAGATCCAGAAGTAATACTCAACACCATAAATGAAAAATTTAATAACATATATAAATTTAATAATATATATAAGGTAAAAAAAACATACAAAGTGAAAAAAGAAAAACATCTAATACACGGATAACAGAAACATTAATAATATATTCTGAAAACAGGAATAACAAAAATAATAAAACATATGAACAAGAATATAAAAATATAGAAATTGGTTAAATAAATATATAAATGATGCTAAAAATCAATACTACAAAAATAAATTTTATGAAAACAGACACGATATACGTGCTTATTGTCAAATCATAAACGAAATATTTGGTAAAAAAAATAAATAACATAGATGAAGTGATAATAAAAAACTTTAAAAACACAAATATAGTAGATATTTATTTGCAACAATTTTGCAGAAAATTTTGAATTAAACCTAGAAAAAATATTACACAAATGTAAAATAGTCACAACTAACAGTCAACACAATATACTATCAAATACAATATACATTAGAGACACAAATAACGAGGAAATTTACAATATATTTGGAACATTAAATACTAGCGCAGGAAATGATGGAATCAGAGCAGTAGACTTAACAAAATTAATAAATTTGATAATAAATAAAGTCTACATACCAGAACTTTTGAATATCTTATATACGTCACATTCATAAAAATGGATCTAGATCGGAAATAAACAATTACAGACCCATAGCAATACTACCAGTAATTGAAAAAATAATGGAAGAGGTAATATATAGAAGATTAAATGATTTTATAAAATATAATAAAGTTATAAATATGAATCAATATGGTTTCCAAAAAGGAAAAAACATAAATCAGCTGATCGGAAAGTTTGCTAATCTTATTGATGAACAATTAGCAAAAAATCATCACTGTCTAACACTTTTTATAGACTTCAGTAAAGCGTTTGATACTCTATCATACGAGAAACTGTTAAGCACGTTAGAAAATGTGGGTATTAGAGGACATTGTTTAAAATTGATTAAAAACTATCTAACACTACGAACATATTGCGTGAAAATTAGTAATTATATCAGTAAAGAAACTAGCCAAGATTATGGAGTACCACAAGGGTCAAAATTAAATCCAATATTGTATATAATATACTCCAATGATTTAATAAATATGTTGAAACACAGTAGAACATTTGCGTACGCAGACGACACTGCTTTAGTCGTTGCACATAGAAATTTAGAAAATGCAAAATCAATCCTACAGAACAACTAGATATAGCTATAAGATGGTGTTATGATCACAGACTGATAATAAATGCATCCAAAATAAAATTAATGCACATTAAACCACAACATTTCCGTTACGCACAGATAGATATGAAATACCACGATACAAACTGCCTTCATGATAATAAACTGGAAAAATTTAACTATAGCAATGACAAATGTTCTACAATAATTGAAACAGTGATTTTAGATCATAATTTCAAGTGAAATGTACATATAAAGGGTATTTTTTATAGACGTATAGAAATTTAAATTGCAATAAAACAACGATGGATTATTCGATTGACATGAATTTTATTTATCCGAAAGATAATCTTGTGGCATTACATTTTAAATATGATTTCTGGCATATGACCGCCACGGCTGGCTCGGATGTAGTCCAATCTGGACGTCCAATTTTCGATGACTTTTTCCAACATTTGTGGCCGTATATCGGCAATAACACGGCGAATATTGTCTTCCAAATGGTCAAGCGTTTGTGGCTTATCCGCATAGACCAATGACTTTACAGAAAGTAGTCTAGCCGTGTTAAATCACAATATCTTGGAGGCCAATTCACAGGTCCAAAACATGAAATTAGGCGGTCACCAAACGTGTCTTTCAATAAATCGATTGTGGCACGAGCTGTGTGACATGTTGCGCCGTCTTGTTGGAACCACAGCTCCTGAACATCACGATTGTTCAATTCACGAATGAAAAAGTTAGTAATCATGGCTCTATACCGATCACCATTGACTGTAAGGTTCTGGCAATCATCGTTTTTGAAGAAGTACGGACCAATGATTCCACCAGCCCATAAAGCGCACCAAACAGTCAGTTTTTCTGGATGTAGCGATGTTTCGACATACACTTGAGGATTAGCTTCACTCCAAATGCGGCAGTTTTGTTTGTTGACGTAGCCATTCAACCAGAAGTGCGCTTCATCGCTAAACAAAATTCGCTTATGAAAATCTGGAACAACGGCAATCTCGTTTTGGGCCCATTTGCAAGCGTTGTTCAGGCGTGAGTCTATTCATGATGAATTGCCAAACCAAACTGAGAATAAATCACTTGACAGCTGTTAAATCGGTCGCCATCTTGAACAGTAATGCCAACTTAAAGTTTAGAAGGACTGCGTAAGAAACTGAGGAAAGCATCATATATGTTACATAGGCTTATGGCGTTTTCTCGTCTAATAAAAGTGTTGCATCCAATAATCTAATAATTTTTGCGTTCTATTGCGAAAAAAATGTAATAGTTAAAATCGATATCACGTTCTGTTCTTAACATGTTGCATATAAAATATGCAAAAATGGTACTTGTTTTGCACTCAACTTATAAATGAGTGCAAAACATGTACAAGTGTGTCAACTAATTGTTTATACAATTAAGTTAATTATTTAATTTGTATTTATATGAAACAGGAGATTCAATATTTTCTCCGTCAAGATATTCTTCATAAAAATCCATTATTGATCACTTTTGAAGCAAAAACTAATTTTTATTTTATTTTAGGTGCAGTATTTTTGTGTTAGCTGTTTATCAGTTGTGTTGCCGTAATCGGATTTTGCAAATTGCTCTAAAAGCGGTAAACATGTTGCATGATAAACTTATTGTTGTTCTATTGAAACTTTAAAAAAGGCATTACTTTGTGCAATTGTAGGCAACCTGTTTAAAATATTACACAATTTAGAAGCAGAATAGAAACGCCATTAGCTATTGCTCTTACGACCTAGTACTAAGCTAGGCGTACTTTTCTCTAGTGCAAACACATATACGACACGTAATTACAGCTTAGGGAAATGCAAAATATTGTAATAAACTGCAGCAAGCTCAGAACCAAATATTGAAAATTTTGAAACCTCACAAACCAAATGTTGGTGATATAGAACGCCATAATAGCGGATATAGTGACAGCAGCATAAATTTTTCTAAATTCCATTACGTATTAAATGTAAAAAGTATTTACTACACAACATTATCAATAGAGTTTCAAAATGATACCAGATTCTTAAAAAAAATTTAACATAATCACAGAACCAGAAGAAATGTGGAAGGTAGATACCGGATTAATAAATTCAAAAACCAAATGCAAAAATACTCTGAGCGTTATGTTACTAGCAATATTCAATAGTATACCACATCACTAAGCAACCAGAGATGAAACTTTTGAGGTTAGAATTTTGAAAAACTCAGCTTTTTATTTGGAGTTTGTATGTAAGAGACAGATTTAGTGTTTTAATATTACGAATAAGAGAAAAAAAACAAAAATGAAAAATTTTTTGCTTTAAAACACATTAATTAAAAAGTTATTTCTGTAATGAAAATGCACATGCCGAAAATACTTATATCTACGTTTTTTTGTTATGAAGTATGGAATTTAATGTAAACGTGATAACAAACACAAATTTTCATGTTTTAAAATTCATGTTTACGAAATGTAAATAATGAAAGTGTAAATTTTTTAGAAATACCTGAGCAAAACAAAATAAAAATTTTGAGTTCGTGCAAAAAAGACAAAAAGAAAATGTATACTATATCTGCACTCTGACACCTCTGGTTGCTCGGTGACCACATGAAGTATTAACTAAAACTGAAAATAAAACTGAATCAAAATAAACTATAGCGGTATTCAGTGTTTGGTGCGTTTAAAAATTGCACCCATTGCAATTGCATTGTTTTCGACTAAAATTGTGAGTGCTGTTTAACAAAACGTGACAATATTCAGTGCAACATTTATTGCAACATATAAAACAGCTGACACCAGTTAATATTTTTTTAATTCAGTGGATTTCTTCTCTGGTCCACTTTTTATTATTTCTTTCCTTTTTCATTACTAGTTTGGCACAACCAGATTTCATTATTTGAATTTTAGATTTGATGTATTTTTTTTTTTTTTTTTTGTTGCTTACAAGTGTCAGCTGGTGTTTGTGATAACAACACGATGCGAACTTTAAATAAATTTAGCGATTTTAATGGAACTTGAGTACAATTTATTTACGAGTAATAAATTTAGTCAAAAAATCGCTTTTTGAGACTCTGTCAACAAGCTACTTTGTAAATTATGCAAATCAACATCATTGGTAATGATATTGCAATACACGCAACATAAAGAGTATTTTGAGTGTTGCACAAACGTAATAATGTAGCAAGTGCAACTGTGTGTATTTTGTTATTGGGTAGCAAAGTAAAAGCTACGATATTTTGCACTTGCAATGACGCAAGACCATTTGCATCAAACACTGAGTACCGCTTATGTATATTGGAACGATGCAGAATTACAATAATAACATAAAATAAATAAACATAGAGTGAACAATATAATAACTTAAACCAAACAAAACTAACACATTAAAAGCATGATAAACATGTAAACATTTTAAATTAAACCATACATAAAATAAAGAAAAAAAAATAATTAATAAAAACACATACATAAGAATATAACTCCAAGTCAAATATACAACAACAAAATATCCAGGAAACTCAAATTATAATATCCAAATAAAAAAAAAAGGATGGAAGAGGGAACCGGTAGCAATATTAGTATCAACAAAGAGTTTGTACCATAATGAGATGTCAGCGAAGGGCGAATATTAGAATGCCAATTTTTTTTAATTTTTTATCCTGCAGACAAGCCCAAGGGCCTCGCGGGTTTAAGCTAGGCAAACTGTGCAAATAGTATTACGGAAATAAAACAGAAAAAAGAAAAAAAATTATCAAGCTTTAAACCTATTTTTTATTATTATTTTAAATATTCTCTACTTTTATATTAACTTTCTTCTTGAAATTAAAGAAAAAAGAAACTATAATTTTATATTAATTATTATTCTTTTACTGAACTAAAACCAATTTTATTAAATAAAATTTAATTTTTGAATTGTTAAAAGTTATTATAACACTAAAATTACTTTTTCGTTAAACAAAATGTGAACAATGTAAAATTGAATAAATAAATAAAAAGTATTGTATGTAATTAATTGTTTCGTAGTGTATTAAAATAAGAACATTAAACAAATATTTATATAATTTTTCAAATTTAATAATTTTGACATCAAATAAAAATAAATTTTCGGGAAGAAGACCTTCAAAAGAAAGTCGAAATGTTGGAAAATTAAAATAAAACAATTATTTTATTGAGATATTAAGCTTGAATAATACTAACTAATAATAAATTTATAAGATCGAATAATTTACTAAAATTAATTTAATAATTTTTTTTTTTGATGAAAGTTTTATTTTAAAATCCTGCACTATAATTATAAGACTTAGGGTTGTTATGCAAGGAATTAATAATAAATAAATAAATAAAAATTTTAAAAATCACGCGATTTCCCGCTTGCCATCTTTACCGCATATCTAAATGTTGGGTGACATATGACTGTACCACCATACGCCATAGCAGCATCCAGTATTTTGCATTTACATATCAGAGGAACCAAAAAATTGCATTTGATATCAAAAGAAAGAGCTCGAAAATTTTGTTTTGTGGTACGAAATAATTTGAAAATTTCGATTGAAGTTAATTGATATCAAAAGTAACTATGTAGCCTTAGTTTTTATGCCTTCAAAGTAATGGAAGTTCAATTAAATATTTATTTAAATTCTGTGTACACAGCTTTTAGTTAAATAAAAGAAAGGCTTCGTACACTGTGAGCTAAAAAATCTTTTAAAAATACTTTAGGTCCAGGCATCAATCGAAAGTCAGACCTGCAAATTGTGCTCACTAATCTACAAGGGCACCCTCACCGCTTCTCTATATTACACAAGTTTCCTTAAAGTATTAATTGTTGCATTGCGCCACCAAAAATATGCATGATCTCCTTTTTAATGTCAATAAATCTTCTTTTATTTACTTAAATAAACAGGTTTTTTCATCTATGTATGTAGATACTTACATATGTAGTGTAAAACCATAAAGTCAGTCAATCAGTCTACATCGTCTGTCAAGCAAGCAAGCAATAGAATAAATAATACTCATAAGTAACACTTGTAATCCGCTAAGTGTGCCACAAAATTACAATCAGGTCAGGTTTAATTTGGTTTTTTATTTTTTTTTTTATTGTGATTTATTTTGTTAACTCAAAAGTTCTCATCCTACACAAACATTTATTTATTTACAACAACTTTCTCTCTCTGTTTCTGTCTCTCTGTCTAACTTTCTCGTCGTGTCTCTTTTCTTCCCTATACCACCAACATACTTATGTATAGACACGGATACATGTTGCAAAGCGCATTGGATATATGCTTATATGTATTTTTGTGTGCATAATACTGATGTTAGCAGCTTCATACCTTGTAGTCAAATCTCACTAATCAATTTGAATCGTTTGGAAAAGATTGGCTGCTGCTTAACAGGTATTAAACACGATAAGCGCAAACACACACACAAAAAATAAAATAAAAACTTGCATTAAGTATCTGAAGCACAAACGGCAAAATGAAACCTCCCCACATTTGTATAGCTTAACGCCTTCTAATGATGATGACATACGCTCAAAATATGTTATCTCTATCTGTGCAACTCTTGCACCCTTTTATGGGTTTGCTTCTTATTCTGTCAAAAACAAGAACAATTTGCAAAAACCTAATCAACATTTCGGTTTATTTCTAATTTACAAAAAGGAATTTTAATAGAATTTGCGGTATTAATGGAATAGATTAAAATAACTTTTTAATTTTAAATATTCACAAAATTGTTTCTAAACACTCATAGTAGGGCCATTTTAATAATAAAATAAACACTTAAAGCATAAAAATCCATTAAGTAAAATGCTGTATGCTGTAATGGTATTCCTATCAAATTTGTAAAAATGATTTTTAAATTTAAATATTACTGCACTGCTACCCTGAAAGAATTTTGTTCATTAATTCATTGAAAAATTTCATTATTTTTCAACCAATGAAAATGTTTCATTAAGCTAATGAAATATTTCATTAAATCAATATTCATTGATTTAATGAAATATTTCATTAAATCAATATTCATTGATTTAACGATATAATTTCATTGGATCAATGAAAAGTTGTCAATAGTCTAATGAAACCTTTTCATTGGTTGAAAAATAATGAATTATTCTTTCAGTGTAGCAAGCATTCTCACTCAATCTATTTGTCCACTAGCTTGGAAATTGGGCCGGGTAATGCTTGTTGCTAAGAAAGGACATTAGGTCTTCAATAATCTAAGAAGTATAAGCATTTTAATTGCAATGTCTAAAATCATAGAACACATTAGGTCTAATTATTCATTCCGTTCCGTGATTGCGGAAAGCATTTTTTTACGAAAGCAAAATTTGCAATTATTCATTGCGTTGCTGATGTATTCTTACGCAGTTGCGGTATCATCTTTACGGAAACATAAAAAATATAATAAAAAGTATAAAATTTCTCAAAAATGGAATGTGTTTTAGCTTAATTTGTTTTATTTTTAGAAAATTATTTCGTTTTATTTGTTAAAAATTAAATTTTCTTTTTGTTTATTTAATATTTATTGTGGTGTTAAAAAATTTAAATTTTTCTTATCACCAACAGCTAGAACGTTAACACAATTCGTTCACAAAAACAACTTTTTAATGCACAATTAAATGAAACAATAAAAAGATAAATCCGCAGGAAGGAATAATAGCAATTTGCATATCAATCAATTTCATGCGGAATCAATAATTATTTAGTATGAAAGTACTAATTCTCTCTCATTATGAACGTTTTTCATAATGAAATAACCGCAATTAATTTGAATTCCTTTCAAATCACAACACTACGTCATTGCTCCCAGCACTTACAGACTATGTTAGGAAAAAACTAAATCGTTTTGAAAATTCTATTATGGTATTACTCGTTTTTTCTAACGCATTCGACCGGATAAATCGCAATATTCTCATACAAAATCTGTATGGAAATTTTATCTATGCTAAATCAGGATTTTTTTCCCCAAAGAAATTTATCGTTTTTGGGAAAAATTCTCTGAATGACAGAATATTATTTGATTAATAATATATTTATAATAAGAGGAAAGGGAAAAAAGAAAAAACTACCGCCGGGCTGATATTCTTATGTAAATGAACGGCCTCAGTACATATCGGTTGGAACAATATATGCAAGAATTGCATCTGTTAACTCTGGTGTGAAGCAGGGATGAGTATTAGGTCCACTTCTCTTTATTACTTTTCTAAATGATTGTATACCCATTATGGAGTCCATCTTATGCAAACCATATATAAAGGGTGGTTCCACCGCAATGCACGATGTTACTTGTGAGTTACACCTTAACGTCAAGTTTTTTTCCCAACTTAATTTGAAATTTCTTTGTTTCAGTGTTTGACAAACTCAACCATGGATATTAATAACGTTGAACCTTAATTATGTCTCAGAATGATTGAAAATACGAACCATCAGATAGAGTTATAACACCAAAACCGTGAATATCACTTAGCCGATATTTGGTTTCACACATAATTGCCGTTGATTCTTCTATTTTAATAAAAAATATTAAGATGATTCTCTGAAAACTTTTTATTTTATTTACAATTCATATCGTGCGTTTCAAATGAGCCACTCTTAAAAACTGAAAAAATACTTTGTGTTTGTGTATGTAAAAAATAGTGCCAAGAATAGTTTAACTTCCTTGTGAACAATTTACAAGCACAAGGTATAACCACATTAAATATACGAATTATAATATTTAAAATTTTTATAATTTACAATGTAAAAAACCACAAAAAAAGTTTTAATTTCAATAAAATTTAAACAAAATTTATGACTTTTGTCGATTGCAGCTGGTTTTTTTTTAACTTTTCCTTTTGAATATTTATTTCTTCAATTTTTGCAGTGGCAGAAAATGAAAATCAAAACAAAATTTGTTAATTGGTCTTTCAGGAATGAATGCAATAGAGCTGTATCCTGTTGCGTTCTCTCTTCAATATCTCTATTTGGCCCTTTCGCACTAGCGCGCCAGAGACTGCCATACTTTTGTCTTCAACTTGAGTGTATATGAAAATCATAAGATGTGGTTCCGATGTGCTCCTTCTTTCGTTCCAAATAAATGTATTAATTGATTTATGTGTGATACCTTTAGCTGCTTACACGAAAATGTTTGTGGGGTTAAACACAAATGGAGTAACACATGTGTGTTTAAATGTTATTGGAATGGATTACATTTACTTCTTGCTTTTAATGGAAATTATTACAACAAAAAGTAGTTTAACCAAAACAGACATGAAACAAGCCCTTTCAAGAAATCATTGTTGATTTTTATTGCTTTTTTTTGTTTACTTACAAGTTGTCTCAGGGGAGAAATCTGCACAGTGTCATTGGTTTTATTTTTTTTTTTACCCAAAGGACTGACATGAAATGAAAGTTTAAGTCTATCAAGCATAATATTACTTCGGCCAAATTGATAGATGTGTTATTTTAATGCCCATTGTTTAAAGTCACTTGTAGGTATGTACACATAAGTACTTGCTTACAAATGAATGGGAATGCTTGTACGTCCGTCGAAAGTAACCCCGAAACATTTTTAATTCCAGTTTTGTTTAATATTTTTTATTTGTCCCTTCAAACAACTTAACATTTAAAAAATGAATGTTTTGTCTATTTGTACAACAAAATGCCAAATTTGGTTAATAGTCTAACACAGATTTAACCCTTTTTTTACTGCTTAACTAATATACTTGTAGCAGTTCATAAATTCATCTTCTGATAAAAACGGTAATTTTATTTGTATCAACATCTGCTTTAGTAATCAAAAATAAATTGAATTGATGGCACAGTAAATTGAAAGATAAAAAAATTTGAAAACATTTTAGGCAGAGCACAGCATGTATTCCTCTTTTAAGTAAAAATCTTTTCAACTAAAATTTATTGGGCACAGTGGTGCCAAATTAAAAAAATGGTAATAAATATAGAACTTTTCAATTACAAATACATTTAGATAAAACCAATTGCGGTTTTAAGTACAGAACTCAAGCTTGTACACCATTATATTTTGAAACACCCTGTACCCCGACAGAGTGCCTTAAATTAACGTCAAAACAGGCAGCCTTGGGCTTTTAAAACCATTCCGTGTTTTTAACTTTTATAAAACTTAACACATTTAAAAGACTCAAAAAGAAAAAAAAATATGTAATAATTTTTTTTTATTTTAATACGTAGTATGAAAGGTAGAAGCACCACTTTTAAAATATTAATTGACTAAAATATATGTAGTCCAAAATTAAAAAAAAAATATATTTAAATTAAGGCATTGATTTATTCTATTGTTAAAAAAAGTTAATTTAATCAGAGAGTTAATTCTGGAGTTATTGCAAATTATATGGCCTAAACTCCTTGTTTTTCTATATAACAGTATATCTCGTGAACTATACGTATAATTAAAAAATTAGGTATACAACAGCTTAAATTATGGTATCGAGTATACTAGAAATCATTTTAAGTTTTCTCGGCACCAAAACCATTGTGGGCTGTGTAATTTATTTCAGCTGGAAAAGTTTAAATTAACGACATCAGCGACAAAAAATCCTCTCACATCATTATTTGTATAAGCAATAAAACTTCTGTGATCGTATTTTTAGTACACATAAAACATTGCTTATGTCCAAAATAATTGGACATTAATTATATTTTTGAAAGGTCTTTATGATTACTAAAATTATTACTGAATTATTATTGAATTACTACTGTAAGAGGAAATTTGTTTATAAAAATTCCTACTTTTTCTTACTTCTCTTACCACAAATCTACAATTGTAAATATTTACCTATCGTTATAAATAATAGACCGCGAAAATTGTAACTACTCCTTTTCTAACCGTACAGAAATAAAGACTGTTTAATATTGTTGAAATAGAAATTTAAATTCTTATCCTTAATTTAAATTTATTAAATTAACTTCATATTGTATTCAACAAACATTTTAATATTCGTTGTCAGTAACCAGGAGGGAAAAATTAAGGAAGAGAAAATATCCATTCCTAAACTTTGAGATATTACATCCCAACTGTGAGGTGTAACATCCTACTAATATTATAAAGCCTAATGTTTGTGAGTGTGGATGTTTGTTCCTATTTCGTGCAAAAACTACTGAATGGATTTTAATGAAACTTTAAAAAAATTTAGCTTATACATCAGAATAATACATAGGCTATAATTTATAAAGATATTGTGTAAATTGTCCAAAATATAACGATAGGTGTCAAGTAAGTAGGAAACAATTCTACAATCGGTGACATGTTTTAGCGTGCGCCGCAAATATCGTTAGAGTTACACATATATAATGCATGAACGATATGTTTATCATAAATAGTCCTACAAAAAAGTCCGCGACAGCATATGTCTATCTCTTATGTGGAAGCAATTATCGTCAAAATAGTGAACCATAATTACAGTAGAAATTTATAATTTATTTCTAATACATATTTCTTAGTAACAAATTGATCTATATCAAAATAAATACTTTTATTGCCTCTGATATATATTTATAATAAACTAGCGTAATAAAAGACCAGGACTGTCGAGACCGGGCAAAAATATCTAATCAATTATAATTGATAATTTTTGAGAGAGAAGTTGCATCATCAACAACGAGGTAAGTGCTAATACCACAAAAATAATAAAGACGTTGTCATCACTAACAGCACACAGCTGTTAAAATTCACCATCCAAAAATAAAGGTATGTGGTAATCACTACATAAATAGTACAAAGCAAAGTCGCTTCCCGCGTCTGTCTGTATGTATGCTTGAATCTTTAAAACTACACAACGGATTTTGATGCATTTTTTTTAAAAGATAGAGTGACTCAAGAGGAAGGTTTATATGTATAATCTTGGAAGGTTTAACGTCACAAATCCGCCCGGCAGGTAGCGCTATAGTCGGTATCTGGCTTATTTGCCTTTTACTTGTTTTCACCCGGTCTCGCACGGTTTTTTAATCTATGAGTGCGATTTCTTAGTGTAAGAAGATCGAATATATAAAAATTTTAAGGCAAGACAACGTTTGCCGGGTCAACTAGTTGTTTAAATAAAATAAAAACAGTTGATATATGGAGAGTCAAAAAAAAAGAAGTACGCAGTAAGTTGAAAAAAGAAAAATCAAAAAAAATTGCTTAAATTTGCCCTAACAGCATACTCATAGAAAACTGAAAAAGGAAATAAATATATATCTAACTTAAAGTTAAAAAATAAAGAAATTACTCTTGAATTACATGTATAGCGGAAAAGTTTATTATTCCCCCAAAAATTGTGAAAAAAAACCCAGTACAGTTAAAACAGATGAAACCACAAAATTTATACATTTTTTATACACATACATACGTATATAAGAGAGAAAAATATAAGCGGTATATAATTTTTTTTACCGTATATTCAGAGTATATAAGTGCACATATATACAGTATATAGATATTTTAATAACACGAAAAAAAAACAAGGAAAAATTATAGGAAAATTTATCAAATGAATTATAATATCATGCGAGTTAATTGTGAATTAAAACAAATTTAATTAAACTACACATACACATTAACGAACGATCTACCAGGTGGATGCAACAAGTACAACATTTATTGAGGAAAAGAAACCAAAAATTAAAAAGTTTAAGGGTAAAAAGTATTCAGAAATTTTACAAAAAACAAACCATAAACCAACACTACATTCCTCTCTTCTATACCAAAACACATACAAAAATATGCATACATTAAAACAGAATCGTTTTTCAAATTAAATAAAAGCAATAACAAATGAAACGGAAGATTCTCTTTTAATACATACAATTTTCTTTTTCTGTACCACATAAATCATAAATTTAAAAATTGATATATTTTAAACTCTTCCTTTATATCGGCAAATGAATATTCATCTTAATCTCTTAAATTTCTTTTAATCGGGAATTATAAATATTTACCCGGGAAAAAATTATGCTCGCGAGCACGAGTAGTGCTTACGAGCACAAAATATTGCTCATGTTCGTGAGTTTTATTTTGTGCTCGTATTGACGAGCACAATTTGAAATTTTTATTTTTTATGCTCGCTCGAAAGCACGAGCACAAAATATTGGGAGCACAAAATTAAACTTATAAGCATGAGTACTATTTTATGCTCGTGCTCGTAAGCATATCGCCATAATTTATTTAACATACATATGAAATACATATGGTTGGATGTTTGCTGCTCAATTAGGCAAGAGTGTCATAACGGATTTTTCCAATATTTGATATATACGATCTTGGTATATATGATCTTTATGGTATATATGATCTTTATGGCATAATAAAGTTGCCATACAAGTTTTTACTGGCTACTCCCATTTTTACGCCCACTTTTAAAATATTTACGGATTTAATGAGTATATTGAAATATTTTTATATATTTTCATTTGAAATTGTGATATTATTCAATAAATTTGTTTTTAGTTTTTTTAAAAGTAAATTATTTATTGTGTCGTTAGACAACTTCTATCTCAATTTTCCACAAAAACTTGAGTAGATGGAACTGAAAGTGCAACTTCTAAAAGTAATCCAAATTAATAAGTAGTGAAAAATTATGGTTTTCTAATTACATTTTGTACTTTTTTGAAAAGTGAGCGTAAAAGGGGCGTGGCCCAAAAAAATATATAACAACTTCTTTCTTCTTTGTAGTATGTAAATCGTACATACCAAATTTCTTGAAAATTCGATAAAATTAAACTTGTTTTTATAGACAGGTACAATTTCATTTGCATGGAAAATTTCAGTTTTAATATTTTATTTATGTATGTATGTATGTATGTGTTATATTCAAGCGAGCTTGAAACGAGTACTTACAAGCAACTCATTTGAACACATTATTACTCGTGGGCTTTATTTTTATGCTCGTGAGTTTGAGTATAATTCTCTGAGTTTTATTTTTATACTTATACTCGCAAGCACAAAATAAGACTCAGAGAATTATAATGAAACTCGTTTTTACTCGCAATATTATACTCGCTAGAATTGTGCTAATTTTCGAAACAAAACCATAGGTGAAGCAGGGCAATAGTCAATGTTAACTTTACATTTGCGTGGGAAGCACTTCGGGTTCGTTATGAAAAAAAAAAAAACTTTTATTCGACATCCCTCCGGCAATAAATGAAGAGAGTGAATCGATTAGAAGAATTCAATCCGCTGTTAATGACTCATTAGCAACTCTTGGAACCCTTGGCATAGATGTACTAAGCTATGATCCTATTATTATACGCCTAATTTCTACAAAATTCCCAGAAGTCACGCTCTCAATGTGGGAACAATCACTTAAATATTATCGTGAGCTCCCAACATGGACACAAATGTCACAATTCTTAGTAGACCGATATGAAGCTGTCGAAAGACTTAGCAGCTTGAAAAGATCAAAAGATTGTTTCAGTCTCATAAAGACCAATAAGTCAAAAATACAAACATATGTTTTACAAGAAAGTTTAATCCCTTCGTGTGCATTATGTCTAGAAAATCATACATAAGAAATTGCGCGAAATTTAAAACCTTCACAACGCAACAAAGAGTAGATTGCGTCTACAACAATAAGTTCTGTAAGTCTATCTCCTACGCACATGAAAGCAAATTGTAAGAGCAAAAACACTTGCCTCCATTGTAGAAAAAATCATCACATATTATTACACATGCAAAATAAAGTCCAAAATTCTCAAATTGAATCTAGATATAATAATAATTTTAAAACTACTCAGATAAACCAGCCAAATGCACATCTGGAAAGAGATTATAACACTAATATGAATGATGAATACAACCTGAAAAAATGTACAAGCCAATTAATGCAAATTGAATATTTAGGTGAACAATTTACAATTAGAGCTTTCATATATCCCGGGTCACTACGAACATTCATATCAGAAAAAATAAGAAGTAGATTGCAGCCTAATTACAAAAAGTCTCAATTCGAAATCATAGGAATAGGTGGACAAAAGCAATCTGCTAATAAAGAATGTGAATTTATGTTATATGCTAGTAGATACAATATACGAGTACCCATTAAAGCAATTGTTTTACCAAAGTTAACAAAGAAATTACCAGCAAATACATTTGAAATTCCAACTAAGTCAAAATTAGATAACCTCGACTTAGCAGACCCAAATTTTAATATCTCCTCTCAAATTGACCTTATATTAGGCAATGAGGTTGGTCACATCCCGTTAATTGTGACGAAATATAATTTACTATAAGAATTATGAGCTGACCTTAATACACTCTTAAGAAAGTTTTGGGAACTAGAGGAGCTTCCCAGAACACTTCATAAGTCAGACGAAGATGAATATTGTGAGTTCTATAGAGCCACTACTGAGCGTCAGAAAAATATGAGATATATTAAGACTACTGTTTAAAAAGGAGTTTCCAGAAAATTTATTCCTAGACTCTTCTATGTTTGTAGCATTAGTCCAATATGCAAACCTAGAAAAAACTCTAACTAAAAACTCAAACCTCAAATCTCAATATACATCTGTTCTAAATGAATACATTACACTGAATCATATGAAAGAAACTTCATCACGTGAAGTAAAGGTTCAAGAAAAATACTACTCATTTTACTTACCACATCACGCAGTGATTCATCCCGACCATAAAACAACAAAAGTAAGAGTAGTTTTCAACTCGTCTAGAAAAACAAAATCCAATTTTACAACGCGACTTAATGACTATCAACATCAGTTGGAGAAAATATCAGTATGTATATATTTAGTGCAGATATACAGAAGATGTATCGACAAATACTAGTACATCCATCAAATAGGCCCTTTCAACGCATTTTATTTCAGGATAAAAACGACGGCCCAATTAAAGATTTTGAACTAAATACGGTCATTTTCGGAATAAATTGTGCTCCATATTTAGCAATCAGAACTTTGCTTCAAATCGCTGCAAATTATGAACACTCAAATCCAAAAGTTGCTAACATATTACAGAATCCAACTAGTTTTTGAATAAACAAAAAGAAGCAAATATGAAACTTTTTTAGTTACTTAATTTAAAATTACGGAGTTTTTATTTATGTATTACAAAATATCGTTAGTAAATATTTCAGGGTTAACGACAAAAATATCCAATAAATCGTCTCTAGCATCTGTCTTGCTATAAGATAGAGATACACATCCATGTGCGCTACGCTGTACTGTAGCGATATCAAACATAAGCTTCAATTCCGTATTTTTTCGGTAAGGTTCGGGCAAATGGGAGTACAGAAAAATAACTCTTAATTAGAGACTAAAAAGTTTAAAACTACAGGAACAGCAAAACCCAAATTTTTGGAACAAAAGAAAACGTCAAAATGCTTAAAAGAAAATTTAAAATTATTATTATTTAAAAGTGAAAAATTAGTCATTTACTTAAATTTTGTAATAATATTTTTATTTACACTCTTAAAAAATTAATTTTTTTTTTATATTTTGGTTGTTTACTTTTCGCAGCAGCTGATTGTTTTAAAATCTTTATAAATTTGGAGGGAGGATACCAAAAGAAAGTAGCAAGAGATTACGAAGTTGGTATGGGAGAATCAACATTCTGCGAAATGCTTTTTAAAATTAGAGAGGAAAGTTTTTGTAACGAGCGGATATAATTTATCCGTCCAAAGACGTAGGCTTAGAGGCCTTATTCAAGCCAATGAATAAAAATTCGTCGGAAGTTTTTCACTTCTTGCTTTCTTCTATCTATATAAAGAGTGATTTTTTTGCTATTATCTTTTTGGCAACACTAGTTTTGACAGCTCACGCACGTTTTGTATCTTGTGTCACTGTCAAACATCTTCAATTTGGTCTATAATTTAATCATGAATCGTCTTACAAACGAACAACGCTTGCAAATTATTGAATTTTATTACCAAAATGCGTGCTCTGTTAAGAAAGTTCATCGCGCGCTTCTTCCATTTTATGGTCAGTTTAATCGACCTACTGAGGCTTCTATTCGGGCTATTGTAACAAAATTTCGCACCAAATTTACATTGTTGGACATTAAACCACCAACACGCTTA
The DNA here is from genome assembly GCA_947397855.1 of Thelaira solivaga. NCBI lineage: Eukaryota > Metazoa > Arthropoda > Insecta > Diptera > Tachinidae > Thelaira > Thelaira solivaga. The sequence goes on from OX377615.1 coordinate 15,319,290, forward strand.
CGTAGAGTGCGAACTGAAGAAAATATCGCAGCCGTATCGGCCAGTGTTGGTGATGACCGTGAATTATCGATTCGGCGCCGTTCGTAGCAATTGGGCCTCTGTTACTCCACTACGTGGAAAATTTTGCGGAAGGATTTGGGTGTGAAGCCTTATAAGATACAACTGGTGCAAGAATTGAAGCCAAACGACCTACCACAACGCCAAATTTTTGGTGAATGGGCTCTTGAAAAGTTAGATGAAGATCCACTTTTTTATCGAAGAATTGTGTTCAGCGACGAGGCTCATTTCTGGTTGAATGGATACGTGAACAAGCAAAACTGCCGTATTTGGAGTGAAGAGCAGCCAGAAGCATTGCAAGAGCTACCAATGCATCCACAAAAAACAACCGTTTGGTGCGGATTATGGGCTGGCGGCATCATTGGGCCGTATTTCTTCAAAGATGATGCGAATCACAACGTTACTGTGAATGGTGAGCGCTACCGTGCGATGATAACAAACTTTTTTTTGCCCAAAATGGAAGAGCTTGACTTGCATGACATGTGGTTTCAACAAGACGGTGCCACATGCCACACAGCACGCGAAACAATGGACCAATTGAGAGGCGAGTTCGGTGAACAGTTTATTTCACGCTTGGGACCAGTCAATTGGCCGCCCAGATCGTGCGATTTAACGCCTCTAGACTATTTTTTGTGGGGCTATATTAAGGCTAATGTCTATAGGGACAAGCCCGCTTCGATTGACGCACTGGAAGCCAAAATTATTCGTGAGATACCGGCCGAAATGTTGGAAAGAGTATGCCAAAATTGGACTAAGCGGATGGACCATTTGAGGCGCAGCCGCGGCCAACATTTGCATGAAATAATCTTCAAACATTAAATTATATCGATCCAAATAAATATTTCATGCATTTTTCTGAATTTTATGTGTTTTTTTTTTAAATTTCCGATAGTTCTTATAAAATCACCTTTTATTATAAACAAAATTCAGTTTTTTTTTGCTTGTTCGCTATATATTTGACACATTAATATAGTCTCTATATTCTAAAGAAGGTCGACATATAATTTTGGACCGCACACGTCCAACGTCTACTTTTCAACGAATTTTAATAGTCACTGTACAAAAAGATGAGTGCCAGTACTAAAGTTAAGCCTGAAATTTTGCTTTGAAATATTTTATTTACTACTTTTTTTAGCGCCTCTCACTTTCTAAGATAGTAAATGGCTGTATTAATTAGTATGGATTGTTTAACAATTAAAATTCTATTTGTAAGCGGATTTCTCTAAAATTGGTACATACGCTCTTTAAGGAGTTGACGAGTTGGTTAAGTTAATTTCAGGAATGAAAAGGAGTATTCGGCTGTTCCTTATAAAATAAATGTGCATGTACTTCATATCGCAGGTTTATTTTCAAGTCAAAATTATTCTAAATGGCTTAATAATGCTGCAGAAAACTGTCATTAAAAAAATTTCTTCCCACAAAAATTTTGTGCTAAAGAATTCCGTATAAATAAAACAACACACGTTCACGGATTTGATCAATTTAGTATTAAGTTTTCTGTTACCGTTTAGTACGATAAAGCAAGTTAAAAATCCAGTAAGTCAAAAAAAGCGCTCTGAAATCAAAGTTCTTTGCTGTGCACTAGCTACTCTGTAAAAACATTAGCTAAAAGATAATATATTTAGCCATGTGCCAAAATAGCTTTATATTTTTAGTTTTTATGTGTTATTTAACTTTTTTTTCAAAGATTTTTTAAAAAATCAATAACATTTTGAATTTTAAGCTTTATTTGCGATTTGCTTTGCTTTGTGATTTAGCTTTTTCTGGCCTTTTTTAGCTAATCTTACCTATTTACACAAAATGAATTTACTTATTTCTATTTTAATTTTTTCTGTAAAGGAGTGGGGAATTAGGTTACCACAAAATTTAAATTAAACTTCCATTTACTTTCTTGCTAAATTCATTAGTTATTGCGACATAACATGTGACAATGAAATGTGTCTTGTGTGTGTCTGAGCGCCGCTTTCATAGAAAGTCATAATGCAATACGAATTGATTTTGAACGATGCCACGTGTCGCATGTGCCCAATATAAAAATACTTATTACTATGTTGGTTGGTGATAATGTCATACCAAATATACATACATGCGTTGTAATAAATGCCAATTTGAGTGTGTTTTTATCAACAATACACTTACTACTTAATAAAAAAAAATCATGTTGCTTACGCAATTTATGAAACAGTGAAAAACTTAATTTCTAGTTTGCTGCACATTAGCCAAATTAAATTGAATTAAAGCTGCAATATTTGCTGATCATCACAAGTGGTGAATACAACAAAAAAAAAAAAAAACAAGTATTTTAAAGGAAAGTAAAAAACAATTTACTACAAAGTTTTAATAATAATTTTAGATATTCAATACATATTTATTTCAATGTATCGAGCATGTATTACAGAGCTGTGCAAAATATTTTAAAAGTCACACATTACACACACAATAATATTTTATAATAAAAAGTGCTTGTTAGCCATTCCAGCTATACTCTAGCAGGACTCTAGTATGTGTTCGACACACAAATTGTGTGTCATGGAAAATAACCCAGCGGCAGAATTTTTGAGGAATTCTGTAAGACCTTCCTAGATCTTATTTAAGATACAGTACTCATGCTCGCTTGCTTTCTCAAGAAGGCCTACATAATCCTTTCTAAACACATAGGGTTTTTTTTGTTGTTGTTAATTAAATGTTAATTAAATGAGAAAATTATCGAAATTTAAAATTTTTGTTAAATAAAAATATACAAATTACATTAGTTTTCATTCGAATCCTATTGCGGTGACTTGGGCCCTGGTAGAGTCAAAAAAAATTGTTAGCCAAATATTCATATTTTCTTTTTAAATATCAAAAAATATACAAAAAATTATATAATTGAAACGACTAGTTTATTCAGCTTTAGGTGGTATTCACTCCAATATGAAAATAAATTTTTATAATACGACCTCAAGCTTAATAAACTAGCCGTTTCAATAATAAAAAAAACGTCAACTAAACTTATAATATAAATAAAAAATTGCATAAAAATAAAAAAAGAAACGAGAAATATTGATAAAAATAATTTTCTTTTGTTTAAAATCAAAATTTTAAACAAACATATTAATATTTGAATTTATACGGGGAATTTGCATATAAACTTTCAAGAAAGAATTGAAAAATGAAAACCAGAATATACTTACTTATAAACTAGCTTCCCAGTGGTGATCTTCTGACGAGCATTAATAAATCGTATTTCAGACATTAAAATTGAAATGTATTTATTTCAAATTCTAATTTGTATAATTTTGCCTTATAAATTATACAAATAAATATATCTCGAAAGAAAAAAGAGAATTTCTAACCACAGTCCACTCTAACCTAATACTAATTACGAACGTGGTAAGTCCTCAACTTTCTTTATCTTAAAATAAATAATTAATTTCAGTGCATGAAACTTTAATTTAATATTTTAAAGCAAATTTTGCATGTTTTTATCCTTAACAGTAGTTGTGAATTGTTTTTGCTCCTTATTCTAATTCTGTCAATGAACGATGAACGAAATATTTAAAAAAAAATTTAATTATTTGACCTAATTGGAGCATGCACGCCACAAGCCTAGCTACGATGAAAAACTGAAAGAGAGAGAGAGCGGAAGCACAGAACTCAGTGATGATTAGATAATGGATATTTACAGTCGAAAATTGTGATTTGAAAAGGGACTTACAGGGATGTATTCAGTGGTATTGTTGGATTATCGCCCATTCATGCTGTAACCACGGTGACTAGCGCTCAATTTAACAATCTACAACATCTGTAAGTTTAAAAATTCAAAGCAAAGCTGTAAGTAAGCCAGCAGGAATGAAGTTAAAAATTTCCAACGACAACAACACAGGCCTACAAAACTATAACCGATTTCTAGTATACTCGATATCCTGATTCAAACTGTATACCTAATTTTTAAATCCTAAGTGTAGTTCTCAGGATATAACGTTATATAGAAAAGAAAGAGGTTATGCCATATAATTTGCAATAACTCGAGAACTAGTGCGCTGATTAAGTATACAAGAACACGTAAGAAAAGAGAATAAAATAGCCTTTAAATTATGTTTTTTTAAATATTTAACCAGTATTATAGTTTACAAGATATTCACAAAGTTTTATCAGGAAAACTTATTTTTTTAAGAAAATTCAAAAAAAAATTTCTTTAAAATTTAATAAACAAAATCTTAAATTGTTGATAGCTGCTGTTATTTTAGCCTTTTTTTCTCGCATTTAGCCTCAAAATTTATGATTTAACCTCTAGCTTTTTTAATACCTTTTTTTGTTTTCAAAATGACTAACGGCCACTCCTTGCTCATTTTCGAAGAAAAATGGCACGATTATGCCTTTGGACCAAAATCTGCACCAAACAGTGGCTCGTTTTGGGTGCGTCGGCTTTTCAATGTATGCGTGCGGGTTTTCTGTGCCCCAAATGCGACAATTTTGCTTGTTTACATACCCGCCAAGATCAAAATGAGCTTCACGAGCTTACCATTCACGAAATAAGCACTAGTTGAAAAAAAATTTTGATGGCGGACCCTATATAAACAAACTGACTGAAACCAAATTAGCTAAAGTAATAAAGGGTGTTTTTTATACACGTATAGAACTTTAAAATGCAATAAAACAACGATGGATTATTCGATTGACATGAATTTTATTTATCCGAAAGATAATCTTGTGGCCTTACATTTTAAATATGATTTCTGGTATATGACCGCCACGGCTGGCTCGGATGTAGTCCAATCTGGACGTCCAATTTTCGATGACTTTTTCCAACATTTGTGGCCGTATATCGGCAATAACTCGGCAAATGTTGTCTTCCAAATGGTCAAGCGTTTGTGGCTTATCCGCATAGACCAATGACTTTACATAGCCCCACAGAAAGTAGTCTAGCGGTGTTAAATCACAAGATCTTGGAGGCCAGTTCACAGGGCCAAAACGTGAAATTAGGCGGTCACCAAACGTGTCTTTCAATAAATCGATTGTGGCACGAGCTGTGTGATATGTTGCGCCGTCTTGTTGGAACCACAGCTCCTGGACATCATGGTTGTTCAATTCAGGAATGAAAAAGTTAGTAATCATAGCTCTATACCGATCACCATTGACTGTAACGTTCTGGCCATCATCGTTTTTGAAGAAGTACAGACCAACGATTCCACCAGCCTATAAAGCGCACCAAACAGTCAGTTTTTCTGGATGTAACGGTGTTTCGACATACACTTGAAGATTAGCTTCACTCCAAATGCGGCAGTTTTGCTTGTTGACGTAGCCATTCAACCAGAAGTGCGCTTCATCGCTAAACAAAATTCGCTTATGAAAATCGGGAACAACGGCAATCTAGTTTTGGGCCCATTCGACGAATCTACGCCTTACTTGATGATCGTTTGGATATTCATTAATGATGAATTGCCAAACCAAACTGAGAACAAATCACTTGACAGTTGTTAAATCGGTCGCCATCTTGAACAGTAACGCCAACTTAAAGTTCTATACGTCTATAAAAACACAAACAACAAGTTTAATTTAGCAATTGTTTCTCAATTCTCTTTTAAAATTGTAGTTTTGTCCACACATAAAGGATTTGCCGAGTACGAGGAAGTTTGTACCCCTTTCTATTCTTCTTTCCTCTCTTTGCTACAAAATCAGGTATTGTCCAACTACAATTACTGTGTGTGGTCCTGGCCTAAAGAAGTCGTAACAGTTTTTTTTAGTCTTCACTGAAAGAATTTTTCTCACACATTTTTGTAATAAATATATTTCATGACACGCTTCATTGAGATTAATGAAAAATTTCATAAAAAATATGAAATTTGTTTAGCCACACGAATTTTATTAACGTTTCTTTTTTTTTGGGTTTTTGATTAATCTAATGAAAAAATGTATTTAAAATCAATGAATGCTTCTGAATTAACGAAATCTACAGCATAAAATTTTTTTAATATATTGCTTGAATTAATCACCTCTAAGTCGCTGGCGACTTTCTATTAAATTTATTGTCACTGTCGTGTTGTAGCGATAATACCGACTAAGAGAGTTGCGTTACCGTCGACACATTGTAGATTACTTAAAAGAAATAAGTGTCAGCTCTATACACCATCCATATATATTTTGGGAAAGTTTTCTAATTTTGTATTAAATTTAAAATTAAACATGTCTTTTTGTGAGAAAGTGATAAAGAAAAATATCAAAAAAAAATTTTAGGCTGCAAAGGAAAGTCTTAAGAAAAGGCTAGGATATTTTTAACTTGCAGGATAGCAAATGCTGTAAGGATACTAGTATATCATTCATCATATAGTTTTAATTAAAATTGAATTTTCACAAGCCATTTATTGGTGGACAAAGCGAATTTAATTTTGTAGCGATTTTCTTGCAGTCGACTTTAAAATTGCTATGTTTTGCTACTCTATAAAACCGTCTCGGTAAACTTTGCTTGCTTGCTTGCTTGTTCAGCAATTAGTTTTTAAAATTGTTATTTTACTTTTATTCTCGATTTTAATTTTCAAAAAATTTCCTGTTGATAGGCTTAAAACATTTTGTAGCCTTTGAGTCGCTCTGAAGAAATATGTTGACAAATATGTCACTTTTTTAACTCAATGATGACTTTCAAACCTCTCAAATAATACTGATGGGTGTTCAGTACTCGATTACTGACAACGACGACTTAGACACCATCGTTTTTATGACTACTTTTATGTAAGTATGAATGTGAATGAATATATTTTATTGACTCAATGAAACAACTTTTATGAAGTCGTTTCATTAGATTTATGAAATATAATTTTTAGAGTGATTTCCCTATAACCACTTGTACACGTTATGAAACTTTTGCTGATGAAGCATATGATTTTGCTCCTGTAGCTACAAATCAGTAACAGTTATACTTAAATTGGCGCGGCAAGCGTTTTTATCTGTCAAAAATTCTAACACCCATACAAAATGTGTGGAGCATACCAAAAGAGCACTACAGCAATGCTGAGCAATTGGAAACCAATTGCTTTTTTATTTTTGTTCTGTTATTTTTGACCAGTAATGACATGTTATCTATTTTTTTTAATTAGTGTTTTTAACGTTATTTTTGTTTGTTTTTAGTGAGTTTTATTAAACAAGATGATTAACACTACTGTAGAAAATACGCAAAAGTCAATGACTTAATATGTCCCACTTTTTTTAAATAAAGTTATCATCAAACACAATTCATTGATAAACTTCGCGAACACATTTATTTTTTGCAAAATAAATTGATACAATTTGGCTTTGCCAAACTTTACTGAATAGTAAAGTCAGCTGCCAAACCATAGTTATCGATATCGAAGGGTCTCATGCAAAAAAAAAACACCCTAAATACTAAAGTCGACTACAAGAAGAATAATGTTAAAATTCTAATTCTAACGAGAACTAGTTGACCCGGCAAACGTTGTCTTGCCTTAAAATTTGTATATATTCGATCTTCTTACACTAAGAAAGAGTAAAGAACCGTGCGAGACCGGGTGAAAACAGGTAGTAGGCAAATAAGCCAGATATCGACTATAGCGCTACCTGCCGGGCGGATTTGTGACTTTAAAATTTCCAAGATTATACATATAATCCTTCCTCTTGAATTACGCTATCTATTTAAAAAAAACCGCATCAAAATCCGTTGCGTAGTTTTAAAGATTTAAGCATACATAGGGATATAGGGACAGAGAAAGCGACTTTGTTTTATACTATTTAGTGATGATACAAATTTGGAAAATGACGGAATTATAAAAGCATGAACAAAAAAGAGAAATTATGAAACTGACGACGTCTTAAATGCGCTTAATAAATAACACCGGCCCCTAAAACTAATTTGTAGTATACTTAATGATTTTGACTCAAAATGTATACCTAATTTTTTAATTTTACCTGTATTTCTCGATATATACAGTTATATATATATAACCAGTGTTACAGTTTACAAAATATTCACAAACTTTCACAAAAAAAACTTATTTTTGCAAGAAAATTTTCAAAAATTTCTTTAAAATTTTAATGTAAATAAAATCTTAAAGTTTGTCTTTAATATTGAAAGCAGCATATGTTATAAACAAAGTAAGCCATATTTCATAAGAATCCATTCATAAGTTCTTAATTTATTTACAATTTAGTAATAGCACTAAGACCATTAAAATAACGAATAAAACACTCGGATCTTAGGTGTTACTAAATTATGTATAGATTTGGAACCTCTAAATGGATTTTGATGAATTCAGTTCCATTTTATTTGTAACCAGCGTTGCCATTTTAGCCTTTTTAAGGTTAGATTTAGCCTTTTTTTTCTCTCATTTAGCTTCAAAATTTATGATTTAGCCTCTAGCTTTTTTCCTAGCCCATTTTGTTTTCAAAATAGCTTTAAATAACCTTTTTAAGAAAAATTAAAACAAATCATACATAAACAAACTGACTGAAACCAAATTAGCTAAAGTAAAATTTTCTATATTTTTGATAAATTGGTCGAACGAAGGTAATTTCATAAGTAAAGAAAAGTAATTGGCTTCTAACTTTTAAAATAAAAATGCACTTTATTCCTAATTTATTAATTAAATGTTCCATTTAATATGTAGGTATCTGGTAATGCTGAGGTTGATCGCTTTTGAGTACTATAAAGCAAGCGAAATATCAAAATAGAAATCGCATTAAAAATCAAAAAATAAATTATTACTCAAAGGAATTTTAAATATTATTTGTTAACATTGAGATTTAAAAATAATTGAATTATAAGTATTTAAAGCCATGTGAAAAACGACATTATTTTCATTAGTTTTTTATTATATATAACATGTTTTTTTGTTGATTTTTTGTATAAAAATTATAATTAAGATTCTTAATATAATAAAGAATAAAGAAAATTTTTAATTTTAATCTGTAACCTTTTAATTTTTTTCTAGCTTTTTTTCGGCGTGATTTAGCCTTTTCTGGCGTTTTTCTCAGGGAAATATAGCTTATTTTTTATTCTAGCAACACTGATATCTGTCATTAACAAGCTGAGTCATATTTCATAAAAATCCATTCATAAGTTTTTAATTTTTCACAATTTGGTGATGGCACTAACACCCTTAACCTTCGCTTACCCGAAACCCACCAGGTAGCATTTTATATTTTCAATCAGTGATATTTTACACAATTTTTGCAAAAGCAGAAAATGCTTTAGACTCTGTGACTACTTTTTTCTCTTTTATCGAAAAATATAATATAATTTCTTTTACTAAATTATCTTTTTGGATTTTTTTCAACTTTTTAATTTTTTGTGCGTTGTTTCTCGAAGACCCACTTGGGTGGGTTATAAGTTTGTACATTTTAATTGTTGTTAAACAAAACAATTATTATTTCAGATCTAGTATATGCATTTAGAATATATTTAATATTTTATTATTAACTGCAAAAACGTATTATTTATTATAAATTATATCCAGAAGACAAAATTTTTGTATGATTTTTTTTAAATAAAATATTTGGAAATTTTCTTGAAAAAAAATTTTTTTTTAACAAAACTTTGTGAATATCTTGTAAAAAATTTAAAGATTAATGTATTTTAAATTTTTTGTGTTTTTGTAAATTTAATGAGAGAGCTAGTTCGGGAGTTATTGCAAATCATATGGCGCAGCCCCCTCTGTTTTCTATATAATGGCTTACTATCATAAGCATTTAATGTGACTATGAAACTTCTGGCACCACAAAAAAATTTCACTTTGTAGGCCTGTGTTATTTACAAGACAAAATTCTTCCATCTGCCCATTCAATTCCATTGATTTCTCCCTCCAAATTACTTCACCATACGCTTATTCACTCATTGCATTTATTTTTTCCTTTTATCAAAACAAAAAAACCTATTTGGGTCGTATAAAAAATGTTGACATATTTTGCTTTTAATATAATTTCATGCAGGCAACTTCATCATTCTAAGATTTATGGAATTCATGTTTGCACATTGCCATCCATAAAATATGTAAACCTTGGATTGAAAGGAGAAAAAAATTAAAAAAAAATTGGGATGATTTATTGTAATAATTATTCCATTACTCGAATACTTTGACAGTTTTTCTAACAACATAATAATGAAGTGTATACGTTGTATGTATGTAGGAATGTGTATATTATGTTTGTGTTGTACTCCATTTTCGTCCTTTTAACTTAACGTTTGTCGTTCAATCGAATGACGGAAGGAAGTTTTGTTTACAAAACTGACAAAAAATTATTCAAGTCGTGTGTCAAACGTTTGGTTTCAATTATACATGCGGACAAAATTATAGTCATTTAGATATTTATTTTGTTGCGTTTAATTTTTTTTGCTTGTTTGTGCACACGGAATGATTTTTTTTATAATTCGTTTTCTCTCATGTAAAGCGATGAAATAAGATGAACTGAGCTGAGTATCGGTCAAAAATATGGACAGAAAGAACCACATGAATTCAAGGATGTCATGAATACCTATAGTGTACAACAGTGCTGGGAAAATGTAGCCCTTTCAGCTCAAAATTCAACTAACGACTTCATGGCTTTCAGTAACCTTTTAAATGGAACATTCAGCCCATATTGCACGCTACTTTTACTTAAAATATTGTTTTGATTGCCAAAGAAACATCTTTTTTCTTTTATGTATCAAGTTAATGGAAGAAGTTCCAGAGTTTAAATACTAAATTTCTTTTGTTTTACAAAATAAACTTTGGTAAACTCTTTTGTATAATTTGTATAAATTTTCTACGAACATTACGCAACTGCATTCTTCACCCAAAACATAAAAAGACTAGATTGAGATCTACTGTAACTAAAAATTCTGAAGTCATCACACTGATTGAAAATTACTTTACCATCTGGGGATGCTAGTTGTTCTTCACCGCAATATTATACCGTAGCTATTTCTCACTACTGTAAACATGCTGGATCCATACAAATAATTACCTACTGTAGCTCACCTGATGCTGACAATGTACCGCTTCAAATGATCAAAATCATAATATCTTGTTGAGCGCTAAATGCACACGCAAAAAAAAATATGGATAAATATTATCACCGCAAACCTTGTTTGTTCTACGCAAAAATATTATTGTTAATTTGAAGCATCTAAGCATCATTATGGTCACGTTAAATCTGTTTCCAGTTGTTTAGATTTTTCTGAAAGTTGATTTCAACGACTACATCGCTAAATCGACTCCGCTACTTATAAGGATCCAGAATATATATACTTTATAGGGTGTCCCATGTTCGGTGTAAAAATTACAAACGGAATCACAAAGTTATATATACCCTTCTTACTTACAGTGAAGGGTATAATAATATATTTTTTTTTTCTCGTCCTCGATAGTTTGGCCCCAAATTTGAGTGATAGTTAAAGAAATACTATCCGATATTTTTAATTTAATGTTTAACTCATGAAATCTTAATTTTAACTATCGGTAACTTGTAATATTGGCTTTTAGACTTTTGTGGCTTTTCACTGGTTTGAAATTAAAAAAAGTTTTAAATTTTTGCGTGCAATTTGCACTTACCGATTTATGGATGATACACTCGGCACATTATCCTGGGAGCATATACCTTCCGATAAAAGTCTATCTCGGATTTCCCAAGCAAACATTGTGGGATTTTCGCGTTTATAATTAGCTATTGCATCTACTACGGGGGGTGTGGCAACTTTTGGTTTTGAACCACCAATAACACCAGCTTTAAAGCTACCAGTCTCATAATATCTAAAATAAAATTGAAATATAAATATAAATAAATATAGACAAACTTAAAAGGGGAAAAGTGATCAAAATAGAAAATAAATAAATAAAATTTTTTTTTGCAATAATTACAAGTTCTTGTTCCTATGAACAATTTGTATACATTGTACGCACCTTGAGAGAATTTTGGATACACAGCCATGACTGACACGCAATTGGCGTGATATATCACAGGGCCTAACACCATTGTGCGCTAATTCAACAATCCTTTGTCGCACCACATCTGGCAATGGTCTGCCATTGACGAAAACTCCACCCAGTTGATTTACACCTCCATGACCTGTTTAATGAAAAGTTATTAATATACATTTCTTTTATTTCGATTTAAATAAAATTAGTTAACGCTAGTGTGCGGCCTACAGAGTAACGTTACTGACTGATTCATCATCGCCCAACTCAAGCAGCTACAGACGTTAAAAAGTAAAACGACTAAAAAGGCTTCTTTCGAAGTTAGAAAGGGAATGAAGAAGGTAACATCATTCGGCTGCCTAAATAAAAGATAGGCTTGTAGAATATGACGGTTAGTCAATATATTCTCAATATGTATTGTCATCTCTTAAACAAAAAAGATAAATTGTTTATGAATGGATTTAATTTGCGGGTCCCAGATAATTAAGCCGTACTCTAGAATTGGCCTCACGAGAATATTCAGTATATAATTGTTTTGTATAATTTGAGTCTGTTATTTTTGGAAGTGGTACAAGTGCACTTTCAAACAAAAAATATTTAGCAATAATGCTTGCTTACCAAAATTTCCGTTGACTCATTTTTTTAAGTGGACTTATACCACTAAAACCCCGCGGGGCTTATTTACTGTACCTGTTACATATATGCTGAGCAAAACCAACAACAGCAATCGACCAACTCGATATTATAACACAATGAAACAAAAAAGAATGAAGTACAAATACTTGGTAAGTGATATTATGTTTCTGGTAGGTGTTATTTGTTTTTTAGAATTTGCCAAACACCTTCAAAATCTTAAGGTACGAGTAAAATACCGAATTTTCGTACCTCTACGCACTTTTAAACCAGTAACTTAGTTGAATATACACCGGTTTTAAGTTTACCAGTGGACTTAGAAAGAAAATATTAAGGACGTTTGAATGGGATATAGGTATATTATTTAAGTAAACTTGAGAAATCTGTTAGTATTTCTGCACTAAACAATTTTTTTTTATTTTTTCGGTATTTGGAAATATATTTACACATTATTATATAAAGAAACCATAAAATTTTTTAATTTATTTTCAGAATATGTTTATTTATTTATTTTTTGTACCCTTCACTGTAAGTAAGAAGGGTATATATAACTTTTTTTTTCAAATCTTTTAAAAATTTCCTGCGTTATTAATTTTTTTATTAAAACTAAATTTTTCCTGCACGATATTTTTCATTGAAAAAAATAGGATTTTTTTTAAATTCGCATATTTTGACATATGCATTTCATGATTTATAGTTAAACTCTATTTACTTCAAAGATATAAATGAATTTCAACATCAAATGTAAAATTGTGGGCGATATCATATATCCTCGAAAAGTGATTTATATTGTTACGTTTTTACACTACTTATACGTTTAGTTTATTAGGGTTCTTTATTGTAAAATAAAAACACAATTAGTTATCTTTTCTCAACACTTGTTGTAGAAACAGACTTTATTTATAACCGTCACAACGACACTTTATTGTTTTTGACACACCTTGTTTACAGTCTAATATCTCAACCATAATTGAACTGCTTTGACAATCTCAGCACTGTCTTATATACTGTTCACTTGAGTAAACTGTAACGGATATTTCAAATCTTTAGTTTAGCCTAGAACCGTCTACAAACATCTGGGTGTATCAAGTATAGAACAAAAAGGTAAATGAAAATTTTTAATCTAGCAAATTCTAGAATACTTATGCCCAGTATTTGACTTCGCACTTAAGTGTTATCTGAACTTTAAGTTACAGTTATCTTGGGCATTTAAAGTCCACTTAAGTTGCACATATAAAACATATGATTTTGAGTTTTTTTTGTATATCTCGTACAAAAAAGGTTATTGTGTTTAATTTAATAAATATAATAAGTGATAATAATAAAAGTAAAACAAAAACAAACAAGTAAAGAAAAATAATTAAAATGAGTTCTGATGAAGAAGACATGAGTGATGCTGAAATCTCTGAAGTATTGATTATCGCAGCAGTTGTACGAAAGCCACGTACAATAAGAGCACGACCCAATCATTTTAATATATTAGGAGACACAGAGTTTTACCAAAGATTTCGCATATCCAAAAAATCAGCATACTGTATTTTGGCCACACATAAAAAACCCAACCACTTGGTAAGTCCAAAGGCTGTGTATACATAAATACTTACGTATAAGGCAAATAGATAATTCTGAAAAGCAATTCATTTCAGGAACGATTCTATTAGTGAGGAGCATATGCTTCTGATAACATTGAGGGCTTACGCAACAGGTGGAATGCTTGAAAACAGTTGGTGATGTGTATGGTGTATCAACTACGGCAGTCTCCAATATTGTTGGCAAAGTTACCCATTATATAGCCAAGCTACGAGACCGTTTTGTTGTATTTCCTAAAAGTCGTGAAGAACTTTTAAATACGAAGCATGATTTTTATGATATTGCGAAATTTCCTAATGTTGTTGCTGCAACAACATTAGGAAATAATAAAAAATTTTATTATTTATATATTGCTTTCCAATTTCTAGGTGGAGAGGATGCCGAGCTGTATAGAAATAGAAAAGGTTTTTTCTCCATGAACGTGCAAACGATGTGCGATGCACATCTTAAGATATTAGATATTGTTTCAGATGGCCCGGCTCCTCACACGATTGTAATATATTAAAAAATTCAAAAATATATTCCAGATTTTGTAGTGGTGAGTTTGCTAACAGTGTTATTGTGGCTGACAGTGGGTATCCTAGCAAAACATTTTATAATGACGCCATTATTAAGTGTCAAAAATGCTGAGGAAAATTTATACAACCAGTCGCAAATACGAACACGTAATTGTGTTGAAAGAAGTTATGGCGTTTGGAAAAGAAGATTTCCCATTTTATCCCTAGGCATTCGATTAAATATCAAAAAGGTCGAAGGAATTATTGTGGCTACTGCTGTTTTGCACAATATATGCTGTTTAAATAATGAACGGAAACTTCCGTCTTTACCAGATAGCTTGGAAGCGGCTGTAAATTTTGTAAATGATGTACCCAATAATATCATAACAGGAAACTTTAATAAAAACAGCACTGCTCGGCAAAATTTAATAAATAACTATTTTAAACGTTTACTGTAAAAATGTTCTATGCATAGTGCTTTTTTTCATTGTTCAACACATTTCATTTTTGTAATAATAAAAATTTTAATTCAGTCTTTATTCACAACACAAAACTTAACAGAAAAATAATAATTTGTACATAAAAATTCATTTGAAAATAAACTAAAAGTTAAAAATAAATCTTTTTTGCTTATTATTTACAAAAACAATTAAAAAAACAAACAAATTAACAGAGAAAAATAATAATTTGTACAAAAAAAATTCATTTGAAAATAAACAAACCAAAATTAGCGGTCAGCAGCAGATAGAGAAAAGAAATCCCAACTTCACTTCAACAGAAGTAGAGTTTTTATTGGAAGCCGTAAAAAAATATAGCAGCATAATAGAAAGTAAAAGAAGTGATAGGGTGGGCGCTGAAGGTTAGATAAATGACTGAAAATGTATGAAACTTGAGTTCAGCAGCAAGTTCACGCACATATTTTGCAGTCATAAAAGGTTAAAAACAAAATACGGGAACAAATTGTAGTGGCTTCTACTGCAGTATAAGAAACTTAATTTAGCAATTCGATTTTTTTTCGAATATATTCAATTTCTAATCGAAGCTTTTCGACCTCTAAGCTATGTTTTTCTTTTAGAAACTCCATTTCTAATTTTTGTCTTTCTAATTTGGCCTCAGCAACATTTTTCCACGAATCGCTCTTCCTCTCCTTTTTAAGAGCTTTATGAATTGGTTTTTTTAGCATTTTCGGAGTATACTTGGCCCAAGGTGTATCAACTAAAAAATATTGTTTAAAAGTACATAACGAATGAAATTTGAAAGTTTTAAAAACTTACTGAATGCACTAGTATTTTCTTCCTTTAAATCACTGTCAGGCTCACTTTCAACAACAACTGCACCGTCTATATCGCTTAAGATTTCACAAAAGTCTAAAAAAACATATTACATTGAATTATTTTTGACTTGAATAAGCACATTAAAAATTAAAACTTACTATTATTGTCTGCATCGAAGTCATAAATCGATGGATTTCCCAAAATTTGCGCCTCTTAGCATATTTCTAATATCACCTCATCCGTTTTTGTGGTTGCGCTTGCTTGCAGAGGCCCACCACCAGTTGCATAACTTTGCCTCTTATTAAAGGCAAAATTTTGTTTTGCAGTTGCCTTTATGTTCCTGTATTTTGTTTTCAGTACTTTGTGGCTGCGAAACGTGTGAGTAAATTTACTATTAAACTCACGCTCCACACTTTTCCAGGCATTTACCTTCTCTTCAGCGCCCACCCTATCAGTTCTTTTACTTTCTATTATGCTGCTATATTTTTTTACGGCTTCCAATAAAAAGTCAACTTCTGTTGAAGTGAAGTTGGGACTTCTTTTCTTTATCTGCTGCTGTCCGCTCATTTAATTTTTTTTTTTAAATAAGAAGCACAGTTTTTTAACATATCGTTTATTTATTTTAATTTTTAATATAAAGCACTTTTAAACAAATTCTTCTTTATTCTCTTCCAGCAATTATGACTTGTAACACAAATATTTCACGTTGATTTTAACAGCTGTTTTTGTTGATAAATTGATGATGCTGCCATACTTTATGGCAAATAAATGTGTTACTTAACTATTGACTGAAAAACTCAAAGTGTATTTAAATACAACTTAAATTTAAGTAGCATTTAACTAATTCTGTATTTAAATACCAAGTTAAAAATTGGGCATTAAGCTATCATAAAGCTTTACACTAACACAGATATAAATAATACACATATTACACACAAGTATTACACTATCAAATTCTACGCATTAACATATATACTGAATTGCTATATTTACACATACATAAATACCATTTCTTATGAATAATAAAACACAGTGATTCAACAGAGTGATTTTCCGTAACAATATTTAGTCAAATTAAATTCCATTAAATTATATTTACACAAGCCAAAAAAGTTATCAAAATTTTGTTTTAAAAATATATAATTTGTAGTCTTGGGTAGTACATAAACGAAATAAACACGAGCTAAAACACGCACTTTTAATTTATTTTAACATAAATAATTAAATTTTTTTACTCATAGTCGCTCAAATACACTTTGAATTAAATTATTAAAAAAAACCGTATTAATATAAATATTAAGATTTTTCAAATTTTGTTTTGTTGATTTGCTTTCTATTTTCGTACAAAATTCCTTTCAACCCTTATTCCATATCATTTTACACAATAAAGAACGTTCAATGGCAATCAAGAGTATTTGAACTATGTATAAAAATGATAAAAAGACAAAGATCAAATGAATTAAATGAACGAACTATTCCTTTTTAATTTTTGAAATAACAAAATCGAACATCATCTGCGAACATCAGTATGTTGGATCCTACTAATATTATAAAGCCGAATATTTGTGAGTGTGGATGTATGGATGTTTGTGAGTGGGATGTTTGTTCCTCTTTCACGCAAAAACTACTGAATGGATTTTAATGAAACTTTACAATAATTTAGCTTATACATCAGAATAACACATAGGCTATAATTTATAAAGATATTGTGTAAATTGTCCAAAATATAACGATAGGTGTCAAGTAAGTAGGAAAAAATTCTACAATCGGTGACATGTTTTGGCGTGCGCCGCAAAATATCGTTGAAGTTACACATATATAATCTAAACGATATGTCTATCATAAATAGTCCTACAAAAAAGTCCGCGACAGCATATGTCTCTTATGTGGAAGCAATTATCGTGAAAATAGTGAACCATAATTACAATAGAAATTGATAATTTATTTCTAATACATATTTCTTAGTAACGAATTGATCTATATTAAAATAAATACTTTTATTGCCTCTGATATATATAATAAACTAGCCCTTACTTAATTTAAGCCTAAAATTATGGTTTTAAATATTTTATTTGGCGTTTCTGGTTTTTTTAACAATTAAAATTCTATTTGTAAAGGGATGTCGCTAAATTGATACAAACGCTTTCTAAGGATACCGACCGGGCCGGGTGAGACCGGACAAAAACATCTAGTGTTTAATAATTTTAGGAAAATTATTGATGACAAGTGAAGATAATGTAGACAGGAGACACGTTAACAAGTGCTACAAAAATGGATGATAAAAGTAGAATGCTACAAAATGTGTTCACATAACTTTCGCTCTGTGGAGAGACACTTGTTCTTTCATTACCATAAATGATGCTAGAGTACCCCAAGAGTACCACGTGGGTTATCTTGATATCCACCTTGGACTAACATGGACTCATCATATGACAGTAAAAATTACCCAACTAAAATTTAACTATTTAAACGCTTAACTTGAACCTCAAGGTGTTCCCCTACAAGACAGTTTTAAAACCTATATGGCTTTACGGAGTTCAGCTACAACTACAAACACGACATTCCAACCTTTTAAGAGTAATAACGGGTGCTCCGTGGTATATCAAAAACATAAAAATCCATAAGGAATTCAACATTTTCACTGTTTGTGAGGAGATCAAAAAGATAAGCATCAACTACTAGCTGAAAGTTTCAGTTCATCCCAATCCACTTGAGAGAGATTTACTTTTATTTACGGGACACAGAACTCTCAAAAGAACAAAGACTTTTGATCTGGCTACATTAAAAAAATTTTTTTTCTGAGAATGTAAAGTTAAAATTGCAATGGCGATATCAGTATACTTCATATTAGATTAAGATTTGATGACTTATAGTTAATTTCCAATAGAAATTTAATACTAAAAAAATTTTAATAGATTTTGATACAATTTTTGTTAATATAATGTTACGGTTTTCATTATGAGGTTCGTCTTGTAAAATAAAACACAAGAAGTCATTTTTATTTTAAACGTCACAACGCCATTTTATTGTTTATGATACACATTGTTTACTATTTAACGTCTCAACTAGAACCATACTTATTTGGAAAACTCAGCATTCACTTCTATACTACGAGTATTTCACTTAATCCTAGTCGAAATAATTTTTGCCAAAACGCGATAATTTCTTTGTGCTGTAGACCAGTTTTAAGTAGATTCTACATTCTTCAAACGAATGACAAGGACGACTTATTTACTCTCAGTCTTAGCACAGTGTTTGCACTCCAAGCAATATGTTCGACTTGAAAGAGCATCCGAATTGCCGTGTTTTAATCCTTTTCTATATTCGATGGTAAAATCATATCTCTGAAGGTGTTCGATACAACGAGCGAGTTGGCCTTCAGGGCTTTTAAACTGCAACAACCACCTGAGTGCGGAATGGTCCGTTCTTAGTGAAAAGTGTTGAACATGCAGATACTTGTGGTAATGTTTCAAGCACTCTAATACTGCTAAGAGCTCCCGGCTCTTCACATTGAGTTTTAGTCCAGCTGCTGATATGCGTTTGAAAAACTATTTTGTTTTCTCAAGTGTGTCCATGCTGTTATCAATCCTAAGTAGCGGATAGCTGTCCTTTTTGGTGACATCGTTAAGCTTCCTGTAGTCAACACAAAATCTGATACTACCGTCTTTCTTTTACACCAGTTCTACAGGCGAGCTCCAAGGAATTGACGATGGTTCGATTATGCCATCCAGCTCCATTTCGCTGACTAGGTTCTTCACCTCATTTTGTTTTGCCAGAGGAATGCTTCGAGATTGCGGGGCCCTCGATTTTAGGAGCTAGTGCTTGCCCCATGGCGATAGCTGGTTTTAGTTTAACGGAGACTCCTGAAATGATTGACGATTCACCCTGTTGTTGTTGTTAGCTGCTGGAGAAATAGATCTGCTACATTTTCTTAGTGCCTTACAGTTTCGCTGTATATGGCCTACCTTACCACAATTGTAGCATTTTAAAAGTATCTTGTTTTGTTTCTCCTCACTAAGTACGCGCATAAAAGCTTCCACTATGTCATCTATGGTGTTTTTTTCTTTATCTGCATATACTTCAACACTTCGCACCTTGTAATCTTGGAGTGATTCATTTCCTTTTTGTGTTCTGCGACGCAGCTCCATTCGGTAGATTTCTTCCTTATGTTCGCCAACTTACGTTGAAGTGCTACCATTAGGTCATCATAGTTTGTCCTGCAGCTGGTTAGCACACTTTCCAAGATTTCTGCTGCCGTTTCCTTCAATGCCAAAATCAGCTCAATAGCTTTTTCGTCGTTGCTCCACACGTTTTTTATCGGCCACTGTTTCAAACTGGAACTTGAAGATATTAAGCGATATGCCACCATCAAACGTAGGATTTGAAGATTATATACTTTATGTTCCAAATCATGTAATTTTTCGTCCACAAGGTTTTGTAATTTTTTCGCCAAAATCTTCTTCTTAGTTCGAGACCCTTGTCTCAATGCCATCTACTCGTTTGTTTATAACGTGTGATATTTGTTAAAGTTTATCGCTTGTTACTATAGAAACTTCTTGAACTTTTTATACAAGCTTCTCGTTGTTGGCTCTATACTCTTCTTTAACTTTTCCAAAAGTTTTTCGTTGTTTATTCTAGATTCTTCGTTGTGGGCTCTAGCCTCCAATTTTACTTTTTCTAGAAGGTTTTCGTTGCTAGCTCTTACTTTCTTCATTCATTTTCTGTAACTTCTCCATCCTATCCATCAAATCCGACAACATTGAGTTGATATCTACTAGAAAACACCCAGGGTCTAGACAGGAAACGAAAATGCAACCCCCAGATTGGTGGGTTAGTACGCTATCTACTAATGCAGGGGGAAACCCAATTCTAGAACATTTAAAACATAAAACTTATACACTAATACAGATATAAACACTACATATCTTACTTTATAACTTACACACAAACATTACACTCACAAATTCTACGTATTAACTTAAATAGTAAATTGCTATATTTACATACATAAATATAATTTCTTAAGAATAATAACACAGTGGTTTAACAGAATGATTTTTCGTAACAATAATATTTGCCTTGCTTCTTTACAGAGTTCCGGTTCTTCTCTCTATTTGAATCGAGTTAATACAGTTAGAAAATGGATGAGCAGAGCTACACTGAAAGAATAATTTATTATTTTTCAACCAATGACAGTGTTTTATTAGACTAATGACAACATTTCATTGATTCAATGAAATATTTCATTAACCCATTTCCATCCTCATTTTAATTTTCATCGTTAGTTCAGTAGTTTCTGAACTGTTATGGTTAAATTTGTCAAAAATAAGTATCATATGTAATATCAGCTTAAATATTATGTAATTAACCATTTTATTAACAATATATTTTTCTACACTATGTTTTATAGAAGATTTTTATTTAGGTGAATATATAAATAAGTTGTTAAAAAATTAAAATTGTACAGGGTAGGCCAAAAGAAACCAAGGGGTGTAAAAGTTTAATAACTTTTTTGTTTATTAATTTTTTTTTATTTTTTCTTTCAGATTATATAGACAACACTTGGAGAATTTATAATGGAGAGGTTCACAACTGAACAGAGAACCAGAACAATAGAATTTTATTATTTAAACCAGAGATCAATTAATTTAACGCAAAGAGCATATCGTCGACATTTTAACGTTTCGCCCTCTGAAGCGATGATTCGTTGCTTAGTTAATCGTCATCACCAACATGGCAGCGTAAGAGATTTGCCTCGAACCGGTAGACCACGTTTAAGTCGCACTGCGGAAAATATTGAACGAGTACAGCAAAGTGTTAATGAAGCACTAGAAACATCTGGCATGTATATTTTTTCTTATAATTAACGGTAATGAACATGTATTATAGAAGAGAAAGAATTTGATACAAAAATGTGTAAGAAGTTGTGAATTTGGTTGTTCTTTTTGTGTGCGAACTCTGAACTCGTATTTTGCATAAAATTACGTGTAAAGTTTTGAAAATTGAAGAAATAATGCCTATATTTGAAGCCGAAGATTATGATATAGACTTCCTTTATATGGTTATACTAGACAAAATCAATGAACTTGCATATTAGGACTACATAAAAAAAAATTAAATTCCCCTAAATTATAACTTATATATTTATCTACAGAGAATATTCCTTCCAATATATATACGTTCGTTTTCAATTTAGCAAGAAGCTTATGCAAAAAGTTGCTGGAACGTTTGAAATTTATATACGCAATCAGGAATAACTTTTGCATTATGTGAAAATTTCTTAGCAACCATCAACATCTGCAGAAGCTATAAGGAAAATAAAACTTCTAAAATTAACGGATAGCCCTTTAGGGACATTTTCAGAACCTAATGCCCTTAATTTGTAAATCACTTGCGTTAAGCGCATCACCAACGCTAACGCGAACGCCAAATGAAAAATTTTGTATTTTGTAAATCACTATGATTTTGCGTTGAGCCAGCGTTGCTGTCACTGCTGTTGTCAAATGATTACGTAGTGAGAGTTACCAACATATATGTCAGTACTAGAGTTAAAAGTAGCGTTTAATGGTGATTTTTTCATTTTGGCAACACTAATGATCCAAACAGCTGTTGCTTATTATAAACAAAAGTAACAAATATTTTTTTTTAAAGATACGTTTGCAGTTGGTAAATTTTTTAATTATAATGTTCACGCTGATGTATATATCTTCTTCCGATGATGAAGATAATCAAGAGGCGATAGACATTTCCATTGAAAAAAAGAAATTTGCGTTCAACCATTAGTGTAGTTGATATGTCCAGTGATGAGTAAGTATATATATAAACATACATAGATTGAAATAATATACATAAGTTTTAGGATTTTAGAGGAACTTTCGGATGTATAAGGAAACCTTTTTATATATCCTAAATGAGATTTCGCCACATCTGAAAACACTCAAAAAGGAATTGGCAATGAAATAATATCGTCCTTATCGCAGTCAAAAGTGGGTGATGTAATAGTGAATGTTTATTGGCTATGGAACAAGTTCTTTGTCCAAAATGGATCAATTTTAAGTTTTCACAAGAAAAAAAGATGGAAATTAACCTGAATTTCTTTGAAAAGTATGAACTCCCAGGTGTTATTGGATGTGTCGATGGGACGCACATTAAAATAATGTCACCAAATAAGACCTAAAACATTTGTACTACAATAGAAAAGGTTTTTATAGTTTAGACGTTATGTTGGTAAAAATGAAGTTTTCCTTTTTATCAGTTTAGCAGACTTGTACTGAACACTGTTTATAAATAGATTTGCGATCCTGATTTAGTGATAACATATGTAGACTCCTGTCATCCTGGTGCTAATCATGACGAATTTATTTGGTCTTCCAGTGAAGCTGATGTTTACTTGAAAACGGCATATTTGAATGACTATTCCAATACATGGCGTTTAGGTGAGTAAAACCGTTTTAAGTAAATCGATTTCCACAAGATAGATTTTAAATAAAATTTAAGGCCCAATTATTCAATTCAAATATTTATATAAAATGCAAGCATTGTTTCTATGTATGTATATATGAATGGTGCAGGGAATTAAAGCATGGCCATCGCAAACGGAGAAATCCCCTGGAATACCGGGCGACCTTCCAGTGTAAATAGCTTTATGTACGTATGGGAGCTCTGCGTACATGGACCAATCCAGTCTCACCTTTGAAAATTACTTTTTTATGGACAAAAAAATAAAAAACATAAAAATCAAAATAACGGAGTCAGATGAAGATACTCTACTTCATTCGCCAGTCAGTGCCGGAGAAGTTGAGGACATGAACATAACTGCCATCCTCCATGATTTCGAGCTAAATGCCGAAGTTAGCTCTCAGGTCCACTGCAACCAAGAGCTAATGACACGACGGAGCCTGATGCTAAGGAACCAAGCGAGGCGACGGGCCAAAAGAGAAAGGATTATTTCACTGGTGCCCAAAAACGGCATATTAAAGCCAAGATCAGAGATGGCATCGGCTTCGGGTACTCAGTCGTCAAAAAGCTGTAGATCGACTAACAATTCGCCCAGTGACGCGATGCCACAGGCGAAAAAATCTAGAGAACCGGCAGAGGGTGGAGAAAAGGTAACCCTTAAGTCCACTGCTGGCTCGAACTCTAAAGGATGCTCAGGATAAGAGACATGGACCTTCGTACAGCGACATGTTGAGCGCATGCAAGGTTGCCATCACCCACTCCAAGCATCCTGAACAGGAACTGAATGCTGACCAAATTGCTCAGGTGGATAAGTCCACAAATCTCAACAATAATCTTGAATTTATCAGCTGCATAAATAGGGACGGGTGGATGTCTCTTACGTGCCACAACAGCCAAACCAAGGCTTGGATGTCAGAAGCACTTTAGACTTTAAAGCCCTTGCCTAATGCTAGCATAAAGTTAGTTGAGGGTTCGGAAATGCCCCGGACGTTCGTCTGCATTGCCTACCTGCCAGCAGAAGATATACTAGAGCAGAACACACTGCTGAGCAGACTACAAAAGCAGAATGTAGGTCTATCAACAAAGAGTTGGCGGATTCTTCGAACCATAAAGGAGAAGGATGGCGGACAATCTGTCACCTTCTCCATTGATGATTCAACGAAGAAGAGGATACTTGCGGAGAGAGGAAAATTGTTTCTTAATTTCTCGCAAATCCGACTGAGGGTGAAGACAGGGGCCACATCCACCCAAACACAGTCGAAGGAGAAGGTGTCCATCAGGGAAGAAGACAACACCCCATCGACATCCAGAGCAGCAGCCGCAGCCAGGGCGACGAGCACAGCAGCGGCCGCCGCCACTGGATCGAAGGGGACAGCGGCTCCAAAAAGCCTTGGCAACCAGCCTTGCCAAGGCACCTTCGAAGGCCACCGGGCAGCCCTCAGGTCACCGTACTCCTCACTCTGGGTACACCTAGCTTCACCCAATCAACGGACCCAAGTGGATGCTAGCGGGACCTAAGAAGCGGCCCCCCAAGAGTCAATAGGCCTCAGGTGCATCCAGGCAAATCTACAACACTCCAAAGCTGCCTCGGCGGTTCTGGACCGTTTGTTTAATCAGGGGCACCTGGATGTCGCTCTTATCCAAGAGCCTTATATATATAGGGATCAGATTAAGGGCTTACTAGGTGAGTTATTTTATGATTCTTGCAATACGGGAAAACCCCGATCATGTATACTGATTAGGAAAGGAATTAATGCCATTCTTATTTCAGAACACACAGACAAGGATCAAGTTGCCGTGAAGATGGAGGTGGCAAATGGGCCAGAGATAATATTATGCTCAGCCTACTTGCCTGGTGACTCAGAGGACCTTTCCTTCTCAACACTGCAGAGACTTATGGATCACAGTAAAAGAGAGAACAACCACATTGTGATTGGCTGTGATGCAAATTCACACCACACAACCTGGGGCAGCAAGAATATAAACGATAGAGGTGAGTGCTTATTTGAATTTATTAACATTAACATGTTGGAAATTATGAATGTAGGTAATAAACCCACATTTAGGAACAGAATTAGGGAAGAGGTCTTAGACATCACTTTATGCAATACATTCCTAAGAAATTTCGTGATTAAGTGGACAGTCTCTGAAGAAACATCCATGTCTGATCACTCTCACAACTTCCTGCCCAAGTCGTATAGACCGATTAGTCTAACCTCCTTTCTATTGAAAACAATAGAGAAATTAGTGGATAGGCATATCAGAGAGAGGTACCTCATGGTAGCATCTCTACATAAGAATCAATATGTGTATCAGGAAGGGAAATCAACCACACATGCTCTACTTAATCTCACGCAGAAGATTGAATCCTCACTTGAGAACAAGGAATATGCAGTTGGTTGCTTTCTAGATATTGAGGGAGCTTTTGATAATACGGATTTTCTCATATAATTAGAGCGATCCTCAGCAAAGTTGTCGATGGGACAACATGTAGATGGATCGAGGATATTCTTAAGGGAAGAATCATAAGTTCTTCCCTGGGATCGGCGAACCTCAGGGTTAAGGCGGCAAGGGGTTGTCCTTAAGGTGGCGTACTCTCGACACTATTATGGTCCATTGCCGTCCACGAACTATTACACATATTGAGCGGTAATGGTTTTGAAGTTCAGAGATATGCTGATGACATAGTTGTGCTGATAAAGGGTAGGTTTGAAGATACCATATCAAACCTACTTCAGAAGGCACTGAACTTGGTATCAGACTGGTGCAGCGATGTGGGGTTAAGCATCAACCCTAAGAAGACCTCTATAGTAATATTCACCAGGAAAAGGCTCAGGGCCAATTTTAGAGAACCTATTATTTTTGGTGAACGTATTCCGTTCTCAAGAGAAGTTAAATACCTTGGTATTACTCTTGATGACAGACTACTCTGGAACAGTCACCTGGACAAGACCATCGACAAAGCCAGGGCTACGATATGGACCAGTAAGAGATTGGTTGGTAAAAGTTGGGGGCTGAATCCTAAAATATCACTGTGGCTCTACACAGCGATTACTAGACCGCCGATAGCCTATGCGGCTCTGGTCTGGTTTAAAAAAGCATCTACTAGTTTTGAAGGTAATTTACTTAAGAATGGTTAAGTAGCTCGTTTTTAAAATTTTTTTTCATACGGTTATTTTTTCCTTATTGTTTTTATATACACATTTAGATACGTAAATATATTTACCTACTCGTATGTACGAGTATATTTACGAAATAATGAATAGAAAAATGAAAATATTTATGTCTAATTGAAGTTTTGTACAAATAAATTAAAAGAAAAATGTATTACTAAATTAACCGCACTTTGACCTTAGGGTGGGATAGGATAACATTTCTTTTGGGTTTCTAAAATAATAAAGGCGTTAGAAACAAGGTTGGGAGGGTATTGACGCCAGGGCCTTACATCAGACCCACTGAAACATTTCATTCATGAATTCTTTTTTGTTAAATTTCATATTAAAAAAATGTTTTTTCGTTTTGAGGAAGGATAACTTCCTCAATTAGTAATTTTTTCAAATTCATAGTGTTTTAAGAGACTTTGATAATAAAAACGTGTAGTGCTTTTTGGGATGGCGATGGTACAAGAATCTTACACCACCACTGAAGCTAGCTGTACAGATGGGTCCCGCCGCTCTGAACCATTCCAAAGGTGACTGTGTTCAGTTAAAGGGGTTAACCTTCAGATTAACTTCCCTTAGTCAAAGCACTGTACTATAAAACATGATATACATTTCATAGAACAAAAATAAATATAAACGTTTCTTAGGCATTCTGATATTTTTAGGGTTTAATGCTTTACCATTAATTGAATACTATTTATCAAATGATTCATAACTGGAAAACAAACCAAGAACCAATTGCGAACATATTTCTATTGAACAGAAATATAGTAATCTTAGACGATACTGATTGAAAACATATGGATATGCAAGAAGTATAAAGTAAATATATTTATACTGTAAGTGTCTTGAGACCATAATTTTTTTTTAAACATATTCAATAAAATCGTATGAATCTGTGTTAAAGTGTATTTTATGTAAAGTTTTTAAAGAAAAAAGTAATAGCCCAACGGCCAACGGTCGTGCTTGCGAACACCGGTTTCTGACGATCTGAGTAGAGCTAGGTAAATTTTGACAACAGATTTGAATTCAAATTAGTTAAAACTCAAATTTCATTGAAATCGGATGACTTTTATGTTTTGCGGCTGAAAATGGGTTAACTTTCTGTAACTCAACATCTTAAAAAATCAAAAATTTCAATGAATTTGTATGGGTACATAAATTTCAAAAAACATCTAGTTTTATTAAAAAAAAATTTTATATCTATATAAATAAAATTAATTTTCGGTTTGTTCGTTTGTAAAAATTTTTTTCCAACAGTTGCCATATACTATTGGACCGACCATGCCCATTTTTACACATACTTTTCACTAGCCTATATTTAATTTAAGCCTGAAATTATGCTTTGAAATATTTTATTTGTTACTTTGGTTGGGGCCTCTCATTTGATAAAGTAGTAAATGACTGTATTTATTTGGGTGGGCTTTTTAACAATTAAAATTCTGTTTGTAAATAGATTTGTTTAACTTTAAGGGTATCGACTGACGTAATAAAATAAAGGGCAAAAAAATCTAGCAGTTTTTTAAAAAAGGCTTAGATGCAAAACGAGATGAAAGAATATTTAATGTTTAATGTTTTATATATTGTTTCCATACACAACAAGACTAAGTCTTATATAGTGCAGGAATTTTTGTTGTGTACATTAATTTGTCAAATACAAATAAAATGTTTATCTTCTTAATTATAAAATTCGACTGTACGTGTGTTTGACATTGTACTCCTCCTAAACGCCTGGACCGATTAAATTGAATTTTTTATATACCTCTAAGGTACGCCTTGGAAGGTTTAGCGTCACAAATCCGCCCGGCAGGTGGCGCTGTAGTCAGTATCTGGCTTATTTATTTCTACCTGTTTTTACCCGGAGTAAGAAGGTCGAATATACAAAAATTTTATATTTTCATCAAAACCCAAGTTATATTTTAATGAAAATAAAAATTTGCCACGCCTATTACTACCCTTCCTTTTAACATTTTTTTCAAATTAAACAATAGGGTGACCCTTTAGATTAGTAGATAGAGTACTAGCCTACCAATCTGGGGTGTTTTCTGCAGACAAGCCAAAGAAGCTTTCCGGATTTGTGTTATTTAAATAAGATACATAGTATGTAATGATACATATGTTCAGAACAACTCAACTTAAGTTTTTATGAAAAAAAAATTTACCACGTTCCTCTCTACGCCCACCTTTCAAATTTATCTCATATGGAGAGCTTTTTTCTTTATTGGCGATAAGCGATATGGAGGAAACGCAATTGGGTCATGTTCTTGAGTGTGTATACGGTGAACGGCAAATGGAGTAGCTCTTGTTGGTTCCTTAAAAACATCTTTGTGCGGCATAAGCAAATTTTCTCGCTGTGTATGAGTTAAGCCACTACCATCAGATTATTTTAAAAGGTTGATATCTAATGAATATAGGGGTATAAAGTTGTTAGCAAAGTAGACATCTTGACCAAATTTTGTAATTTTTCTTGGTGGTGGGAACAAAGTCGATATTCTATCAGGTGTGCTCTCTCCCACAGGTATCTCTAAATATTATCTGGATAGAATGTGATGAGTAATCGTTTTGAACTTCTGTAGTGTTGGTAAGAGGGAAAATCATCAGTTTTTTACGTAACTGATGAACTTGGAAACTTCTTTTATAGCTTTACTGCACGGAGAATTCCAAACTCAAGTGGATTAGTGAGTGGAAACCTAACCTTGGGTGTATGTTCAAAATACCAGCATCGTTGCGCCATATTTAAAAATTCCCGCCTGTTCTAGGAAATCTGCTTCCAGTAATGTATAGATATTTGCAGCATTTGGATGGTAAACGAGCCTGATTTTACGAATTCTGTCGCTTATTTTTATTTCACAAATGGTATGCATAACCTTGAAAGTTGTTGAAGATCCATCGGCCAAAGTAATTTCTGCACGAATATCTTAAAAAACGTACTTATTCTTAGTGAGAATTTCCTTTAGGTTTAGATTGGCTGTACTTGTTTTTGCACCGGAATCCATGACTGCTTCTCCCTTTAAACCAAACATCTCTATATGTGTTGTAGGCAAAGTATGACCAATGATGGTAGATGATATAGTGTTAAAATCTAAATATTGAGGGCTTTCTTTGGAGTGTGTGCTGCATGTAGAACAATTTGCACGATACACAGCAGGTGCGCCACATTCATAACACGAAAACGTTGATTTTTTCATAAGTGTATTTTGACTAACTTCTTTTTGTTGATTTGTATCTTCTACATTTTGATTAGCTTCCATTTCATCTCGCTTTTTCTTGTTAAAACAGTTTTCGATACTGTGCCATTGCTTACGACAAAACAACAACGGTTGCTAGTTGCAGAATCTTCTGTTGTTTCCTTGTTGCTTGTCGTTGGTCGTGTTTCTGCTTGCAGAAATAAGTTTACTAAATGAACTAATATTCTCATGATAAATACGCTGACGAATACTTATATGCAACAACCCATAAATCATGTTGAGTTGAACTTCTTCTGTTACTTTTAGCTAAAGATAAGAAGAGTCTGTCAGTTGGCTCTCTTATCTTCTGTTTTGTCTCAAAAATGTTGAAAAAAACTCCCCGGTCTGGTACTGGTGGTGAAAATGTGGTACGTATCAAAGTTTTTGCTTTTTCAAAAGTACCCACTGTGTCTTTGACACCAATCCCGTTTGTAGCAGCATAGTCCCCTTACTGCATCTGCATCAGAAATTTTTTCAATGTCTTTAAAAACGCTGATGGCAGCTAAAAACTCTCCCACAACGGAGGGGTCACTCTGTCTTTTATACCGTAATGTACATTGCGTAAATGATCCATTTCTGTTCTTGCTATCCACAGCTGCTGAAATTGTTGAGCTGAAAACATTGCCATGTTGTCCACGTTTCTGATATTAATTGTGTCAACAAATTCATTCAAGTCTTTAAATTGGCTTCCTTCTGATAAGTTGTCAGCTTCACACACTATTTCGTCCTTCTCAGGTCTAGGCTTCTTAAGGTTACTCGTAACCTCGGCGGCACACCTCCATCCGATGGTCCAAATTTTTGATGACGCTGAGGTTATATGCAGTTAATGTACCGAATGGTCTAATCCTTTATGTCTTGACTTGTTGCTGGCTTATCGACGTACACCTTTTCTTTCAAATAACCCCAAAGAAAGAAGTCCAACGGTGGCCAATTGACATCGCCACCACGTGAGATAATAAGGCCATTGAATTAGTCGCGCAAATGAGCCATTGTTTCGTTAGCTGTGTGGCAAGTGGCACCGTCCTGTTGAAACCATATATCGTCCACATCTATATCTTCCAATTCGGGCCATAAAAAGTTCGTTCTCATCTCACAATAGCGAAAACAATTCACAGTAACTGCCTCACCGGCCTCATTTTGGAAAAAATACGGCCCGATAATGCCGCCAGCCCATAAACCGCACCAACAAGTTACTCTTTGTGGGTGCATTGGTTTTTCAACAATCACTCTTGGATTATCATTCGCCCAAATGAGGAAATTCTGCTTATTGACGAATCCACTGTGGTGACAATGTGCCTCATCACTGAAGATGATTTTCTTAGAAAATTTATCATCCACTGTTGCCATTTCTTGCCACCATTCTGACCATTAACGACGTTTGGAATGGTCCAGAGGCTTTAGTTCTTGAAGCAATTGCACCTTGTAAGCGTGTAAATTCAAGTCTTTATGCATAATGTTCATCGACGATGAGCGTAAGAGGTGCAATTGTTGAGGACGACGACGATTTGAGGTGGACGGCTCTTCAGCCACACTATCGCGAACAGCAGCAATATTTTCTGCAGTACGAGCTGTACGAGCATGCACTGGTGTTTTCACATCTCCTACAGACCCCGTTTTCTTCAAATTTTTGCACGATTTTTCCGATTGTACGCACATTTGGACGATTAAATTGACCGAAAAAATCACGAAGTGCACGATATGCATTTTAATTTGAACGCTCATTTTGATAATAAGCCTGAATAACTTTAACGCATTGCTCGATTGTGTATCTTTCCATGGTTCAAATTGAGTTAGTCTGAAATTAAGAAATGTCAAATGAAATGCAGAAAAAAACTTGACGTTTAAGTGTGGTTCACATTCAACATCGGCCCTTAAAATTTAACCAACCTATACATACATACCCGGCAAACGTTGTTTTTCCTTCAAATTTTATTTATATTAAAAGTGAATTAAAAAGAGAAAAAATATAAGTTTGTTTTGCCGAACATATGATAAAAAAATTAGCCAAATCGGTCTAGAAGTTCCCGAATTTAGAAAAATTTAAAAAGTGGAAAAACAGAAGCTTAAATAAGGTAATTAATTTTCTTTACACATATATGAATATTATTGTTTTCAATTATTCTTCATTATTGAATTCCTTAATATTAAACGTAAATACCTACTTTTTTTAAATGTAAGTCAATTATTTACCTATACAAATTTCCGAAAAAAAAATACCATTCGAAAGAAATATGTACGTTAGTAATACTTTTAGCATTTGTAACATTAACAAAAAAAATTCCAAAAATTTACAAGCGTTCGAAAATAAATTTTTGAAAATCGTTATATGTATTGCTTTTTGTAAGAATTCGTACATTTTCCGATTCGAATCGAAATACATAATAACCGCCCTGATGTAAGGCAACGAAATGTGGTCATTATAATTTTTCTATTTACCCCTTAAAGACCTGGCAAAACGAATTTTATCAAATAAATATCTTGATTCTTATTCTTAAGACTTTGTTAAATGGTATTCCATAAAGAATTTTAAGTCCATACACATATCTTCTAATTTTGTTATAAAGCACTTTCTGTAACTGATTGCAACTAGCTGTACAATTGTACATATGAACATTGCAGTAAGATAGTTGTTGGGGCAAGTCATTGATATAAATTTAAAAAGTAATGATCAAAAGCTCGATGTTGCAGTACCCCTCTAGTCAATGTTATGGGATCAGATGTTTTATCATTTATATATACTATTTGTTGACGATCAGTAAGATATGATGGTATGAGCTTAACAGCTGTAATTGACAATTTAAAAATAGATTTCAGCTTGGTCTGTGGTATTTTATGACTCACTGTATCAAATGCTCAAGAAGTACTAAATATTTAATTGTCCCTTCAACAAAATTACGACTGATATTTCATTGCTTAATGAAAAAAATTCTTTCAGTGCACTTTGACAAATCCATTACTTAGGTACTTTTAAATCGCAATATGCACGCTGCCCAAATGAATGTTGGCAAAAATAATTAAAATGGAAAAGTTGCATATGAAATCTTTTTGTCTAAATTTTTATTTAACTATTCATACAAATTACATCCAAGAATTCATGCATCCCACACACTTACACACAGACATGTGTTAGAAAACGATTTATATTTATTTTAAAGAACGAACGAGCATTCTGAGCAGACAGCAGTGATAAAATTGACTTCTTGACTTAGGGTTACGTTATGTTGTTTATTGTTAAGATAATAGGATTTTATATTGTGTTTTGCTTTTTGTCTTATTTTTGTTTTGTTTTTGGCAACAAAAGGAATTAAAAGCAGACGGGAGCGCGACAGACGAACGGTTAATGCTTTAAAGTGAACACAAAGCAATGCCACAAAACATCAAGATGAACACAAATTTCTAAAAGTTAAATAATGTGCAACAGTGCGTGTGCATGTATATAAATGTGTATATTTATATATATTCAGCGGTGAAAAGAAGTAGCAAGCAGGCCATTATTTATCAGAAACAAGGTCTTATTACCCCATTCCATATTTATATTTTTACACACGATGTCCTTGTCAGTCAATGCGTTCATTTTTTCAACAGGGCTGTTGGTAGAAATTCCTCAACGGCCCTATTATCAGGCGTTCTTCGAGAGGCTTGTTAATAGGCCTTCTTCAATACGCCAAAAAATATATGGTTGAATCAACCATATTCTGGCGCAAGCTTAGTATAAAGCATTATTCAAACAAAATGTAACCGCTTTATAAAATCCTTTTAGAAAAACCTATTGGCAACGCTTGAATTAAGAAAAAAATCTAAATATATTTAACGTTATTCTGTAAGAAAATTTAGTCAGTAGTAGCTTATTTGTAAGCTTGGTTAGCTCTGAAAAAACAAAATAGAAAATATATTGTGCACAAATGCCTTGAAAACCCGTCATAGTCAGATGCAATAGTTGCAAAAGAAAACTGCAGCTTCCAAAAAACTATGTAAATGAGGTTCTGAAAAGATATAACCAAACCTTAAGCATAGATTGCAACCAAAAAAAAAAAGAAAGAAGTTGCTAAAAGAAACCCAGAGCTTTCAAAATATATAATACGCTCAATGCAACAAAATCCGAGTGTCTCCGATAATTATCATGCATAAAAATACAGCACCAGTGTGACTACCGCAAGAAGAAGAATGGATCTGGCTAAAAAACCTATTGAGCAATAAAAATTGCAATAAAACGGTCACGCAACCTTTTCGATAAAGTATTGACAAAATTCAACAACGACGATTTCAATTTAGGTCAAAATGGACTTAAACAGCTGCCAGGTCAAAAACTTTATGTTTCAGTGAAACGTGGAGATAACGAAGCAATTTGCAGTTGTGTAGCATGCTGTCTACAGAAATGATTGCTGCCTCTAATTAAATGCCACCATTCTTCAGTAAAACTTTTACCTGATTTAGCGTCTTGTCATTATTCAAAAACTTCTATGGAGTCGTATCAGACATCAGGTAAATATAGTGGCAAAAACATAAACCCTTCTAATTGTCTTCGATCCATTGACTATTGGATTTTTGTCAAAGCCAAATTAAATAAATGTGGTTCCTGATGCCAAAAATATGTAAAAAATTTGGAACAAATATTCAGCGCAGGTAGCTCAAAATATTCTGCTGTAATTAATGGGATACATTACAGCGAAAAATTAGAGTAAATAAATTTCATATTTTCTGAAAAAACAATAAATAACTCTGGATTTGTGCACAGTAGTTTTGTAATAGCTTATTCGTTTAAGTCTACTTATATAAAATTGCTTTGGCGGTAAAATTGTTTTGTGAACAATTTATTTCGATATATGAGCGTTTTTAACCTTTTACAATTTTAAATCAAATATATTAAGATTGCCTCTTAACTGCTGATGTGCAACTTCAGACCCCGGTCAGGGTAAATTTTTTTTAATTTTTTACATAAAATTTTTATAAAAAACTAGCAGACGTGGCAAACTTTTTTTTTGCCTTAAAATTGTATTTATATTAAAAAGTAATTAAAAAGAGAAGAAAAATATAAGTTGGGTTATGCCGAAAAAAATTAACCAAATCCGTCCAGCCGTTCTCCGATCTAAGAAATATTTTAAAAGTGGGCGTGGTCTATTTTTATTTTTCATAAAGCTTTTGTTGGGTTATTCTGAACATAAAAGAAAAAAATTAGCCAAATTGGTTTAGCCCTTCTCCGTTTTGAGTAAATTTTTCTTTTCATAAAAAAATAAATTGGGTTATGCGAAACCTGTAACACAAAAATTACCAAATCGGTCCAGCCGTTCTCTGATATGAGAAATAAGCGTGGTCTATTTTAATATTTAATAAAATTTAAGTTGAGTTTTGCTGAAATATAAAATTTTTGTATATTCGATCTTCTTACTCTAAGAAATCGAATATGCAAGACCGGGTAAAACAGGTAGTAGATAAATAACCCAGATACCGACTTCAGAGCCACCTGTCGGGCGAAGGTCGATTCTCGTTTTGTGATAATGTGAAATTAAAAAAAAAATTTCATTTTCGTTTGCATACAAAACTTTACAATTAAAATTTTCGCAATTACAGTTTTTGTGATTCTCATATATTTTATGAAAAATTGTTTCATTCAAATTGTATCGATGAAAATTATAAAACTATACTATGCCAAATGTACGAGTATGTCAAAATAAAAATATTATTTTATATAAAAATATAAATACAAAAGAACATCAATGAATGTACATATGAATTACATTAGTAGTTGTTTCCTTGTACAAGTCGTCTCTACTGTGTGCCCATTGATAAATATCATTTGCACTTAATTTCAATTTTTTCAAATTTTTTTAGCGAAGAATAAATCTTTTAAATTTATCAATTTTCCGGGATCTCACAGAACTGTGTACACATTATTTAAATCATAATGGTGCGATTTTTGATTTACCCTTGACCACTTATATCAATTTTCTTCGTCGAACCTAAATGCCAAAAAAAACTTCAATTATATTTTTTGATTTTTCTTGTACTTTTACGCTAATTAGTTTTTTAATTTGTCTATACATATGTACATATTCGTACATAGGTACCTATCAACATTTTACCGCACAATTCCATTTTATTGAAGGTTTGTATGTATGAAATATTTTTTTATTTTATTCAATTTAACAATTGATACTATTTTTTGAAATGCAGAAAGATTGATTTTAACCCCAGACACTGGTTTGGTGGAGCGATCACTTTCGGAGAAATTCCTTTCTCCTCATCAGCACGATTTGTGTCACCAACTATGGGATGCTATGTATTGTTAATAGGCTATTCAGACATGCACGTTAATTGAGCAATTAAGCATTTTACGCAATTATCGCCTTTATTGAGCTCAATTTACCATACAAATTTCCATTCAAAATTAAAAATTGATTTCAAGTTAATGAAGTCAAAATCAAAATGCAACTCTTTGTTGTGCCCTTAAATATCAACTCAAAAGTGAGAAAAGTTGATATTTTCAGTATTACAAAAAGAAAACGCAAATAAATTTAAAAATAAATTTCATAAAAAGGAAATGGCAGCCGAAGTTAACGCTAAATAAATTTTATAAAAATGTTATTGAAAATAATTTTTAAATAACTAATTGCACTGATCGGAGTAGTTCAATATTTTTAGTATAAGCTACCAAAATTTTTTTTAAATTTGACTTTCTTTTAATTTTTTATTTTATAAATACTCAAACATATTTTCCAAAAAATATGTCACAATATTTTCAGTTATCAAATGCTTAATTGCGTAAACTTAATTGAATATGTGTGAGCACCCAAATCAGTCACACAATTTAAAACTTAATTGACTTCATTAACTTTTACGTCTGAACATGCTATAACGTTGATTATTTAATTCAAGTATCAACAGAAATAGAATACGAGAATTTTTCAACTCTCATCACAATACACAGCTTTAATTAAATTAAATCTTGCTTAGTGTTACCACCGATGCATTTCATTAGTTTTTTCCATATCATAAGTGTTACGACTAATGGAATAACTTTTGTACTATCAATTTTTTATCGTAATTTTTATGATATCTTTTTCCGCCATGCGAAGCGATATCTTTTATATATTTTTGTTTTTTATATATTAAATTGCTATATTTCTTTACATACATATGTTAGGATTTTAGAAAAAAGTGGAATTTTCTGCGATTACATTTCACAGCATCGGTTATTAAAAATCTGTAAAAAATGTGCTAGATGAGTGTAATTTTCTTTATATAAAAGAAATTAACTATATATTATTTTTCACGTAAATATTTTATATGTAAAAAAATATTATCATATGAAAAAATTTAGTAGTAGCTTACACTTTTCCACAGAACGTGAATCACCAATTTTTCGTAACTCTGAAAAAATTTCGTTTCGTTCCATTTTTCTGGGGCGAATTAAAGCCCTTACTGTATTAAAAATAAGAAAGAGCTTTTAGGGCTAAAAAAGTTCTTATAAAGTTTGGCGCTGGTTATGTTTATGTGTGTGTACGTGCGTCATGCATGAGTGAATTTGTGTATGCATACTGGAACAATAAAAACAAAAATTGACTAACTCATGTAATGGGTGTGTTTTATAGACGTATAGAACTTTTAATTGCAATAAAACAACGATGGATTATTCGATTGACATGAAGTTTATTTATCCGAAAGATATTCTTGTGGCATTACATTTTAAATATGATTTCTGGCATATGACCGCCACGGCTGGCTCGGATGTAGTCCAATCTGGACGTCCAATTTTCGATGACTTTTTCCAACATTTGTGGCTGTATATCGGCAATAACACGGCGAATGTTGTCTTCCAAATGGTCAAGCGTTTGTGGCTTATCCGCACAGACCAATGACTTTACATAGCCCCACAGAAAGTAGTCTAGCGGTGTTAAATCACAAGATCTTGGAGGCCAATTCACAGGGCCACAACGTGAAATTAGGCGGTCACCAAACGTGTCTTTCAATAAATCGATTGTGGCACGAGCTGTGTGATATGTTGCGCCGTCTTGTTGGAACCACAGCTCCTGGATATCATGGTTGTTCAATTCAGGAATGAAAAAGTTAGTAATCATGGCTCTATACCGATCACCATTGACTGTAACGTTCTGGCCATCATCGTTTTTGAAGAAGTACAGACCAACGATTCCACCAGCCCATAAAGCGCACCAAACAGTCAGTTTTTCTGGATGTAGCGATGTTTCGACATACACTTGAGGATTAGCTTCACTTCAAATGCGGCAGTCTTGCTTGTTGACGTAGCCATTCAACCAGAAGTGCGCTTCATCGCTAAACAAAATTCGCTTATGAAAATCGGGAACAACGGCAATCTAGTTTTGGGCCCATTCGACGAATCTACGCCTTACTTGATGATCGTTTGGATATTCATTCATGATGAATTGCCAAACCAAACTGAGAATAAATCACTTGACAGTTGTTAAATCGGTCGCCATCTTGAACAGTAACGCCAACTTAAAGTTCTATACGTCTATAAAAACACAAACAACAAGTTTAATTTAGCAATTGTTTCTCAATTCTCTTTTAAAATTGTAGTTTTGTCCACACATAAAGGATTTGCCGAGTACGAGGAAATTTGTACCCCTTTCTATTCTTCTTTCCTCTCTTTGCTACAAAATCAGGTATTGTCCAACTACAATTACTGTGTGTGGTCCTGGCCTAAAGAAGTCGTAACAGTTTTTTTTAGTCTTCACTGAAAGAATTTTTCTCACACATTTTTGTAATAAATATATTTCATGACACGCTTCATTGAGATTAATGAAAAATTTCATAAAAAATATGAAATTTGTTTAGCCACACGAATTTTATTAACGTTTCTTTTTTTTTTGAGTTTTTGATTAATCTAATGAAAAAATTTATTTAAAATCAATGAATGCTTCTGAATTAACGAAATCCACAGCATAAAATTTTTTTAATATATTGCTTGAATTAATCACCTCTAAGTCGCTGGCGACTTTCTATTAAATTTATTGTCACTGTCGTGTTGTAGCGATAATACCGACTAAGAGAGTTGCGTTACCGTCGACACATTGTAGATTACTTAAAAGAAATAAGTGTCAGCTCTATACACCATCCATATATATTTTGGGAAAGTTTTCTAATTTTGTATTAAATTTAAAATTAAACATGTCTTTTTGTGAGAAAGTGATAAAGAAAAATATCAAAAAAAAATTTTAGGCTGCAAAGGAAAGTCTTAAGGAAAGGCTAGGATATTTTTAACTTGCAGGATAGCAAATGCTGTAAGGATACTAGTATATCATTCATCATATAGTTTTAATTAAAATTGAATTTTCACAAGCCATTTATTGGTGGACAAAGCGAATTTAATTTTGTAGCGATTTTCTTGCAGTCGACTTTAAAATTGCTATGTTTTGCTACTCTATAAAACCGTCTCGGTAAACTTTGCTTGCTTGCTTGCTTGTTCAGCAATTAGTTTTTAAAATTGTTATTTTACTTTTATTCTCGATTTTAATTTTCAAAAAATTTCCTGTTGATAGGCTTAAAACATTTTGTAGCCTTTGAGTCGCTCTGAAGAAATATGTTGACAAATATGTCACTTTTTTAACTCAATGATGACTTTCAAACCTCTCAAATAATACTGATGGGTGTTCAGTACTCGATTACTGACAACGACGACTTAGACACCATCGTTTTTATGACTACTTTTATGTAAGTATGAATGTGAATGAATATATTTTATTGACTCAATGAAACAACTTTTATGAAGTCGTTTCATTAGATTTATGAAATATAATTTTTAGAGTGATTTCCCTATAACCACTTGTACACGTTATGAAACTTTTGCTGATGAAGCATATGATTTTGCTCCTGTAGCTACAAATCAGTAACAGTTATACTTAAATTGGCGCGGCAAGCGTTTTTATCTGTCAAAAATTCTAACACCCATACAAAATGTGTGGAGCATACCAAAAGAGCACTACAGCAATGCTGAGCAATTGGAAACCAATTGCTTTTTTATTTTTGTTCTGTTATTTTTGACCAGTAATGACATGTTATCTATTTTTTTTAATTAGTGTTTTTAACGTTATTTTTGTTTGTTTTTAGTGAGTTTTATTAAACAAGATGATTAACACTACTGTAGAAAATACGCAAAAGTCAATGACTTAATATGTCCCACTTTTTTTAAATAAAGTTATCATCAAACACAATTCATTGATAAACTTCGCGAACACATTTATTTTTTGCAAAATAAATTGATACAATTTGGCTTTGCCAAACTTTACTGAATAGTAAAGTCAGCTGCCAAACCATAGTTATCGATATCGAAGGGTCTCATGCAAAAAAAAAACACCCTAAATACTAAAGTCGACTACAAGAAGAATAATGTTAAAATTCTAATTCTAACGAGAACTAGTTGACCCGGCAAACGTTGTCTTGCCTTAAAATTTGTATATATTCGATCTTCTTACACTAAGAAAGAGTAAAGAACCGTGCGAGACCGGGTGAAAACAGGTAGTAGGCAAATAAGCCAGATATCGACTATAGCGCTACCTGCCGGGCGGATTTGTGACTTTAAAATTTCCAAGATTATACATATAATCCTTCCTCTTGAATTACGCTATCTATTTAAAAAAAACCGCATCAAAATCCGTTGCGTAGTTTTAAAGATTTAAGCATACATAGGGATATAGGGACAGAGAAAGCGACTTTGTTTTATACTATTTAGTGATGATACAAATTTGGAAAATGACGGAATTATAAAAGCATGAACAAAAAAGAGAAATTATGAAACTGACGACGTCTTAAATGCGCTTAATAAATAACACCGGCCCCTAAAACTAATTTGTAGTATACTTAATGATTTTGACTCAAAATGTATACCTAATTTTTTAATTTTACCTGTATTTCTCGATATATACAGTTATATATATATAACCAGTGTTACAGTTTACAAAATATTCACAAACTTTCACAAAAAAAACTTATTTTTGCAAGAAAATTTTCAAAAATTTCTTTAAAATTTTAATGTAAATAAAATCTTAAAGTTTGTCTTTAATATTGAAAGCAGCATATGTTATAAACAAAGTAAGCCATATTTCATAAGAATCCATTCATAAGTTCTTAATTTATTTACAATTTAGTAATAGCACTAAGACCATTAAAATAACGAATAAAACACTCGGATCTTAGGTGTTACTAAATTATGTATAGATTTGGAACCTCTAAATGGATTTTGATGAATTCAGTTCCATTTTATTTGTAACCAGCGTTGCCATTTTAGCCTTTTTAAGGTTAGATTTAGCCTTTTTTTTCTCTCATTTAGCTTCAAAATTTATGATTTAGCCTCTAGCTTTTTTCCTAGCCCATTTTGTTTTCAAAATAGCTTTAAATAACCTTTTTAAGAAAAATTAAAACAAATCATACATAAACAAACTGACTGAAACCAAATTAGCTAAAGTAAAATTTTCTATATTTTTGATAAATTGGTCGAACGAAGGTAATTTCATAAGTAAAGAAAAGTAATTCGCTTCTAACTTTTAAAATAAAAATGCACTTTATTCCTAATTTATTAATTAAATGTTCCATTTAATATGTAGGTATCTGGTAATGCTGAGGTTGATCGCTTTTGAGTACTATAAAGCAAGCGAAATATCAAAATAGAAATCGCATTAAAAATAAAAAAATAAATGGTTACTAAAAGGAATTTTAAATATTATTTTGTAACATTGAAGTTGAAAAATAATTTAATTCGCTTATAATTATTTAAAGTCGTGTGAAAAAGGAGCTTATTTTCTTTAGTTTGTGATTTA
The DNA here is from genome assembly GCA_947397855.1 of Thelaira solivaga. Taxonomy (NCBI): domain Eukaryota; kingdom Metazoa; phylum Arthropoda; class Insecta; order Diptera; family Tachinidae; genus Thelaira; species Thelaira solivaga. Next base: position 15,360,858 of record OX377615.1, read on the forward strand.
TAATGGTTTTTTGCTTTTTATAAAAATTATAATTAAGATTCTTAATGTAATAAAGAATGAAGAAAGTTTGGAATTTTAAGCAGTAGATTTTTAATTTTTTTCTAGCTTATTTTTTTCGGCGTGATTTATCCTTTTTTAGCGTTTTTTCTTAGGGAAATATAGCTTTTTTTTCTAGGTCCTGGTAACGCTGTTTTTAACATATGCAAGTATGTAGCTAATATTGCAAAAGTGGTGGTAATTAAGATTTGTGAAATATTTGGACACAATATGCTGCAGAAAGAAATGCGTTTTTTTTTGTCGATATATGGAGGTCCATATGCCGCCCTTGTATTCTATGATCGTTTTACTGTTGTCGTGATGTTCTTATAATGGTGCGAACTAATTCCTCTTTTGTATAAAGTAAATTCTCTTTAATTTTTATATATCACAATTTTGCAATAAAAGGTTTTCACATTGTTGTTGTTTTCTATTCGCTTACTTTTTTTCCTTTTTTATGATGATATTTTGTTTGATGATATTTGTCACATGCTATTTACAATTGACAATTGACTTGTCAGAATAGCTGCCTCAATGTTTTTTTTGTGTTTGCTACCTACTTGTATAAAATATTTTATGTTTGTTCGAAATGTGTTGTCATTCAATAGTAATCATGAGGACATCTGTACACACATCGATACAAAATATGCTTTCCTCTTGAGAAACTACATGCTTACATCTCGCTCTAGAGTTGAGTTCTTTAACAGAACAATGAAAAGTATAATAAAATTATATACTCACACAAAAACACATAATACAATACAATACAATACAGTACAATACAATACAATGCTTTACAATAATACTCTTAGGGTTATCAAAATGTTTTGCTGTTATTGTTTTTTCAAAATAAAATTAATTCACCTTTTATTGAATTTAAATCATCATACATGGGCGCTTCATACAACAATTGTGCCAGTGAGGGCTCACACGTACATTTAAGCTACGGTCACATTAGACAAACATTTGCCAAATAACAGCAAATATTTTGTTTGTATAATCTGACCACCAAATATTTCTTAAAATAGAAAAACAGCTGATTTTAAGCAAATAAAATTATTTGCCAGCAAACAAAAATTCTTCTAATGTGACCATAGTGTGACCACTCAAACGCAAATATTTCTATCGTTTTTCAGTAAACAATTATTTGGTCTTGCGAAGTTTTTGTAAGAACAAACAGGAGCAAATAACAGCAGTGAAACAATATTGTATGCTTTTAAAAATAATCAGTACATACTTTAGATATTTACATCGTTATTTATAAAACATTGGCTTCTTTTAAGTAATTTCTGTTATATTTTGCATAATGTAACAATTTTATATATAACTATTGAAGAAAAAGACTGAGGGATTACCACTTCCTGCTTGGTATTATTCAGAGTGGACTGTAGTTAGCTGTTCTGTGGAAATCCTCTGTTTTTTTTTCTTTATATATATATTTGTATACTTGATATGACAAAGTATACAAATTAGGGTTGAATTAAAATAGTTGGTTTAGTATTCAATAAGTTTATTAATGCTGGTGAGAAGTTCACCGCTTGGATGCTAGTTGATAAGTAAATCTATTTGTATTTTTTTCATTTTACAATTCTCTTTTTTCGTTAACTTTATAATTTCAATAATTCACAATAATAATAAATTGGACATACATTGCCAGGATCAAATACTTTTTTAATTAATATTTTTTGTTTAAAATTAGGATTTTAGACAACTATATAGATACATATAAAATCAAATAAATTAATGCCAATAATCAATAAAATAAATGAATTCAGTGATCCTTACACGTTTAAAATGTTATATTCTGCATATGTTAGATCTAAGCTGGAATATGGGGCTATAATTTGGAGCCCCCATTGCGTAATTTACATATCGCGGCTTGAAAAAATTCAAAGAAGCTTCATTCGGTATGCTATACCTCAATTGAACCTTATTCAACCTCCACCTTCTTATTAGTCACGTTGTCTTCACTTAGGCATGACCAGCTTGGAAAAGAGACGTAAAGTTCAGTCAATGATGTTTATATATGACTTAGTAAATGACAACATTGATTGCCCTGAACTATTAAATACTATCCCGTTTTGTGTAGCAGGTAGGCTATTACTTCGATATAGAAATATGTTTTATGTTCCATTATGCCGTAGAAATTATGCTGCAAAAAGTGCATTGGCTAGATCTTTAATTTATCTAAATGCCATAAATGAACATCAGATAGTAGAATTTAACGTCTCAAAAATTGTTTTAAAAATTTTCTTTTCTACAATTTAAATTGAATTAGTAATTAATTCAATTATGTAAATTAAATTATCATGTAAAAAAAGAGTATAGAATTCAGTTTATATATATTCTAGTCTGTAAGGAATCTATGTCCATAGACTATCCTGAATAAATAAATAAATAAATAAAAAGTATTAAGGTGTCTGTATTGAAGTTCTATTTTTAAAATAATTTAAAGGGTTTTGGATTAAATATAAATTCGGACTTAACGTTAAATCCATTTCATAAATTCTCTATTTATTGTTTAATGTTTTTAATTGCTCATGAGAACATAATATAGTATTAGTTGAGTCGTACTTATCTATCTAGAAAAGAAAGGAATAAAAGCAAAAATAACACCATAACTAATTAATAAGAAAAAGACTTTTATTGTCGTTGCAATTTTTTCTTGAGCGAACGATACACACAACATCATTCATGCATTTGTGTTCGTTTTTTAATGAAAGTCACATATGTATACGTTGAGTGTGATTTTGACGAAAATCAAAATTTTTTGGATACACATATAAATGTATAATTTTATGTGCCTATCCCATGTTTTAATTGCACTTATGAAAAGAAACGAATGAAAACAAAAACGACAAAATGACGAATTAATAAGAATGAAAGAGAATGTCTGTTATTGATATCTTTTGTAGCACACAAGATGTTATTTTTTTTAAATAAAATTTTTGTTAGCCCCCACATTATATTATGGACATTTCTGTCCGGACAGACGAAGTTTGTTGGCTAGGGGGTAAATACGCAAGATGTGTAGTACACGACCGTCTGTACTAGACATTTTTTGTCTCTTTTTTCAACTTTGCCCATATTTTTATAGAAATAAATTTTTAATATGTGTTTATTTATTATTAATTTAATTTGGTTTGCTTCAAAGTTCTTTACAATTAATTTTGATACAAATAAATTAAGCACGTCAGGAAAATAAATGGGAAGAAGAATTTAAAAAAATTCTATCTGGACCTTAATTTTTGAAATATAAACGGCTTAGGAGAGAACAAAAGAGAATTGAAAAAATATCCGGCAAGAAATGTCCATAATGTATATGGGGACTTACGAAGCAAAAAACGAAAATAAAAAAGCGCTCAATTATACATCTAAATCAAGTAACTTGATTACACTTAAATCTAAAAAAATAAATAAACAGCTGTGGCTGGATTTACTACCCGCAGCTTCGATATCAATTTCTCACAACCATTTAATCCATGTCGGCACTTATAGAATAAACCAGTGGTCGTCGTCCCATAGCACAATTGTGCTAAAGCAATCACACGTATACTCTTACGCTCTTGTATTCAGTCGTGGTTTAGGTACCGATGGCTACACATGTGCGGATGCTTACGAATTTTTGTTTCAGTTTTTTTCTCTTTTTTCAGTAATCCTTGTCCAGCGAACATTTTGAAAACATAATGATATGTGAAAAATATTTCATGATAAATAATGCATTTGGTAACATGCAATGTCTTCTATGTTACCAAATGTTCAAAGAAAATAGGGAATATGTTATTAAAAGACATTACGATTCTTTTCATAGTGACATGAAAAGTTTCGAAGGCAAGAAAAGAAAGGACAATTTAGACATGGTAAAAAACATTTATGTAGAAAAAATTAAAGAATGGCTACTTGTTGTTGATGAAAACAATGCAAAGGCAGAAAAAAATACAAAAAAAATACGTATCTGTTTTATTGACAAATGGTAAAATATTTCTTAAATAAATTATATTGGAAATGCTTCATTTTGCGTTTGCTGGGTAATTCTCTCACTAATACAAGCTCATTTTTAGTTTTGACGACCACTGGAATAAACTAACATAGACATGTAAAAAGTGAGTGATGCAAAAGGCCCAAAATATTTGATTGCTTAGGATCTATGAAAGAGACAGATATATTACACATTGTTTACGAAAAATAGGAAAATGCATGAAATTGAAATTAAACAAGTTAAATTCGGCAGTGCCGAGTTTTATATACCCTTCACTGTCTTAGCGAAATATTAATATTTTTCACTTTCCACATTCTTTAATAAAAGCAAAACCATAGAAAAAATTAAATGAGGGAAGATAAATATGCCGCGTTAAATATGTTTTAACGTAAAATCCGAAGTTTTTAAGTATTTGTAAATATAAATCTTGTTTATTTGACCTTTTCTATCTAAAAATAATAACTCTAAACATCCCAAAAGAATTATAATAAATACTGCTAATAATATGATAGAAAGAATTTTAGAAATTAGTGATAAAGAATTTCATTATAAAAATATTGAAATAATTAAGAATATTTTAAGAAATAATGATTTTCCAAAAAACTTAATAGATCAGTTATTAAAAAATAACAAATATAGGAACAAGGATAACAGAATTAGAACACAAGAACATAAAATTTATAAATCTTTAATACATGTACCAGAAATATCAGAAAAATTGGAAAAATCAAAAATATTTGATAGGGATAACTACAAAATGGCACACAAAACATATAATACATTAACTCTCCGATGAGCGATGGCATATAAGTCGGTAAATGTAGCGTATGGGTCTGCACAGACCCATATGTATAAATATGTATAAAAATGTCAAAAAATTAAACAAAAATAAAGAACTTTATTTATTAATTCATTTTTTATATATTAATATAAACATATAATTATGTACATTATAAATTGCAATCTGGCTTGTATTTGTAAAATTGCATTGAATGTTCATTCAAGCATATAGGACGACTGCATGTGCTACAACAATATCGAGTTTTACGTCGTTTTTTCAAGGCTGACGAATAACAAAGATAGCATGATGAGCGTGTAGAGGCTATGTCAGCATACGGACGTTTTGAAATTCCAGCTGACGTCGATGGGTGAGAGTCTGGTACCTATAATGCAAAATTTTTCACATATACAAATATAAATTGTAATTTTAAGAACATATGTATATATTTACTTACTGCGATTTTAAACACATTCATTGCTTGCCTAATGTGATAAAATCGATATACTAACGGGTTGGTCGCTCGTTGAGTTATGTGAGGAATGACTACCTGACGCGCCAATTCAATGATGAAGGAACGCCGCTTATCACTCTGCTTAGCTGGATTCAACTCGCCGTAGATTATGTATGAAGCCAAGCCCGCAACATCTAACATGTTGAAAAACATTGCCAATGGCCAGCGATTCGTCGAACGCTAGCAAGAATAACCCGTGAGCATCTGGTCCATTGCGTCCACACCCGCTTTGAATTTATTGTAGTCCAATATTTGATCCGGCTTAGATGTTCGGTTATTACAATCATAGTGAACGGTGGACAACATGATTACCGATTTTTTGGGTTTTGCCATATAGGAACACAAAGCTACGTTATTATTGTGGAAGCAGAATATAGTTGTACTGACTGGACGCTTTGGATCCAACAGTTGTGGGGGAATAAAGCTCTTATTCTTTCTTACGGTACCCACATAAGCCACATTTCGCTCCATCAACATTTCTGCCAAGTTATATGATGAAAAAAAGTTGTCGGCGTAAACTGTTCTTCCACTGTCCATGTATTTTTCCATTAGCTTGACAACTACTTTTTCACCTTGATTTACTTCTCGTTGGCCACAAGGTGATTTTCCCGTATAAATTATTCCTTTCAAAGGATAGTTTGAAACGGAATCACAAATCCACCATACTTTCATACCATATTTTGCAGGTTTACTTGGTATATACTGAGTAAACCGAGTTCGCCCGCGATACGGAAATAGCTGTTCATCAACAGTTACGTGGCAGTCCGGAGTGTATGCCTTCTCCAAGTTTGTCATCAACATTATCCAAACATCATCTATAGCAGCAGATTTGCTTTCTTTTAACCTTTCTGCACGAGTATTGCCGTTGTCAAAACGGATAAAGATCGTCAAAAGCTTGAATCTGTTGAACGACATAGTGGCTTTATAAATTGGCATATTGTAACTTGCCCATAATTCTTTTGCGGGTTGGGAATTGGCGTGAAATACTCCAGCAAAGAGTAACATTCCCAAGAAAGCATACATTTCATCTTCATTTGTTAATTTCCAAGCTCTTTGCTTTTTAGTTTGATTTGCATTGTTCCAAATGCTAAACGATTCAATAGCTGTTCGATTGGTTTCCCGCACTATGATGTTAATAATATTTGGAGTCAATAACGATTTAAATATCGATCGGAGATGTGGAAGCGTTCCTCGCAAAGGGCCTTTTCTAGTAAAAGTAGGCACATTATGCGATCGCGGCCTTCCAGAATGTGGTGGTTTCGTATTCCATACTTTGCCGTCTTTCGAATGGTAAATTTGATTTGTGCTGGAAGTTGGATTTTCTGTGGCAGGAACGTGCACGTCATCTCTATGAAATTGCTCCGTATCAATTTTTTTTTCAATGTCGGATGCATCATCAAAACTTTCATCTTCTTCTGGTACATAATCTTCGTCTTCCAAATCGTCAGCTGATTCGAATGTTTCAAAATCTTGCCCCATAATTTGTTCAATTTGAGTTTCCAGTCGTACTCGTTCTTCCGAATTCACATTTGGTCCATTTAGTTTACGAAGCAAACGGGTCATCAAATCATCCTCACTGATATATGTCTCCATTTTACTTGAAACAATAAAACACTGCTAAAAAATTCTAAAAAGCATGCGCTAACGTAGACTTTTATTCACAAACTGATATTCCTCACAACGCCTCAGTTGCAGATCTAACTGTAAAAACCAGTTTCTTTAAACACTCACACAAGTTATGTATATGCACACGCCACTCAAAATTGTTTGGGTCTAGTCAGACCCATGTGTGCTTAATTCACGATAATAGTTTTGATTGCAATTTTTTTTCTATTGGTATACTAAAATGGATATTTTACTGTTATATTATGTTTTTCACAATATATTTGAAGAAGTCATGGACTGGCACCACATAAATTCTTATAAAAATAAAAATATACACATTTAAAAATCAATTGGGTCTAGCCAGACCCATACGCTCAACGGAGGGTTAAATAAATTATTTACAAAAATGAAAGATAAATTAAATAAACTAGAAATATCTAATATAGTATATAAAATACCTTGTGGTGGAAATAACACAGAAAATTGTAATAAAATATATGTAGGTACAACTAAAAACAAACTTAAAACTAGAATAGCTGGGCATAAATCTGATCAAAGATATAGAAATATTAATGCACAAAAAACAGCTTTGTCATCTCATTGTGCAAGATTGAATCATTATCCGAAATTTGAAGATGTTTCAATATTAAATAGAGAAAATAATTGTAAACGTCGCTATTTATTAAAAATGTTAGAAATAATAAATGTATCAAATGATAGTAGAATTAATTTTAAAATTGATACAGATAATATAGCATAAAATTATAGATATTTAGTAAGAAAGAGATAGAATATAATATATATATATAGATAATGTATATTGTTTTTTGTTAAATTGTGTTTTGTATAAAATTGTTATTAAAGTTGTTATTGTTTTTGTATATGTTTTTTAAAAATTTGAAAAAAGTTTTTAGTATCATAATTTTTATTTACATTTCAAAAAAATTTTTCATTTCATTATAAAATTATTTTCCTTGAGAAAGACATACGAAGCCGTGTCGAAATATTGGAAATTAATTTAATAATAATTAAAATATACAAAAAGACCTAAAAGCTTAAAAAGTATTTGTAAATATTTTCAGTATTAATGACTTATTTATCAAATACGTCTTAAGTCATCAAATATTAAGTGTTTTAAGCAATAGTTTAGCGGAGATCATCTATATTTGTAACCAACCAATCAAATATTCATATATTACTTTGGATATTTTAAATTTTTTTTTATTTTTTTAAATTTTCATATACTCCAGTGCTGTTGCTCTGAATGGTTTAGGCAATTTCCGTTTTGCATCATAGAATAAAAGAAATTACGGAATTTCAAGTAAATGTTAAAACACTTCCAGAAAGCGTAGAATTTACAAATTTCATTTCAGTTTGGTTTTAGTAAGTTTCTATTGCCAAAATGAGGAATGATAAAAATTCCTCAGAGTATGAGTACTGGGGTAGGAGGGAAATTAAAAAATTTTTAAAAATAATGTAAAGTTTTTCCTGGTACTTAGAAAATAGATTACAAATCTAGACGACCTCCCTTTTAAAATGATATACATCTTATCTCGTAATCTTCTATGGTTTGTTCGGAAGTTACTTTGGATTATTTTGAAATTTCCATATACCCCAGTGCTTTTGATCTAAGTGATTTTAAGAACTTGCCTTCGAACCATTAAGTATTGTGAGATGAGACATATATCATTTTAAAGAGGAGACTGTCTAGATTTGTAGTCTACCGCCAAAATGCTCAGAGTTATTTTGGACTATTTTAAAATTTTTTTTTTGAAATTTCCATACACCACAGTATTGTTATACTCAAGGATTTTGGTAGTTTCCGTTTTGAATCATAAAATAAAAATTACGAAATTTCAAGTAAATGTTAAAACACTTCGAGAAAGTTTAGAGCCTACAGATTTAATTCCTTTTTAATTTTAGTAATTTTCCTGCCCAAAAATTCCTCAGAAGAAGAGTACTGGGGTATGAGGGAATTTCATAAATTTGTTAAAAATAATGCAAAGATTTTTCTGAGTACTTGGGTGATTACAAATTTGGTGATGACCTCTTGTTTCAAATGACATGTCTACCAACCCGTAATATTCTATCGTTCATTTGCAATCTCTTAGAGAAATGAACGTATTTATGCACATTTCTATCTTAGTATGTCAAAAATACTGAAAAGATATTTACAAATACTAAAAAACATAAAGAATTACGTGAAAACATATTTAACTAACTATACTTATCTTCACTCACTTCAAAAAATTATGTGACTGAAATGCATACTTTTTTCAGCTTGAGGTCGTATTAAATATAAAAATTTCTTTATTTATCTGTATCTATAAAAAAAATAAATTTTTATAATACGACTAAAATTAACTAGTTCTAAGAAACAATCCTTTCTGAGAACCTAATTTTTAAAAGCAATAAAATGTCTGCAGGCACTAAATTTTTAAATTAATAAAAAAAAAAGATATTCTAAGAAAGATATTAAATAGAAAAACAAAAAAAATTTTTTCATTTAATTTTGCAAATTCTTGTAAAAATTTTTAAGCCAAACATATTTAATTATATATTTAATCATCGAGAAAGATCTAATGCACTCTCTTTCATAGAGATGTCTGTATTCGTACTATTGTACTCAAAGCAATAAAAACCACGCATACACACATACACTCTTTTATTTTTCTTGTTTGTGTGTACAAAGCATTACGCAAATGACAGTTAAAAAATTTGAACAAAAAAAAAAAAACAAAGCAAAGCAAAAGCAAAAACAAAACAAAAATGTGAAATGCCGGTTGTATTTTTGATTTTTCTGGTCCATTTGTGGACCGATCTTTCTGATTTTTTGCACAGAGATTACGACTGTTATTTGTAATAAAACTGCGTACAACGTTTTATTGTCCGTCTTGCAGTTTAGACATATTACGCAAAAAACTCAAAAAAAAATGGTAAAAAAATAGAGGTAGTCGCGATTTTGGACTCATAGCTCAGCCATTTATGCACCGATTTAGCTGAATTTTGGTCCATATGCTATGAATATGATATCTGAAAAAACTGTTTACTAATTTTTTTATACTTTAGATAAAAAACGCAAAAAACAAAGCAAATCTTAATGAAAATCTAAAACTTCGGTTGTATTTTTTGATTTTTCTGGTCCATTTGTCGACCGATTTTTCTGGTTTTTTGCACAGACATTACAATTATTACTTGTAATAAAACTTTGTACCAAGTTTGTTTGTCCGTCTTGTAGTTTAGACAAATTACGCAAAAAACGCACCAAAAATATTCAAAAATAGAGGTGATCGCAATTTTTCACTCATAGCTCCGCCATTTACGGACCGATCTAGCTGAGTTTGGGTTAGGATACTATGAATGTGATGTTTAAAAAACTGCGTACTACTTTTTTTCAGATAAAAATCGCATAAAAACAAAGCCATAATTTATGAAAATCTAAAATTTCGGTTGCATTTTTGATATACTCCGGCAATTTGTGGACCGATTACTTTCACTTTTAGCACAGTTATTATGACTTATACTTCAAACAAAACTGCATACCACGTTTTTTTGTCCGTGTCTTTGTTTAGACAAAATAGGCAAAAAACCCACTGAAAAAATGGTCAAAAATAGAGGTAGTTTCGGTTTTTGTACTCATAGCTCCGTCATTTATTGACCGATCTGGCTGAATTTCAATAGCAATAGTCTTACAGCAACAACTGACCGCTTGGTATGCTATACTTTTCTGTATGTGGTTTAGATTCTTCTGAAAGTTGATTTCAACTATTACACGGATAGACAGGCGGACATCGCTAAATTGATTCCGCTACTTATAAGGATCCAGAATATAAAGAGTGATTTTTTTGCTATTATCTTTTTGGCAACACTAGTTTTGACAGCTCACGCACGTTTTGTATCTTGTGTCACTGTCAAACATCTTCAGTTTGGTCTATAATTTAATCATGAATCGTCTTACAAACGAACAACGCTTGCAAATTATTGAATTTTATTACCAAAATGCGTGCTCTGTTAAGAAAGTTCATCGCGCGCTTCTTCCATTTTATGGTCAGTTTAATCGACCTACTGAGGCTTCTATTCGGGCTATTGTAACAAAATTTCGCACCAAATTTACATTGTTGGACATTAAACCACCAACACGCTTACGTAGAGTGCGAACTGAAGAAAATATCGCAGCCGTATCGGCCAGTGTTGGTGATGACCGTGAATTATCGATTCGGCGCCGTTCGCAGCAATTGGGCCTCTGTTACTCCACTACGTGGAAAATTTTGCGGAAGGATTTGGGTGTGAAGCCTTATAAGATACAACTGGTGCAAGAATTGAAGCCAAACGACCTACCACAACGCCAAATTTTTGGTGAATGGGCTCTTGAAAAGTTAGATGAAGATCCACTTTTTTATCGAAGAATTGTGTTCAGCGACGAGGCTCATTTCTGGTTGAATGGATACGTGAACAAGCAAAACTGCCGTATTTGGAGTGAAGAGCAGCCAGAAGCATTGCAAGAGCTACCAATGCATCCACAAAAAACAACCGTTTGGTGCGGATTATGGGCTGGCGGCATCATTGGGCCGTATTTCTTCAAAGATGATGCGAATCACAACGTTACTGTGAATGGTGAGCGCTACCGTGCGATGATAACAAACTTTTTTTTGCCCAAAATGGAAGAGATTGACTTGCATGACATGTGGTTTCAACAAGACGGTGCCACATGCCACACAGCACGCGAAACAATGGACCAATTGAGAGGCGAGTTCGGTGAACAGTTTATTTCACGCTTGGGACCAGTCAATTGGCCGCCCAGATCGTGCGATTTAACGCCTCTAGACTATTTTTTGTGGGGCTATATTAAGGCTAATGTCTATAGGGACAAGCCCGCTTCGATTGACGCACTGGAAGCCAACATTGCCAACATTATTCGTGAGATACCGGCCGAAATGTTGGAAAGAGTATGCCAAAATTGGACTAAGCGGATGGACCATTTGAGGCGCAGCCGCGGCCAACATTTGCATGAAATAATCTTCAAACATTAAATTATATCGACCCAACTATCGATCCAAATAAATATTTCATGCATTTTTCTGAATTTTATGTGTTTTTTTTTTTAATTTCCAATAGTTCTTATAAAATCACCTTTTATATACTTTATAGGGTGTCCCATGTAGGGTGTAGAAATTACAAACGGAATCACAAAGTTATATATACCCTTTTTACTTACAGTGAAGGGTATAAAAACTATAGAAAACAAAACTTTTATTATAAATTTATTAAATGAAAATTATTAAAATTTCATGTTAAAGTGATAAAATCAGTGCACGGATGAACTGCTTTTTGTAAATGTGTTGAAAGGTGTGTGTTTGTTACAAGAAAAATAAAGTAAACACATAGCACTTTGTCTTACCTAGTTTACAGGCAAAACTCATCAAACGATTGTGCCACAAGAATATCATGGGGAAAACAATACATTTCAATAACTCAACACAATTTTGGAATAAGCACAAATATAGATTAATACTTTGATAATATAAGTTTTAATTTTATAATTTATTTATTATAGTAAAAAAACACAATATCACATCATCCCCTAAAATAACTTAACAATGACAACAATTTTGTTTTATTTCTAAAAACACTACAACACTTTGCGTGCACTTTTTTGTTAGCTTTTGTGCTTTTTTTTTAAATTAAATTTATTTCAATTCCTATTGTTATTATTAATTTTTAGCAAACTAAGAAATTAACACAAAAAACCAAGCATTTACTGAAAATTTTAACAATTTATGGTTTTTAGCGGTAGAAAAAAGGCAATGAGAGAATTAGCAATTGCTGTGACGGTGTACAAGGGACAAGTATAAAACGCAAAATTTTATAGCTATCCTTTTTCAACTGTCTAGTCTATTTTAGTTTATGCTTATAGCGTCTCATTTCTTTTTAATTCCTCATAAAAAATCAATATATATGCTGCGCCACGGCTTAACAAGAGAAATACTTTAAAATTGTCCACAATAATTTCTTTTGTTTACGAGTGTGTGTATGTATGTGTGCATGTGATCTTAAGCAAATACCTTTATTTGTTTTGATTATTTGGCTTAATATTTATTAGCCATATGTGACCACAGCGCAAATATGTTTTTGCAAAGTTATGTTTGCTCCTATTTGTAGGCTGTTTGTACAAAAAAAAAAAAAAAACGAGGAAAAAAATGTTCGTAATGTGACCACAAATAAAACTTAGTACTAATAAAAAGTGTGACCATAGCTTTACGATTATTTATTTAGTCGTCAATTAAACAGCGGCGAATACACATGTGGAGGATGCTTCGATTATTTTTATTCTAAATTAGTTTTTTTTCAGGTATATTAACACAGTAAACACTCAAGCTTTTTTTAAACTGAAGATGATATACGACAAACATTTTATGATAAATGACGCATTTGGTAATATACAATGTCTTTTATGTTACAAAGTATTTAAAACAAGGAAAGAACATGCTAATAAAAGACATTATGACGTTATTCATAGTGATATGAATTATTCTTTGGTTTTTATGTCCGTTTGGGTTCCTATACCAAACGTGCTTTTTGTTACAAATAACACTGGTCGACAAAAAAAAACTTTTTGTGTGTAACATGAAAACTTTTGTCTTGCTATGTTTAGGACAAGGATATGGATAATATAAATAAAATTAGAATGCTTCCAATACGAATAGTTTTTTTGTAATTAGATGTTATATAAATTTAGAAAATTTGAGATTTTGTTAACAAAAGTAAGTTATTTTATTATGTTACAGTATTAATTTAAATAAAATTTTATGATTTTCTGCTGTATTTTGCTTCAGGTACATCTCGTTGTAATGTCCAACAGTAATCCGCTAGCATACGTGGACTCCACTTGCCCTGGTATCGTTTTTCCATGGTAGAAATGTCTTGATGGAATCTTTCACCATGTTCATCGCTGACGGCGCCCAAATTTTCAGGAAAAAAGTCTAAATGTGAATGAAGGAAGTGTATTTTCAATGACATATTACAATCCAAAGCCTTATAAGCAGATAGCAGCTCCGCGACAATAGTTTTATAGTCATTTGATCGGTGATTTCCTAGAAAAATGAAAGTTACTTTCATGAAAGATTCCCAAGCAGATTTTTCCAAATCACTGAGTTTTTCTTTAAATATGTCGTCTTTCATCAATTGTCTGATTTGTGGGCCAACAAATATGCCCTCTTTAATTTTTGCCTCACTCAATTTAGGAAACTTTTCCTTCAAATATAAAAAGCCGTCACCACTCCTGTCCATAACTTTCTGGTGGTTCTGGTACAGGTAGTTCCTCACTATGAGGGATCGGTCTTTTAGCAGATGGCAGGTCAAGATATGTTATTTTATTTTTTGTTTTAATTGTGATACCTTTCGTATCAGTAACACAAAAATAACAATCAGATGAGTGATTCGTTGGTTCTGTCCAAATTACGGGGATTGCAAATGGCATAGATCGAGATCTCCTCGCCCATCCAATAAGATGTGGAACCCACGCTTTGTCTTGCTGTCCGACGGCAAAGCCAAAATACTGTTAGTCACTAGTGGTGTCAAATTCCTTCGCTGAGTTTTAAAAGTAATGTTACCACAAATATAACAAAACCTGTCAGGATCATTTTCGCACTTTCTTGACATTATTTAACAGTCGCTTAACTCAATAAATAGAAAAAAACACTATACTATTCATATAAATAAAATCTCTGAATGCAAAAGTGGAACAAAAATGGTTAATTTTAAATTTTACGGGTAGTAGCTGTAACACGAAAACTAGAACTGATGGAATCAAAATATATACGGTGATAAAATGAGGGTATTTAGGTAATTCCAAATTGGTAAGTACCTTTCTTGTTACAAAATTTTGTTGACCAGTGTAATAGTTTTTGAATTTTTCATCTTCGAAGTACTTCAATATTTTTACTTTCTATTAATTTTTTTAACGTATTTTAAACAATTACAAAGTTTTACATTTTGCTTTATTCAAACTTTTGCCTTTGTGTTTTGTCATATTTTGCTCACAAACACAATTCCAGGTTAGGTTTTGCCCATCTATGATTTAAATGTAAAATGTGTTATAAATACACACGCGCATATGCACAATCAAATGATTCAAATTATGTACCCATCCTCAATATACACATTAATTAATTCATTAGGTATTTAGCCAGGAAAAGAAAGCTCATGCACATGTATTCATTACATTAAAGAGTTTTAAATATTATATGCAGGCGTTTTTATTTTATGATTTGTTTTTTGGGTACGCTAATACACCCAGCTAAAAAAGTGGTAGCCTAAAAGTAATTTTACAAACTGATAAAACGATAGAGAATCCCTTATAACGGCACATTTATAAGGCAGAATTTTTGTTCGCAATGAGAAACATAGAAATAATAGCTTTAATTGCATTTCTTTGATGCATTAAATTGATGTTCTATAGAAAAACATTGAAAAGGTACTTAATTTTTTTTTCTAATTTAATTTATGCTACTGACAGGATTCGAAGCAGGGAAACTGTATTTAATGCATTAAGCAAAATTCCAGATAGCAGGCTACCGACTACAACCTGTCAAAAATAGAATACATGTGTTTAAATGAAAATGATTTATTTCACGACAGCATATGTACACGATCACTGTTGTAGCTAGGCTAATTTCTATTTTCGTCGGCGGCAATGAATGCTGCCAATATAATAAAAAATGAGCGTTTGAAAATATTTCATTTTACTTGACAATCAAGAGGTGTTAAAGATGTGAATCGAATTGTTTTTACATTATTACAGATATAACCAATAGCTATGTATTTACATTCTTAAGCAATTGCTGCTGCCGCTTCTAAAATAATTATGTAGCTGGCTACAAGTGTCGCCTTGTCATATGTAGTCGTGTAGTCGGTATCCTGCTGTCTCGAATGTATTTAATGTAAGAAGTATTAACTCGCTATAGACTGGTGGGTAGTAAATATGCTAACCTATCAATATGGGGGTCGCAGGTTTGTTTCCTGCCGTGACCCTGGGTATTTTCTGCAGACAATTTTTTTTTAAATTGGACTTATACGACTTTCAAATAGACATCTGCAACATATAACTTTTTTGTATTTGTAAATACATTTGCCAAAAGTAAATACAATTAGTTACTTGCTCATAAAGCTCAAATAGTGAAGAGTAGTGAAGTGTTGCTTTTCAAGTTCTTATCGGTAAGCATTTGCAAAAACCTTGTTCCGAAAATAGGAACAAGAAAAACCAAATAACTGAACGTAAAAAGTACTACAAAAATGAATACTGTATTTGCGGAACACCAAATACTTTGCTGGAGCTACCACATTTCTTAACACAAAATCGGCAAATCATTCAACAAAAATCGACAGATATTAGCTCTCTTTTGTATATTATAAGTAGAGATGCCCAACGGGACTGGTTTTTAGAAATCCCGGAAAACGGGATTTTTACCTGAATCCCGAAATCCCGAGCGGGATTTTCAAAGAAACATAGAAAATGACTCCAAACTGAACTTTTATCTTTTTTTTTTTGTTTTGTGTTCTTCAAAGCTAATATTATTTTAATTTCACGCAAAAAAATTTGATTTTTTATTTTTTTTTTCACTTTTTAATAGAAATATACAGCAAGTTTTGTTAATACTTATATCAAAGTGGTTGTGTTTCTTCAACAAGGCGTTTCAAATAATAAGTATTTGTTTTTAATAAGGGCACACAGAAAAAAATATATTTATGACAATAAATATATAATTAAAACGGGATTAATAAAATCCCGAAATTTTCATAAAAACCCGGAATTTAAAAAGTAAAAAATCCCGAATATCGGGATTTAGCTTTTCCCGAAAATACCGGGATTTTCGGGAACGGGATTTCCAGTTTGGCATCTCTAATTACAAGCCTATAACATATGAGGTTGTAAATGATAAATTATATTTAAATATAATATAAATTACACTTTTATATAAAAAAAAGAAATGTAGCTTCATATGTGTGTAAAAATGTAATTTGTATTTACATAAGCCGTGGCGACTTTTAAAAACATCATTACCTTAGATCTCTGGCAACAACAGTCTCGACAAATAATGAAAAACAAAAATTCTCATTTAAATTCCCTCTCTCGCTCTCTCTACATACTTTCTTTAATTAAGATGTATAGAGATTCTTTGTGTTAAAGCCTGTAGCTATGAGTCATAGCTTACAAGTACCAAATCCATTTGAAAAATTTGATGTATTTGCGATTTCTACAACTGATTTGTGAGCATAGTCGTGTACTGCATAAGCAAATACAAATAAAGGGTGGCTAAATTTTAAGGGCAAATTAATTAGGAAATTATTGTCATTTCTTTTTATTATGATAATATGGTATAGTTCAATTATTTATGGAACAAAATATCGGCCAAATTTTCGATGACGCTGAGGCATAATTGAGGTTGTATGCCATTAATGTGCCGAATTATCTCATCCTTTAGCTCTTGAATTGTTGCTGGCTTATCGACGTACATCTTTTCTTTCAAATAACTCCAAAGAAAGAAGTCCAACGGTGTCAAATCACATGATCTTGACGGCCAATTGACATCGCCACCACGTCAGATAACACGGCCATTGAATTTGTCGCGCAAATGAGCTATTGTTTCGTTAGCTGTGTGGCAAGTGGCACGTCTTGTTGAAACCACATATCGCCCACATCCACATCTTCCAATTTGGGCCATAAAAAGTTCTTTATAATCTCAAGATAGCGAACACCATTCACAGTAACTGCCTGACCGGCCTCATTTTTAAAAAAATACTGCCCGATGATGCCGCCAGCCCATAAACCGCACCAAACAGTCACTCTTTGTGGGTGCATTGGTTTTTCGACAATCACTCTTGGATTATCATTCGCCCAAATGCGGAAATTCTGCTTATCATCATCTGAAGATGATTTTCTTAGAAAATTGATCATCCACTGTTGCCATTTCTTGCCACCATTCTGATCATTGACGATGGAATGGTCAAGAGGCTTTAGTTCTTGAGTCAATTGCATCTTTTAAGCGTGTAAATGCAAGTCTTTATGCATAATGTTCATCAACGACGAGCGTGAGAGGTGCAATTGTTGGGCACGACGACGAGTTGAGGTGGACGGCTCTTCAGCCACACTATCGCGAAAAGCAGCAATATTTTCTGCAGTACGAGCTGTACGAGCATGCACTGGTGTTTTCAAATCTCCTACAGACCCGGTTTGCTCAAATTTTTGCACGATTTTTCCGATTGTACGCACATTTGGACGATTAAATTGACCGAAAAAATCACGAAGTGCACGATATGCATTTTAATTTGAACGCCCATTTTCATAATAAGCCTGAATAACTTTAACGCATTGCTCAATTGTGTATCTTTCCATGGTTCAAATTGATTTAGTCTGAAATTAAGAAATGTCAAATGAAATGCAGAAAAAAACTTGACGTTTAAGTGTGGTTCACATTCAACATCGGCCCTAAAAATTTAACCACCCTTTATATAGAAGTATTTGATATACATGCCATTAATACTGAAAGTATATTTACAAATACTAAAAAGCTTCAGGGGTTACGTTAAAACATATTTAACTTGGTATATTTATCTTCACTCTCTTAATTGTTTTGTATTTTTTTATTTTAGAAGGCTGTGGAAAGTGAAAAATATTAATATTTGCTGGCACAGTGAAAGGTATATAAGACTCGGCACAGCCGAATTTAACTTGTTTAAACTAAACATGTTTAAATAAGTATTTAATATTAAATAAAAAAAATAGAAATTATCAACAAAATTAAACAAATTCTCTTGCAATAGATTTCTGCATTCGTAGTTCTTTTACATACAAGGCAACTGAAAGGCTGACATATATACACACTGTACAAATAACATTTGTACAAAATTTAAAAATTTATCCTTAATAACGAAAATAGCAAAATAATTGATTACCCTACATTGAACTCAAGCGAGTAACACAACTCGCTTGAATTTGATGTTTTGATGTAAAGCAAAACGTCAAAATGAACCTTTGTTTTTTTCTCCCGTTTTATATATGATAATGAAATAAGTTTGAGTTGTCATCTACACTAGAATTGAGTAACACACTTAAATCAATTATCCTTTTTTTTTTTTTTAAATTTATATCACATACTTGAAATCATTTAACAATAACTTAAACTATACATACCTTAAAATTAACTGTTTATCTTTTTTTCTTTAATTAAAACAAAAAAAAATGTTATTACATACTTAAATTAAAACCTTAATATAAAATTATAAACTATTAAAGGATACCTAAATGAAATAAATAAAGAATTATCAAAATTAAGGATAAAACCTGTGTAACCAAAAAAAAGGGGAATTTCCCATTATCAACATCATTTATACGTGGAAATTCAAATTTTTAAATATATTCACACGAATATATTCACACACGTTGGTATAAGACCGACTGCCTGGTTTCACGTGTGCGCTCACACACATTATGCACGTGTATGCTTGCTTTTATTTATAGAATTGTGTGAACATGGGCTGCACAAGCCCATTTGTAATACACGATACACTACTGGACACTAGAACAAAGCACAGTTCTAGTGTCCTTTTTACAGTAGACCAAAAAGTTCTGTGCAAAAATGACGCAACAAAACAAGCATTGACACTTTTTGAATTTTTTTTTTACAGTTCTAAGAGTATTTGTGTTTTGTACGGCAGTAGAAATTCAAGACAAAATTTTGTTTTAAAGCTGTGACGTCAAATTAAACTGTGCATTGTATGTACACTAGAGCAAAGGATATATACATGCATGTATATACATGCGAGTACATCCACACATATTGCTTTAGTCAACACGAGCGTGACCAAACACATTAGGCATGTCTTAAAGACACACCAACTAGCTGGCATCGTATGCACAAGCGTTATAGGGGTGCTAGACGATCATTCATTCACCCTCAATCATGAAGGTGTATGCGTGTTTTTTAAACATGGCGGTCACACGTATACGTTTTGTGAGAATTTAACGAAAATCAAAACTAGTTTGATTTTTGGCCAAAATTTGCTGCTCTGGCACCACTTTTGTAATCATCATTTTTTTTGGTAAGGTTAAGTGCACATCGCGGAAATTTTAGAAATAAAAATAGAAGAACAAATTTTTTTCATTTATTTTTTACAGTCCTTCTTCCCAATTGTTTTTTTTATTGCTAGTATTAATGCAATAGCAATAAAAAAAAATTTGTGACATTATCTTATTTTTTTTTATGTGCAATCAGAATAAAAGTGTTTTACCGACGGCAAAATGTACTATTTTTATGTAATGTGTTTTGCCGACGGCAAATTTTAAGTCTTTGCACATTAAGAAAATCACATAAAAATGAGGTTGATATCAATAAATTTGATGTGTGTATCAGGCAATTTAAATTTTTCACCAGCACAGATGCATAATTTGCCTTTGAATGAATGATAATGTAGCAGCCGCTTTACGCACTTATAGCTATTTCTATTAAAAAAACAAAGCATGTGGCTGTAAAAGTACATATATAAGCACATACATACGCGTGAATACAACAAAGTTCTATAAAGTTTTGCTGTCGTGTTGCTTGTTCTACTGCGTTATTGTTATGTTCAGTTTTGTGCTAATGTATTTGCAGGGCAAAACATTTTGTCACTGAAGTATTTGTTTTGATATGCGATAGAACAGTGCTTGACAGTATTCTCCTAAATATTAACGAAAGCAGGCATACGTATGATTGTACGGCTGGTAATTGTATTACGTGCAATAGGCCAGCCAGAATTTTTTGAAAAAGAGTCTTTTTTGACTCTTCTGCGCTATTAAAAAAGCAGAATATGTATGCGCTAATTTTCTGATCATAAAAGATACTTTTCTCGAGAGAAAATGGTACCCTACTCTCGACTCTTTTTGATGAGTCATTTATGATTCCTTCTTTTCATCCTTTTTTAGTCATCCATCTGTGCATTAAATGATAATAAGAAAAAAATCACATTTCAAACGAATGCAAGATCTGTTTGCTACCAAATTAACATTTTTTCAATTTTCAACATGCCCAAAATACGTTCATAAATAACGGTAAAATATTTACATTTTAAATCATAAGTGCAAATCATATTCTAGTGTTTTTCTAATCATTTAACTGATTAATCAGTGTTTGATCCAGAAAAGTGCGCGAATAGGACTCATAAAGGTGATATTTGAAAAGTGCTGGCTGAGATAACTGTGTTCATTTGCTGCTCCTCATTACCAATGAAGTATGTTTGCAAAAATTTGAATCGGTATGAGGCATTAGCATTAAAGAACCAATTTGAATTTGGCCCTGAATCTTAAATACTGATTGAAAATTACGACCATCATCATTTTGAACAGTTTTTGTTATTCCAAATGATGTCATTTGAAAGCATTAATTGAATTTACGAATTTTACATAAAAACAATTGACATGTAGCTTTAGCCAATAGTGTTTTTAATGGTGCTAATACAACTTTTCCAGGCACGCAGCAGAAACTATCCGATTCACCTTTGTATTTGAGTGTATGACAGTGTTTGTTCATAGCACCGATTTGTGAATGTGAGAATAGTCGATGTTCGACTCATATTTAAACACAAGGCGAAGAAGTGATGCACATGTCAATATGCGTTATACTGCAAATGTTGTTGTTCGCTTGTTTTAAATGTGTCGGTGACTAGTTGACGGGTCATTCTTTGTGTCAAAGCATTAAATAGAAGGCTTTCGTTGCGGCAGCATTATTTTATGTATTTACGTAACTTATATGTGAATATACTACGCTCAACATTTACCTCAGTGTGGCACATAAAATATCGGAACGAAACGAAACACCAATTATATATATCAAAAAGATAAACCCTAAAACTATCTAGCCGCGAATATAAAGCTTTACTATTAGCGAGTAACATATGCTGTATAACATAACGTTAGGCCTGACTTAACAAATAAAACTTAATTTTATAATTGATTTTCTTCGGTACATAAAACCAATATATTCCAATTGATCACCACATCAATCGGCTATACTCAGTTTTATGCGGATCATGATTGACAGCCGCTTATCATGCAGGAACCATATTGAATACGTAGGAGACCCTAAATACTATAGAAGTTTATTTTGAGCAGGAGTAGTTAGAACTATCATACTATACGCTGCTCTAATATGGACAATCTCTATGAGGTTCAAGACGCATTGTGCTAGACTGAAGATAGTAAATAAAAGGTGTTTTTTATAGACGTATAGAACTTTAAATTGCAATAAAACAACGATGGATTATTCGATTGACTTGAATTTTATTTATCCGAAAGATAATCTTGTGGCATTACATTTTAAATATGATTTCTGGCATATGACCGCCACGGCTGGCTCGGATGTAGTCCAATCTGGACGTCCTATTTTCGATGACTTTTTCCAACATTTGTGGCTGTATATCAACAATAACACGGCGAATGTTGTCTTCCAAATGGTCAAGCGTTTGTGGCTTACCCGCATAGACCAATGACTTTACATAGCCCCACAGAAAGTAGTCTAGCGGTGTTAAATCACAAGATCTTGGAGGCCAATTCACAGGTCCAAAACTTGAAATTAGGCGGTTACCAAACGTGTCTTTCAATAAATCGATTGTGGCACGAGCTGTGTGACATGTTGCGCCGTCTTGTTGGAACCACAGCTCCTGGACATCATGGTTGTTCAATTCAGGAATGAAAAAGTTAGTAATCATGGCTCTATACCGATCACCATTGAGTGTAACGTTCTGGCCATAATCGTTCTTGAAGAAGTATGGACCAATGATTCCAATAGCCCATAAAGAGCACCAAACAGTCAGTTTTTCTGGATGTAACGGTGTTTCGACATACACTTGAGGATTAGCTTCACTCCAAAGGCGGCAGTTTTGTTTGTTGACGTAGCCATTCAACCAGAAGTGCGCTTCATCGCTAAACAAAATTCGCTTATGAAAATCGGGAACAACGGCAATCTCGTTTTGTGGCCATTTGCAAGCGTTGTTCAGGCGTGAGTCCATTCATGATGAATTAACAAACCAAACTGAAAATAAATCACTTGATAGCTATTAAATCGGTCGTCATCTTGAACAGTAATGCCAACTTAAAGTTCTATACGTCTATAAAAAACACCCTTTACAAATTGACAGCTTTGAGAGCAAGTTGTGCCTACAGAATCGTATCAGAGGGTGCTGCGTTTGTCAAAGCAGGTATGATTCCAGTAGACCTGTTGCCTAGGGAGTGTAGACTAGTTTATATAGGGAGAACGCACGGACAGAGACTATAAGGCCTTAGCAGAATGGATGGGGTCAATATTTTGGCGGTGTGTTTTATTACACTATGGAACATTGAGGGTTTTACTATACTGACCTAGTACCATCACCCTGACTTGGAATTTCGCACCCCCCAGATTGGCTGTTGCACTGTGTTATGTAGGCATCCCCAACGTGAATCGTGCATACGCACTGTTCTGGGATGCTCACTGGGTATCTATGGAGATCATTGCCCGCAATGCAAAAAAAGGCTGGACCGATTTATCTAATTTTTTTGTATGCATTTGGATGGTTTACATTCACAAATCAGCCTAACAGGTGGCGCTGCAGTCAGAGATACCAATACAGATACATACATTATTAATTGAATTTTGTTGCAAAATATCATTAAGATCAAAATTCTTATGTCTTCATAAACTTTTTATTAATCCTATAACGTTTTCATATTTGGAAAAAAAATCTATCAGTAATCAAACATCAAGCACCAATTAATTTTATGTAAAAATATCCTTTTAAAGTGATTTAGACTTGTGTTGTATAAGTGTGTATGTATGTTTGTGTGTGTGAAATGGTTGTTGCGAATTTCGCACTTTCTAAATGGTGTGGAAATGTGCACAATTATAATTTGAACTTCTGCATGTAAAATACTCAATGTGTATAAGTAGAAAATCTCACCCTTCTGGAAACGGTTGGCTGACTCAAAAAACAAAAAAAAAATATATGTGGTGGGATTTTTAATAATTAAATAGTAGCGGTATTTATCAAAAACATAGAGTTTATGAAAGAGAGACAAGAACTGTAGGTATGTATGCTTGTATGCAAAAACGCTGAATATAATTAATTCAATACACAGAAAATAATATGAGCAAAAATTTTCCTAACAAACTTTTGTTTAAGTTTATTTTTAATGCTATTATTTTTTTGTTCAAGCCTATAATTTTTTTGTTTGATATTTTGCTTCTGCTCATGTTCGTTGTGAAAATGATTTTTTTCTACTACGCAATTGTTATTTACGTGCTCGGTTTTATGAATTCTATTTCAATTAAAAAATTAAACGTGTTTATGAATTTCATAATTGAATATGATTTTGAGTTTTTTCTGTGTACGAGTATATATTATACAAAAACATAATTAATTAACTGTATGTGGACGTTTTTAAATTATATATGTTAAGTTATTTTCGGCTATTTTTGGTCCTTACATTAACAAAAACAATAAGTAAAAAAACCAAGGTTTTTTTTATGAATTTAGTAATTTTTATTAAAATATCCAATATTTCGGCCAACTTTGTTGGTCATCCTCAGGGAAAATTGTTAAACTAAAATAACAACACAAAAAAACAATATAAAAACATTTCCTAAAATTTTTTTAAACTTAATAGATTACCTACCAACCGTCTTTGAGTGTCTACTAACTAAATAATATCGTTGTTATTATCTTACTCTGTTATTATATTTGTTTATTAAATATCTGTAAATATGAGCGCAGTTATCTGTATCAGTTTTATAATTAAGTCTTTTATTTGTTGAAGTATTTATAATGTGAATTGTCTCTTTTATAAATCTATTTCCATAATTTTTCTCTTGTGTTAATATTCTCACATTATTAAGTACGTTTTTTTACTGTATATTAAAAATTATTTTTAACTATATTTTTTCTCTTTTTTCGCTGCTAGTTCCAATTATATTGGGGTTCTTAAAATCACTCTTTCTTTCATGATATGAAGCTACTCCGATCCGTGACCGTATTATTTTATTTTTCTAAGTATTTTGGTATATATACAACATATTAAATTATTTGGAATAATTCCATGAGAATTTCATGGAAAATTATACATTTTGCACACCAATATAAATTGGAATTAAGCACGAAAAAAGATTAAATTTTGTTATTTTAGTAAATTATTTTTTGCTTTAGCAATACCTATCTTTGAAATTACAAAAGTAAAAAAATTTTAAAATCACAATTCACAATACACATTTAATTTATATATTTTTAAACCTTTTTTGTTAATATGTTTGCTCTCAAAATTACTGTTTCTTTTAAAAATGTATATGGGGGCACTACCACCTGCATTAAAAATTAATTTATTATTTCAAACAGTTGTCATTGTTATATCTATATAAATAAAATTTATTTTGTTTGTTTGTTTGTACGCTGTACAAATTTTTGTTCTCTAATGGATTTGTCTGAAATTTAATATATATAATTTCCTTACTCCAAGGAAGATCTCCATATACAAACTTTTGAATCAACCATGCCCATTTTTATGCCCACTTTTCAACGATTTTCACTAGCCCTGTTAAAGAAGATGTGTGATCGTATATAATTTAAGCCTGAAATTATGCTTTGAAATATTTTATTTATTACTTTGATTAGCGCCTCTCACTTTATAAAGTAGTAAATGGCTCTCTAAGGTCAAAAATTGTAAATATTTCTCAGAAAATTTTTAACGGACTTAAAAATAGTTGGGTTTTACTCATAAATAAACATTTTCTAAAAATAAATTAAAAAGTTGTACAGTTTTTTTATAAGATACTGTGTAAAAACGTCTCCAAACTTAAAAAATAGCGAAAAAAATTAGAAAAAAAAGTAAATCGGCTGAAAAACTTAAATTCGGTTGATATTCAACTAAATAATATCAGTATCCAAGTATTTGCACTTCATCCTATTTTGTTTCACTGTTATAATAATGCCAGCAAAAACATGGGCCACTTTATAGAGTAGCGAATGGCTGTATTTATTTGAATGAGTTTTTTTTTAATTAAAATTATTTAAACGTAGAATATTCCTTTTATTTTAAGATTTGAGTACAAGTTATTACATTGGTAATAATTATTTAAGTTTTTTTATATTTTTTTACAGTTAAGATTTGGATACTTATTGTAATTTATAAACGGATTTCTCTCAAAATTAGTACATACGCTACGACTAACGTAATGAACTACAGGGCCGGGCAAGACATCTAAATATATTGAAGTATATGCTATATGAAGATCGTTCCAGATTGCATCGCAGGTTTCATAAATAATTGTTCTTACAGTTGGTACATCTTGTAAGTTAAGGCTAAAAATTGCGGGTTGCAACCTTATTACAGGTATCTGTTAGAGTTATTAATTATTGGTCCTTGTTTTAAAATTGATTCTTATATTTACAATAACTTACATGAGAGTTATGCTTAAACGTGTCTCTTCGTCAATAGATTTCCTTCTGAAGAACATTAAAAGACCTTCAACCTTATCCACACGCAAAGAAAAAAGATGGTTGAATATGGTCACCGCAAACATAGTGTGTTTTTCACAAAAATATTATTGTTAATATGAATCATCTAAACATTAATATGACCACGATAAACATGTTTCTAGTTATTTTTAACCATATTATGTTTAGCGTCTTAGATTAACCATATAATTATTATATTATGTTTAACAAAATTTTACTTGAAATCATAAATATGTTCATAGCAAACATAATAATGATAAAAATATGGTTGAATGTAAATTGTTTTCTATTTTGTCTCTTCCGCAACCATATAAATAAAGTGAGTATAAAAAAAAACTTAATCGTTCAAAATCAACTGAGCTTTGTGGCTGAAGTGGTTGAGTGGCGAGTTAATGTTAACTAGTTAAGTGTTCACGAGTTCGAGCCCTGGTGGAGTCAACTAAAACTTAAGAAAATTAATTTAAACCCGCTGTATTATGTAATACGGCGCTGTGGACTCCATTAAGCAATAAATAAATAAATGAAATGAAATGAAAAATATATACAAATTGATAGAAAAGAAAAATTAATGGAATAAAAAAAACTTTATTTAAACAAAAAATTTAAATTAAATTTTTTTAAATTCATATTAAATTTTTTTCAAAATGTTTATATAAAATATGTATGTACTCGTATTTAAAAAGGTTAGGTTAGGTTAGGTTTTTAAAAAAATAAAAAAAAAATTTGTTCTTGCCCTGACTGGGGGTTGAACCGCAACATCTGCAGTTGAAAGATATTTTTAATATCTTTGATTTAAAAATATATGTGGTTAGATGCAATCATAAATCTAACCATACTATGTTTCCACCAGAATATGGTTGCCTCAACCATATTTTTTCTTTGCGTGCACTGTAATTCTCGTTGCATAAAACAGTGCTCTTTATGTTTTAATTTAAGCTATCGTAGGCCTATTCTACGAAAGTCTAGATCTTCTCTAGAAACATTTACAGGCCGAACACACCATCTTCTGCTTAACCGCTGTCTTATAAATTAAAAGATACGTTTTAAGCATCATATACGAGTACATGATGTGTATAATTTTTATAAAACGCAAAATTTACTAGATGTTTTTGCCCGGTCTCTCCCTGCCCAGTCCTTTATTACGTCCTTTAGAGAAGGTATCGTTAGAGTATAGAGAGCATATGTACCAATTTTGAAAGAATTCCGATTAAAAATATAATTTTATCGTAAAAAAACTCATCCTAATAAATAAAATATTTCAAAGTATAATTTCAGGCTTAAAATAAGTACGGGTACACATCTTTTTTAAAAGTGGGCGTAAAAATAGCCGTGGTCGGTCCAAAAGTATATGGCGTCCTTCCGTTGAAAAACAAAAATTTGTTTAACGAAAAAACGAACAAGGACACAAACAGAAAATGAATTTTATTTATATAGGTTTATTTATTTGTTATTTATTGTGTTTACAAATAAATCATTTAATTTGACGTCCTTTTTTGTTGTGGTTAAATTTCATACGACGAATATACCAACTTTTTGTCTACGAATTCGTCGTTTATTACAGGCCATTTCTCTTGCTTGTCATAAATTATATATAAAAATCATAAATTATGTATAAAAATTTAAGGTCGATAAAAGTGTAATGTAGTTTATTTTCCATGAGGTACGATCGGTTTATCCAGGGTCGACAAAGGTCTGTGCTCTTTGTATTTTACCAATACAGCGAGTTCAATGCTTCGGACCAGACTAACTAAATAATATTCGGTAAAACAATTAAGGCCGAGGCACATAGAATCCGTCATACGTTATCCGTCGCCTTTTTCAACTGACAACCAAGTTAAATGCATGGTTTCTTATGAACTTGAACACATACAGTACTTCTCCGTCAACGCAAAGTACGAAAGTTGGTGAACTTTTATCTTTTGCCGCACGTCAAGTTCGTTGACAGATATCAATTGGTTTTTATTGTAGTAAAATAGTATTAGGTAACCTTGTCAGACCGGCTGTTAATAATTCGATTTTTTACATTTTGTTCGTGGTTGACGTAAATACATATATTTTTTGACAGTCGGAAAATTTTGTATAGAAAAATAAGTTAATGGTTGCACAATGATATTACCTCAAGTAATTGTTTATGTTTTGTGGCGGTATTAAAATTCAAAAGTAAAATTTAGCAATAAATATCAGAAAAATTTAAATGGAAAACAAACTAATTGAAGCTGTTTCCCTATTTGTATGACAAGAGCAAACAGGATTACTGAAATAAATTGAAAAAGGAGAAGTCGTGGGATTCTGTAGCTGACACAACAGGTGCAACAGGTAAATAATGACTGTATTCCATATGCGAGTGGTTTAATATTGTAAAAAATTTTAGTTTAACAGTGCCAAAGCCGATGGAGATCACCTCGCGATAGATTTGTTAAAGAAATGGCGTCGGCGAAACCCAAATCTGGAGCTGCTGCTGAAGAAAAACGCAGATGGTGCTATAATGTCGTTTTTACAAAAGCATGTAGTACCCAGAAGGTCAGTTAAAGTTTTTTTATGTCAGCTCACTCTATGTATATGCAATTATTTTAGAACATTTGGCAACATGCAATGGTGTTCACTAGAGCCAAAAACATATGAAGAAAGTGTCGAAGTTGAAATTTTGGAAGAGTCAAGTTCTTGCTCTTTCTGCTAAGAAAGATACCGTTGAAAAAAACTGCAAAGCAGACTTTTTAAAAGTATTATATTCTTACTTATTGAAACATTCGGAGGAGGATCAGGATAGGTTAAAAATTGAAATATTAAACCTAGTTTATAAAGGCAACTAAAATGTATATACATACATACATAATAGTGTACATAGCAAAGAAAATTTGATTATGAGTGATGAAGCTCATTTTCATTTGAATGGCTTTGTTAACAAGCAGAACTGTAGGTTCTGGGGTTCTCAAAATCCAAGAGCCATTCATCAACGCCAATTGCACCCCATCAGGTGTACAGTATGGTGTGGGATCACATCTGAAAATGTCATTGGGCCCTACTTCTTCGAGAATGAAGATGGAAGTGCTGTAACCGTAAATGGAGAGCGGTATCGTTTTATGATAGAAAATTTTTTACGTCCTGCTCTTGAAAACAGACCTGGTATGTGGTTTCAGCAGGACGGAGCCACTGCCCATACTGCCCGAGACACAATGGCACTTTTAAGTCAAATTTTTGGAGAGCGAATAATTTCTCGAAATTCGGAAATTATTTGGCCAGTGCGATCGCCAGATTTGACAGCACCCGACTATTTTCTTTGAGGTTTTTTGAAGGAGCGAGTGTATGTGAACAAGCCAGAGACAATCCTTGAACTCAAGGCAAACATTGTTGCAGAAATTCGAACGCTACAGCAACAAGTTTTGAAAGATGTTATGGAAACTGCTCTAAAAAGAGCCCATCAGTGCGAAGCTGAAAACGGTGGTCATTTAAGAGACCAATGTTTATTTATATCTAGTCTAGAATGATATATCCCATTGTTCTGCATTCGTAAAATGGTGTGAAATTGAATTTGAAAATTGATTTTAAAACAAAATTCTTTTTTCATTTTCTGTTAAATATACTAAAATGCTCCAGACATAATTTTTATATATTTTACACAAAAAGAAAATTTAGTTTTAAAATCAATTAACAAATGTTTAATGTTCTTAATTTAATGTTTTTAATTTACCATTTTGTTTTTCATATAAAGGGTTTTTTCATATAAAGGGTTTTAAAGGGTTTTAATAAAAACCATTAAAATAAAGTTTTGCATATTTTTAAACAGTTTATTTACTGCGTAAATAAATTTTACCAAAGCGAACGTAGCAGGTGTATTGAATTCAGAGTCTCAATGAATTATAGGGGCATGAGAATGTACAATTTTATTTTATTTATGTATATTAATAATATATATTTATGTTTATATATACATATTTTTATGCAATAAAACATTTTAAAATCTTACAACTTTATTATACATATTACTTTAATATAATTTTGTTAAATTATATATGGAAGTCTTTATGATTTCTAATAAACAAAAATAATGTAAAATTGTATTAAATAAGTGGTGGAAATTTTTTAAATTTCCAACTGGGTTCTAAAATACAGACGAAATTTTAATTAAACTTCATTACTTTTAATAAAATTCGGGAGTAGATATTAATAAGAACTAGTAAAAATTAAGGTTAATTAATATTCGTTATTTTAACACAAACTTTTTATTCAAAACAAATAAATTATTGTTAATATGACGCAGTCTATAATAAAAAAAATGTTTACTCATATGTACGATATTTCTTTAATCAGACTATAAAGCTATTTTACTATTTCATCGTGATCTACCATTTTGCATTATTTACCTACCACTTTTGGTTCAGTGTACATTTTTTACTTAAACTGAAGGGTATAATATATAAAGTTAACAGCAAAAATCAAAAACTGCCTTTCAATAAGATTGCTGTACTCGTAGTTGTATTTAAAACAAGCAAGGAAATTTTTTTTGTATAAAGTGAAGGATACATACATCAAATTTCAACATCAATCATACATTTGTGTGATGTTTTACTTAAAAGGGAAGTTATATGTATACGTTGTGTGTGAATTTGACGAAAATCAAAACTAGTTTGATTTTTTTTGCATAATTTGATACTGAAATTTGATGTGTGTATTAGGCACTTAAAACCGATTGCCTGTATGTGTGCTCTCACATATTACAATAATTGCTTCCTTTAATAGGAGCGTTTAAATCCGATATTTATAAGTATTATAGGGTGTGGAAATTACAAACGAAATCATAAGTTTATATGCAAATACCTTTTTTACTTATAATGAAGGTATAATAAATAATTGCCATAAGCTTAATTATCGCCAATTGGCTCATTATTATTTATTTTCATATATTTTCAATGCTTAATTTATTTATTTGTTTTATTATAATATGTGATTGTGAACGGCCCTAATGATTCAGTTATTTACTTATTTGTCTTCAATTTGTTACAAACATTGATACATATTTACAAACTGTTATTCTTTTTTTATATGTAACGCAGTTACTTTCAAATTATCCG
This sequence comes from Thelaira solivaga, assembly GCA_947397855.1. NCBI lineage: Eukaryota > Metazoa > Arthropoda > Insecta > Diptera > Tachinidae > Thelaira > Thelaira solivaga. The sequence goes on from OX377615.1 coordinate 15,392,354, forward strand.
TTAATCGGTATTGTTAAATATCCGTACGTATGTACATACACACGTTTATAAAACCGATTAACGTTGGTTCTATAAAGTTATATTTGTACTTGAACTCCGTTTGTGAAGAAAGTCACTACGGTGAGGTTTGAATTTAATGTAATTATTATATGTAATTAATTTTAAATTTTTTTTTAGAAATAAACGCGACAAGAACATCATTTTAACGAAAACTTTGTGGTTTATTTTTGGGTAGTTAAATTCGCACCTCGCAAATTGCGGTCGCTGCCAGTGACAGTAATGTTTGTCGTTTAGACAACGTAACGAAAACTATTATACTGATTTTATTTTTCAACATAACCTTCTTTTAGATTAATACATATAGTCTAGCATTTTTCCAATTTTTTATTGGTTCTCAATATTTAATAGGTTTTCTCAAAGGACTAAAAATATTTGTTTGTTTCGGTAGTGACCTCTTCATTCGACCTAAATATCTTAGCATCTAGTTATTTCTTCAGTTTTGTAAAAATAGTCGCTGTAGGCTAAATCTGGAGAATATCTGGATGTGGTTGCAGTTCGTAGCCCAATTTATAGAGTTTGGTATAGCGCCTACACACGTGTGTTAAAATTTATGAGCTTCGTACTTTTAATGGCTGCTACACACAAAACAAAATGACGCAGCTTGCTCGAAATTTTACAGTAGCTTATTAAAAGGTAGTGGTTGACGCCAGCAGTGTTGCAAGTGTTTAAAATTAATGCTAGGGACAATAAAAAAAACATGGAATTATTAAACACCCCTCGTATAAGTTAACACATAGTTTTGCTGACGATGCATTAAGGTTCATAAACTTATTCTTTGCTTTTATATTTTTATTATTAAGAAGGTAAATAAACTTAACCTGTAAAAGAAATTAATTATTACATTTAAATCTGTTTAGTAAGATTTCTTCTACTATAAAGTCTTCTTATCATTTTGTACAACAAACGGAAAAGTACTAGAGCTGTGTTATTTAATATAATTAATTTTTTTCGTAACGGGCCGCAACTATAATATGTTAGTGCTCCCATTAAGGGACACTTTAACTATATACATACAACGGGTGTCTCAGTAAGAGAGCCCTTTTTAATTTCATGTTACAATAAATCGCTTGTTCGCTCGCTGTATGGTAAGCAGCGCCGCACACTGTCACAGGCTTGGCTAAAAATGTGTAAAATCGATGTTGAAAATTTAATCTTTTTTTAAATTTTTCTGCTGAAAACACTTTTATTAAAATATATATAAAATATTATGGTTTCTGTCCACCAAAGTAATTTAGTAGATAAATCTAAAATTTTATGTATGTTTCTTATAGTTAAAATTCAAATAAATTTTAGAAACGGCTGATATATTTTTGTAGTAGAATTGTAAGGGAGGTATGTATGCTTAAATGTAACAATATTTTCTTCTAAATATATTTTTCATATACGACATACCGTTAGCGCAAAGACAACTCCTTAGTAAATCCAGATTTTTTACACATAACCCAACTTTGGTGGTAAATTAAAAAAAACATTCGATAACACTTTTCTAACTTTTTGATATTTTATAGCTATATACAAGTATGTACAATAGGGCGGATCGATTTAAAAATTGCACAAATTACAACCAAAATCGTATTCTAGGGATCAAAATAAGAAACTTTGCCGAAGGAACCATATCTCTACAATGTATTTTGATGTCCCGACTTTTGATCCGAAGGGTCAAATTTTGAAAAATCTCACTTTGACCCATTTAGAGTGCCTCAATCGAGTCAAAATGTATGACCGACCCCCACTACCTTTGGAGGGCCGACCCACCTATGCCAGTGGCACACCCCTGGAACCATCCCTGGGGGGTTCCCCATACAAACATTTAAAAAAATCACCATTTTTGGCACGTTACAAGAAAAAATCAGCGAAATTTCTATGTTTTTTTATTTTTGGAGTTTATTTTTCTCTTTAGAAATTTATTTAGTCAGAATGAAATGAAAAAATTAATTTTACTTAGTAATAGAAAAGAAAATAAAAAAAAATTATTGAACCTTCGGGTCAAAAGTCGGAACAACAAAATATATTGTAGAGGTATGGTTCCTTCGGCAAAGTTTCTTATTTTGATCCCTAGAATATGATTTTCCTTGTAATTTGAGCAATTTTTTCAGGTTATATGTGATGAACATGAAACCTTGCTTCGAAACTTTTGAAATTTTGAATTTGATAATGTTTTATCAATCTGAATTTGTGTGCCAAATTTCAACTCTTAATAATAACTCCTTCTATTATAAAAGGTGATTTTATAAGAACTATCGGAAATTTAAAAAAAAAAACACATAAAATTCAGAAAAATGCATGAAATATTTATTTGGATCGATAGTTGGGTCGATATAATTTAATGTTTGAAGATTATTTCATGCAAATGTTGGCCGCGGCTGCGCCTCAAATGGTCCATCCGCTTAGTCCAATTTTGGCATACTCTTTCCAACATTTCGGCCGGTATCTCAAGAATAATGTTGGCAATGTTGGCTTCCAGTGCGTCAATCGAAGCGGGCTTGTCTCTATAGACATTAGCCTTAACATAGCCCCACAAAAAATAGTCTAGAGGCGTTAAATCGCACGATCTGGGCGGCCAATTGACTGGTCCCAAGCGTGAAATAAACTGTTCACCGAACTCGCCTCTCAATTGGTCCATTGTTTCGCGTGCTGTGTGGCATGTGGCACCGTCTTGTTGAAACCACATGTCATGCAAGTCAAGCTCTTCCATTTTGGGCAAAAAAAAGTTTGTTATCATCGCACGGTAGCGCTCACCATTCACAGTAACGTTGTGATTCGCATCATCTTTGAAGAAATACGGCCCAATGATGCCGCCAGCCCATAATCCGCACCAAACGGATGTTTTTTGTGGATGCATTGGTAGCTCTTGCAATGCTTCTGGCTGCTCTTCACTGCAAATACGGCAGTTTTGCTTGTTCACGTATCCATTCAACCAGAAATGAGCCTCGTCGCTGAACACAATTCTTCGATAAAAAAGTGGATCTTCATCTAACTTTTCAAGAGCCCATTCACCAAAAATTTGGCGTTGTGGTAGGTCGTTTGGCTTCAATTCTTGCACCAGTTGTATCTTATAAGGCTTCACACCCAAATCCTTCAGCAAAATTTTCCACGTAGTGGAGTAACAGAGGCCCAATTGCTGCGAACGGCGCCGAATCGATAATTCACGGTCATCACCAACACTGGCCGATACGGCTGCGATATTTTCTTCAGTTCGCACTCTACGTAAGCGTGTTGGTGGTTTAATGTCCAACAATGTAAATTTGGTGCGAAATTTTGTTACAATAGCCCGAATAGAAGCCTCAGTAGGTCGATTAAACTGACCATAAAATGGAAGAAGCGCGCGATGAACTTAACAGAGCACGCATTTTGGTAATAAAATTCAATAATTTGCAAGCGTTGTTCGTTTGTAAGACGATTCATGATTAAATTATAGACCAAACTGAAGATGTTTGACAGTGACACAAGATACAAAACGTGCGTGAGCTGTCAAAACTAGTGTTGCCAAAAAGATAATAGCAAAAAAATCACTCTTTATAATAGACTAGCCCCTACATAATTTAAGCCTAAAATTATGGTTTTAAATATTTTATTTGGGGTTTCTGAAAATAATGCTGGCAGAAACATGAGCTAAAAATTGATACAAACGTTTTGTAAGGATACCGACCGGGCCGGGTGAGTCCGGACAAAAACATCTAGTTGAAATATATAATCAAAATTAGTTTTAAAAGTATAGTGAAATTAGAAAAGTGAATTTTGTGGTAGTTTCTTGAGCCCCTCATGGACAATAATTGAGAGGACTAAAACATTTAAAAGGGGAATCATTCCAGAAAATTCTGGTAGGTAAGTATTTAAAAGTGAAATAAAAGTGTTGAAAAATTAAAATTTAAATAAATTATTAAAAAATATTTATTGTTGTAGCGTTGAATTAGTAAAAACATGCGTTTTAGCTTTTCAGTCTTCCCAAAAAATAATGATCTCTTTATTCACTTTTTCTATCTTATAAGTTGGCAGCAGTACATAGTTGATCAAAAAGTACATAAAGTGCTTAATATAACTCTAGAATTATGTTATTACAATATTGGCTGCAATGTTTAATACAAATATGAAAACCAGAGAGCGCTGTGCACGTATAAACAAATCGTTACAGTTACCCGGGTTCTATTGCCTAACGTTAACAAACGTACAACAAAATAATAAACACATACAGCTGACAGCGACCTCATGTTACATTGTAAATGAAATTTTTTTCGAATCATATATATTCTAGATCCTTATAAATACCACAATCGATTTTAACTTGTTACTTTAAAAATTAGCAATATGTAACAAAATGTGTACGAACAAATTTTCCTATTTGTAGACCACAGTTTTGACACAACTAATCTGAAATACTTGAATAAGTCCTGCTTGGATGAGATAATTCCTAAAAAGTTATATGGTTCAAGGTTACAATTTGAGTACCACTTAAAAAGTGGCAGAAAGAACAGGTAAGCTTATACTATTTTGCTGTATATCATCCATTTAATATAAGACTTTTTTATTGTTTATAAGAAATTGTAACGACTAATTGTTGCCATCATCACCAACCTTTAGATAAAAATTTTTCACAAGCGAGTCTTAAAGTTGTGTACATACTGTATTTTAAAGTTAATTGTGAAAAAGACAATATCCAAGGTATTTTACTATATGATTGATTTTTGGTAAAAAAAAAAGTTTTAGAAAGTTTTTGAACTTTACAAGTTTAAAAAGTATAATATTTGAGTTTCAGCGTATAATGCTGATTTACTTTCAATTGGTTCTGTTTGCTATAAGACTCAGAATTTATATTCGGCCATTGAGTTATTGCTTTAAAGGGTTGTAGACGCAGGTCATAGAATAATTGCTCGCATTAATCCCCATTTATAATCTCGAAAGAGGTTAAATGAACATGTATTTAAATTAATACGAATTAATATAAAATAAAAAAATACTATTCATTTATTTTAATGAGTCAAGGTCACACACGTGGCTGTTAAATATATGGTAGCGCGTAACAGACTAAAATAAGGTTTGCTACAAGATAACACCAACTTATTTGGCTGCATGGAAACTTAAGTATATATATTACATTATTTTAATTTTCAAACTTGTAGAATTTTCTATTACAAATAGATTTTTGTACCAAAATTAATTACCATTATGATATTTGCGAATTGTTATTTCATTCATTCAGATGTAAAGGGTGGTTAAATTTTAAGGGTCGATGTTGCACACTTATTGTCAAGTTTTTTTCTGCATTTCATTTGACATTTCTCAATTTCAGACTAACTCAATTTGAACCATGGAAAGATACACAATCGAGCAAGGCGTTAAAGTTATTCAGGCTTATTATCAAAATGGGCGTTCAAATCAAAATGCATATCATGCACTTCGTGATTTTATCGGTCAATTTAATCGTCCAAATATGCGTACAATCGGAAAAATTGTGCAAAAATTTGAGCAAACCGGGTCTGTAGGAGATGTGACAACACCAGTGCATACTCGTGCAGCTCGTACTGCAAAAAATATTGTTGCTGTTCGCGATAGTGTGGCTGAAGAGCCGTCCACCTCAACTCGTCGTCGTGCCCAACAATTGCACCTCTCACGCTCGTCGTTGATGAACATTGTGCATAAAGACTTGCATTTACACGCTTACAAGATGCAATTGACTCAAGAACTAAAGCCTCTGGACCATTCCAAGCGTCGTGAATGGTCAGAATGGTGGCAAGAAATGGCAACAGTGGATGATCAATTTTCTAAGAAAATCATCTTCAGTGATGATGTACATTTTCACCTCCGTGGATTTGTCAATAAGCAGAATTGCCGCAATTGGGTGAATGATTAAAGAGTGATTGTCGAAAAACCAATGCACCCACAAAGAGAGACTGTTTGGTTCGGCTTATGGGCTGGCGGCATCATCGGGCCGTATTTTTTTCCCAAAATGAGGCCGGTCAGGTAGTTACTGTAAATTTGTTCGATATCGTGAGATGATAACAAACTTTTTATGGCCCGCATTGGAAGATGTGGATGTGGACGATATGTGGTTTAAACAGGACGGTGCCACTTGTCACACAGCTAACGAAAAAAAGGCTCTTTTGCGCGACAAATTCAATGGCCGTGTTATCTCACGTGGTGGCGATGTCAATTGGCCACCAAGATCATGTGATTTGGCACCGTTGGACTTCTTTCTTTGGGGTTATTTGAAAGAAAAGATGTACGTCGATAAGCCAGCAACAATACAAGAGCTAAAGGATGAGATAATTCCTCACATTAACGGCATAGAAACTCAGCGTCTTTGAAAATTTGGACCATCGGATGGAGGTGTGCCGCCGACCTCACGGCGGCCATTTGGCCGATATTTTGTTCCATACATAATTAAACCGTACTATATTATCATAATAAAAAGAAATTACAATAATTTCCTAAATAATTTGTGTTTTATTCAAAATCAACATAGGCCCTTAAAATTTATGAAAATCAAATTCTTAGCAAAGATTGGCTAAAGTACAAAATTGAACCCTTAGACATTTTCTCAGAGAACAACATAGTCTGTTGGATATAAATTGGTTAGATGTTTTTTATTTTGATTTTGAATGAAACCATACTGAATTAAAAGTATACGTCAAATCTCTTACGCTGCCATGTTGGTGATGACGATTAACTAAGCAACGAATCATCGCTTCAGAGGGCGAAATTCTGACGTTAAAATGTCGACGATATGCTCTTTGCGTTAAAATAATTGATCTCTGGTTTAAATAATAAAATTCTATTGTTCTGGTTCTCTGTTCAGTTGTGAACCTCTCCATTATAAATTCTCCAAGTGTTGTCTATATAATCTGAAAGAAAAAATAAATGGAATTAAATATAATAATCAAACTATTAATTCATGATCTTTACTGCAGGAATCAAAAATTTGAACCACTGATTTGTGGCATGTTGCACCTTAACGAATTTTATGTATTTTATGGTAATGTTTTTCATAAACTTTCGAATTTGATAACGTATATTGACGTATCATTTAAAATATTTCATGTACTTAATTTTAAGTATCCAGAAGATTGCAAAAATATATTTTTGAGTGTAGATTTTAAAAGTCGCGTTGCGATTATAGCCCGTGATGATAATAATAAAAACACCGCGTTATAGGAGATTTAACTGTATTCGTATAAAGAGAAAAATATTTGAGTTATAGTTCAATTTTCTTTTCATAAGAATTATCGCGGATTTTTTTTGTGTCGCAAATGAAAGAGAATGAAAGAGTTTGAAATAGAGAAGCAGATTGCCAGTATTAAGTGTATCACTTAATTTTCCCTTTCAAGGTCAAACAAAATATATTTTTATTTCTATTTCTGTTTTAATTTTTGGCGCAACGGTCCTTTTAAAAGGATATCAAATATGAGAGCGAAAAGCACGGTTATGTATGGATATTTCTGTGAATTTCTGTTAATTTTTTTCTTTATTTTATTGTTGTTTATGCTTAGTTATGTAACTTCGCAACGAGAAAGCATCAGTTGATGAAAGCTGTTCTTTGTGTTTTACTTGTTTATTAAGATCTTTGGAAAAGTGATCTTTTTAAATTGTTCGCAATAATATCAAAAATATGTAGGGAAATTATTTACATCTAGTTTAATTTTCTTTTTAGTTTATAAGAGTAACATCTTAGCTAAAAGGACAATGGCAACATATGTTATGCTACCCACTATTATAATTTTAATGAAATATTATTTATGTGTTTTTGCAATAAATCAAACAGAAAGGCGTTGAAACTTTGGAAAAACTTGATCAATGGAGTGATGATGAGATTTGTGGCACCATTTACATCTCACCACTCTACATCGAAAACACTAATATAGCGGATGAAGACAGTGGCGATGAAGATATAATGTGTTCCTCAACAATTTGACGTGCAAAGACAGAAATTAGTAGACCTGTGTCGGTTACGAATAGTGTTTTTCACGAAAGTTCCCGTTTCGTAATTGCAATACTACTGTCTTAACCTGTCTGAAATTATTTGGCGTTTGCTTATAAAATTTTAATTTAATTTTTGCAAGGTTAATAATGCGTTAAGGTAAATATATATATATATTAACAACTGATGTGATAATAACTACATCATGCCAACAAGTGCCATTACTAGGTGGTCTTATGTTTCATCTCATTTATAAAAATTTTTAATAAAATTTACTTTTTAAAGTAAACAATATCAAAAGTTTTAATTTAAAACTTGGCGAGAGTTCCCGGGATTCAGGGAATTTTATGCTTCAATCCCGTTTTCCCGGAAAATGAAAAAGTTCGGGAAAAGAAAAACACTAGTCTGAATGAAATGATCCGCTCCTTTTATTAAATCTTTTGCGGTCTTTCGTTCGCTCGTTCTTATGTTCCATTAGGATTTCATAATAAAAACAATTTGGCAATATTATTTATATGTTTTATTATATATCTTCCGGAAATTTGTAATAAATAATTTAAATTTATTTTTTGATGCTCGGTCTTTTCTATCCTTCATTTATGTGTTTCAACTGGAGCATTTAATAAATGACCGAACATATCGCTTTCAAAAATTAAACGAAAATGGTCAGTCACTAAAACGAACGATTTGCCACAGGTCTAGAAATTAGGGGTATGAAGATGTGACTGTGAGAAAGATGATGATAGTCATGTAAGTGGGTAGAGAATAACATTGTTACAATAGCCTCAAACAGCTGTGAAGTGCTGCCATCATTACCAGTATCTCGCTATTCGCGAAAGGCCAAGAAAATTATTACTATACAGCAACTAAAGCTTATCAAGAAGTATAATTATAACAGGGGCGGAGTTGACAAAGCCGATCAAAACATATATCTATTATGTTAAGAAACTCATAGATATTTAAGTTTCGTAATAAAAATTTAAGTTAAGTAGCAAAAATCTACTGTCTCTGCAGTGTGTCAACAATAAAAAAAAGAGAAATGTTGCAATTTGGAAATTGTTTTACGAGAACGCGTAATAACTCAGCTGAAATAAGTGTATTAAAGAGGTAAGATTTTCTTACATCAATAAGAGGGTACAACATGTGCAGTGCCGGTAAACTTTCTAGTATCGGTAGAGTTTCCCATTTGCAGTTTTGTTTTGTAGTAGTTGTCTAGTCTATTACTGTTTCATTTGTGTTTGATTATATTATAATAAATTCTGTGTTAATGTGCAAAAATCAGTCACGTCGCTTAATGTACTCGTATAAAATTGTTTTGCTGTCGAAATTATTGGTAACTCTATAAATTTATTTCTGAGGTTAAATAATAGTAGGGCGATATATTCTGCACTTAACGAATGTCCCTATTATGGTGCACAACTCGACTCATTTGAGTTGCAATTGAAACAACTGTTGTAATTTTTTTAGGTTTTTGTCTACCGCATTAACGCCAAGTTGTAAGCGGTAATACACAAAAAGGTTTTAATATCAAAATTTAAGCTAAAGTAGAGCTGAGTTGTAAACCATAATAGGGGCAGAAACCTCAACGAAAACAATATTATTTGTTGGCATCAAATTAGTTTTATAAGAAAAACTTTTTATCCATAATAACAAGTTTCCCTTATGACCACAAAATTATTAATTAAAACAAAAATATACTCTGCATGAATGTTTTATATTTAATTCACATCATGCATATTAAGTTGAGGGTTCGTTAGAAAGCCTAGAGCCTAGTAGCCACAAGTCTGTAATCAAATATAACGATTTAGTGGATATCATTTTTAATACGTAAATATAAAAAATGTTAAAATAATTTTTTTGCTACAGAAATCGGTACAATTTGTTTTGTTATTTTAAATCCGATTTTCTTTTTGTTTGTTTACAAAATAAATTTAAGCAATAAAAATGATTTAATTGTATTTTTGTTTACATGTGTAATATTCCATCATATTTTGATTGTATCGATATGCTGTTGACAAATCCATGGTTGTGTTGAGTTGTTTTTTTTTTTTTGTTGAAACAAATTTAAACGATAAATTTTTGGTGGACACTAACTGATTTTTTAATTTGGTTTTGTTATTGCAATATTTTTGCCAAAACTAAAATTGAATATAGCAAATTGGTATGTAATAATTTAAAAGAAAAAAATTGGCTTTATTTGCTTTTAATTATTTACTATTTTTTTTTACTATTGTGAATCTCATATATATTACATGCATTTGAGAACACGTTGAAATACAAAATTAATCCTCGTTTGTATTTACGATTTTTTATTATTTATTTATACAAATTATTATTATTATTTTATTTTTTTTTTTCATCACAAAAACACTTTTATTAATTGTTGAAAGACATTTTAAATGGCTGTATTCCATTATATTTTATTTGTTTTGATATATATATTCCTTTCTTATTGATTTGTATCTATTATTATATTAATTTTGTATAATATTTTTTTTTTGTTTTAAATTATGATTTCGTGAGCACGTGACTTAGTTTGTTGAGTTAGTCCGAATTAGTTGTCTGTTTAATATCGGGGAATTTATTGTGCGGCAGAACTACTGCCATGCAACACATTAAAACACGGGTTATTGCGGTTGCACAACGACCGGAATTTCATATGCGACATTTTTTTTCATTTTGTTTTGTTCTAAAAATGTATTTAATACATGTGTAAAAAATATGTCTGCGTATACATGTGGTTTTGTGTTGTAGGTTGGAATTCTGCTTAAAATATCAACTTGAAAGATAAAATCAGGTTTCCAACAAAGGTTTACCGCAAACTTTGTAACTAACGAATTCCTGTGTACGTGTTTATACATACATGTATGTGTGTATGTGTTCCACTAAAGATATTGTGATACGTGTAAGTACATATGTAAGTAATATCATGTATATTGCACATATTAATACACTTCTTTGGGTAGATTGCTGTTGACTATGTTCTGGTTTCGCATCAAATTTCACGCCGCCACTTTTGCTTTGTAATATGTGTCAACAAATCAGTGGGCAGATAACGAACCGTGCATCTACTACCAGTTAGCCAACCAACCAACAACCAATGTTGGATGATAACGCAAATTTTTATTTATTTTATTTTCATTTTATTTTTAAAACAACACCTGAGAGTAAGCAGTCCCAAAGCATCCACATTATCAACAAGACATACACAATTGCGCGCGCGTCTTCATTAAGTCTCAAATTGTTTACCATTTAGACCAACTCAATAAAATGATTGTTAAAATCGTTTTGCAAATTTAACGCTTCTTGGATAACAATTATTACCAAACAAACAAATAAATAGTAAAAGAATGAAAAAAAAACAACAAAAATAAAAAATAATAGCAAAAATATTTAAAAATTATTTGTGACCAAAAGAGAAATGTGTATTCTCCTTGACTTCACACAACAAAACAAATCTATAACTAATGCCATGTGAAGAGACCAAAATGCTCAGATATATTTACAGACTGTTAATAATACAAAACCATAGATAAACATGTTTTGAGTGTATGCGTAATATGTGTGTGTGAATTTATAAGCCATTTAGGAATAACGACTTTCACAGTAGAATAAAATAACAACCGAGACAAGGCAACAGTGATGCTGTGTCTGTCTATATGTGACTAATATTTGTGCAATTGGCGTTATAGTACACCAAGATGCTTATTATAAAATTACACACACGCAGCCCTACAAATCACAGCATTGAATGAAGATAGCGATGACGATGGTGTCTTTCTGTGTTCGTTGTCTACTAACTAACGGTGGTGTGTTGTAATTGAGTGAGTAAGTAAGTGTGGATGCCAGTATTCATCTTATGTTCACTGTAATAATGACCGCCCAACCGCATTTGCGCGCAACAAATACTTTGGCGACAAACACAATTAAATGAACCAATAAAGACAATCCCCGCAAAAGGAAATGTTAACAGAAACAAAAAACGAATAACAAAACCAAACAAAAAACATACAGTATTTGCCAGGAGCTAGAAAAAAAAACTATATTTTCCTAAAAAAAAACGCTAGAAAAGGCTCAATCACGCCAAAAAAAAAAATAAGCTAGAAAAAAAGTTAAAAAGCTGCAGCTTAAAATTCAAAATTTTCTTAATTCTTTATAATGTTTATAAAAACACACAAAAAACATGATATATCAAACTCTAAAAAAAATAATGTCGTTTTCCACATGGCTTTAAATACTTATAAGCGAATTCAATTATTTTTCAACATCAATGTTAAAAATAATATTTAAAATTTCTTTAAGTAACCATTTATTTTTTGATTTTTAATGCGATTTCTATTCTGATATTTTGCTTGGTTTATCGTAAGCAAAAGTGAGCAACCTCAGAATTACGAAACGGTAGTACTAGATAACTAAATACTAAATAGTTTAATTAATTAATCAATTAGGAATATAGTGCATTTTCATTTTACAAATTAGCAAGCAAATACTTTTCTTTACTAACGAAATTACCTTCGTTCGACCAATTTATCAATTTACATATCAAAGTTTTATCGAAAATATTACTTTAGCCAATTTGGTTTATGTATGACTTGTTTCCATTTTTCAAAAAAAAAGGCTATTTAAGGCTATTTTGAAAAACAAAAAAGGCTAGGAAAAAAGCTAGAGGCTAAATCATAAATTTTGAGACCAAATGCAAGAAAAAAGACTAAATCTAGCCTTAATAAAGCTTATATGGCAACGCTGGTCTGTGCAAACAACAAAAATCACAAATTCATTAGTATTTAGTTTATCATTTAAAAAGGGACATGTACGATAATTTGAAACAGATTTTTTTTCAATGATTTTAGTGTTTGTCTGTCCATGAGCTTATCTTTTACTGTTTGTATTGTTAGTTTATGTCTTATTAAAATTACAATTTATAATCACTATTAATAAATATTAAAAAATAAATAAGAAAAATTAGTCTTTTTCAGTGCTTATATCCGATTATGTTGGTGTGCCAAATGTATTATTTTCTATAAAAAAAATTTTAAAATTCTTTATTTAGTACAATAAGTACTAAGTAATGAAATAAAATAAAATATTTTTGTTCATTTATAAAATGTTTGTTGGGATATATTGTTTATTTGATGTAATGAATAATTTTGTTTTTTATTTTCATCTTTGAATTTTTTTAAACTTTTTGTTTGCCTATTGACTCAATTCTCATATAATCAATTTCAATAATTAAACGTTTTACCAGCAATTTAACGAAACTTGGGAGTAGTGCACTGAGGATGCAAAGTAGCGTATTTGATGAAATGGTCCATAGGGATATTAAGAGTTATGTAGATACTTATTGTTGGTTGATTGATTTACGTAGCGGTCTAACAGCCTTCAATTAGAATCGCAAGATTCCATTTTGAACCACCTACTCGCTAAGACTACATAATTATAAAGTGACCGAGATCCGCCCCGTGACATTAAGATATCTGAAAAAATCCCCTAGCCCTACTCCCGATATCTCAGGTAGTCCGTCCATCACATGTGCACCGAAAAATCTGTGTCTCGAAAATATAAGAGCCGGACATTCGCAGAGAAGGTGAAACATTGTCTCCTTTGTCTCAAGTGCCCGGCAGCTGCTGCCACTCCCAGTCCCAGGGTGCTGGCTTGCCGATCGTCCTGTGACAAGCTATTACAGCCACATAGTACTTATTATACTAAACAATTTTTTTTTTTAATTTTTCATGATTATCGTAAATAATTTTTTCCCTTGTTTTGTTAACTTTTTTGCTTTAATCTGTTCACTTACTTTTTGCTGGCGGACACAAGTATTTTTGTTTATTTTTTTCTTAAAATTTAATTTATCAAGCAGAATTTAGTAATTTTTTAACAAAAGAATTAAAAAGTGGTTGTCCACCTATAAAAAATTCATTTATTTTCTTATAAAATCGTTTATCCACAGAAGTTAACAACAAGAACCATTCGTAAATTGCTTCAATAAAAAAAATTTATTTTTTGCTCTTAAAATCTTATAAAATTACAGAAATTTTTTATTTATATGCACTGGCCAATGAAAACTGCTTAACAATAAAAGTTGACACCTTTATTACAAGAACCATTCGTAAATTACAAAAATGTATTGTTTTGCTATTGAAAACTTAGAAAATTTAATAAATTCTTCTTTATTATACATTCACTCTGCACTGATAACGTGTACAAAATCTCACGTGAGATTCGCGATAGCAATTTTCCCTTCGAGGGGAATGAAAATTTTGGGGGAACAACAATTTCACTGTTATTCATGATAGGGGTGAATGCATTTTGCACAGCAACATAATTGGCATTAAGCACCAAAAAAGATACATTTTTATTAAGCTTTTAAATTCCAAATAATTTACTATTGTTGTAAATAATAATATGACAAACACATACATATGTATAATCTATACATATAAAAGAGTAAAGTTACTGACTGACTGACTTTTCATCATCGCTCAGCCCAAACGGCTAAAGCGAGGGACTTGAAATACGGTAGGCAAGTTCCTGTCCTAATGTGTAGGATGAATAAGATGGGATTTTTGGAAATTCAAAAACTAAGTGGGTAAAAAAGGGTAAAATCCAACTTCTTATATCTCCGGAACTATTACAGATAGAACTAAAGTTAAACTTCCAAATATTCTACTAAAAAAATAAGAGATAGGTATTTAGTATTTGCGGGATAAAAAAGTTAAAAACTAATCTTGATACGTTTTTTAACTCCATTTATCTTTCAAAGTAACAATCGCGACATAAAAAAATAAAATTTTATTATTTTCTGTTTAAAAAGGTGTCCAATGTATTTTGACATTTTTTTAAAATTCGATAAGAGGTAAAATATGTACCCCTTTTTACTACTATTTCTAAATTTGTACCTTTATGTAAATTAATGCAGCATATAAAAAATTTATTATTAATTTTTAGCACCCAATAAAAATGAATGGCAAAAAAATTTTTTCAAGGGAGATAAAAAGCACCAAAAGGGAGAAATATAATTTGTAGTTTATATTTAAACAAGTTTAGTGGTACTTTTTATGTTAAGTGCAAACTTAGAGCTATGACAGTAGAATTAAATAGTATCGAATGAAATAAGGAATCATAAAACGAACATTATGGTGCATTTTATTGATTTTAATGGTACTCTTTGATTTTTAAAGAAAACGAACCTAGAAGTGCAATGTTAGGCTGAAACGGTCCTAAGCAAAGTGAAAAATCATTAAATTTACCAATGGTACTTTTTATTATTTTTTGGTACTTTTTGATATTTTATTATTAACGAACAAATTGAAAAAATCAACAAGGGGACACTATGGTACGTTTTATTCATTTTAATGATACTGTCTGACTTTGTAATGAAAATGAACTTAGAAGTACGATATTGGAGTCAAAAGATCCTGAGTAAACTAAAACAATTATTAGAAGACATATGGTACTTATTATTAATTTTTTTATTATTTAATTAATCTAAAAGTACGAGATTTGGCTCAAATGGTCTGAAGCAAGGTGGAAAACTATAGATGGCACATAATGGTACTTTTTATTGATTTTGTTAGACTTTTTGCAATTTTCATACTAACAACCCTAGAACTTTGAAAATGCTCTTGAGCAAAGTAAAAAATCATTCAGAGGCTAAATAGTACTTTTTATTGATTTAAATGCTACGTTTTGATTTTTTAACATTAACGAATTTAGATCTATCAAACCAAGGTCAAACAGTGCTCAGTAAATAGAAAAATCAATAAACTGACAAAATGGTACTTATTCTATATTTTAATGATATATCTGATTTTATTTGTATTAAAAAACCTAGAACTGAGATTAAATGGTCTTCATCGGAATAATAAAATATAAAAAAGACAGTATTGTAGTTCGTTAACGAAGTACCGAGTTAAATGCTAGTTATAATTATAACAATAATAATAATTATTACCTTATGGGTAAATGATAATAAAAAAGGAAAAGGAAAAACTTACGAACCTATATCTTACCTATATATATGTTAAATTTTTCACCACACTTCGACTTTCGAGAACGTAAATTCATATCAATGAAAGTATACGGGCATAATATACACTAAAGGGCTGCATAAGTATATTTTAAATGGATTACAAGAACTTTTAATTATAAAATAACTATTACACATGTTTTTAATGATGTGTCGTTTTCAAGTATGCTTGTGCCCCAAAGACAAAATATGGTTGAATATGCTTACCATAAACATAGTTTGTTAATTGGAAGCATTTATAAATTACTATGATCACGACAAACATGTGTCTACTTGTTATTAACCATACTATGTTTACCGTCCTCTACCTAAGGTAAGAGCAAACTTAGAATGACCATTAAATAGCGACATTGGATTTCACAATGTGAAGATGGAAACATCTAAGAATGGGAATACATGTCGACGTACGTACGATTGGTTCTTTTGGAACTTAGTAGAACTCTAACTTGAGCACAGTAGGGTAGAATGAACGGCGAAGTAATATTTTCACGTTGCGGTGTATTTTAGTACGAGCTCAATCGTGCATATGCAGTGTTCCGCGATGTTCATTGGGTATCTATGCAGATTACACACCCCTTGCCTGTTATGCAAAAAAATACTATATTTACCGTCATAGATATGATTGAATTCATTCATAAATATGTTTATAGCAAACATGGATGGCTGTCATAGAATCCAATGTTGTCGGTATTGGATTTGAAACCGACAAAAAACTAGAATTTTTGTCGGGTTTAGGTGTCACAGAAACCAATGTTATCGGTTTTGTATTGGATTCAAACCAATCAGTTGACAGTTGTTGGTTTGTTTAATTTCAAATAAAGCAAGTGACTAAAACGGACTTTTGTCATTAAAAATTCACCTGCAGTTAGATATTTAGTACAAATTTAAGTAAATTAATATTAATTCTACAAAAATAAATTTTTATTCATAATTTTTTTTTCTACCAAAAAAAAAAAATAGCACTTAAAACTCAATAATTATGCATTTTATAGAAAAATATCGCCAACTGTATGATCTCTCTGACAACAGTTGGCTGAATCAATAAAAAGCGCAGGTTCACGGCAAAAAGATGTAAACGGAAAGCTTCTTTATTTAACCGGTAATTTATGAATATTCTTTTTTACTTTCTGTGAGCGTTCTTCTTTTAACAATAAAAATCCTACAACTGCAAAGTCATTTAATTTCACTACTTATTTCACTGACACTAATTATATTAAATATTTTTTATTTTTTTTAATTTTTTTTTTATTTTTATTTAAACGAAAACACTACGATTTATCAAAATTGTTATCAAACATTTACATAAACAATTTCATACAAATAAGCTAATGTATAGAACAACTGATTCGAACATCGGTTTTATTTGTCTTCGAAAATAACAAAAACGACTTGGTTTCATGACACCAAATGAAAACAAATATTGGTTTGAAAAACCGACAATTAGCAAAATCGACTTTGATTCTATGACAGCCCTGGTAGTTTCGGGGCTATCTCAGAAACTAATTTTGTCGCTATTGGTTTTGAAAACGACAAAGCAAAAAAATTTCTTGGGTATCATGAAATCCAATGTTATCAGTTTTATGTTCGAATTATAAAATTGTCAGATTTAAGTGTTACAGGAACTAATTTATTTAATTAATTATTTACTAGCCTATGGAACATTTTCCTTACAGATATTTATAATATCGAGTAATTTAAATTGTTATGATATAAAAGAACTATAAAATAAAACAAAAATTATAAAGAAACAAAGATACACAGCAATACAAATACTAAATAAATTATGAATTTAGAAAATCAATTATTAAATTTTTTATAACATTAAGACTCGCATAATAATTAATGAATCTACACAGTCAGTTAAATGTGTTGCACATTCTTCTGAACGAAATCGATAGCGGTACATAATAACGAGATAATCGCTGTCGCACATTGAATGATATTTTATGTAATGTTGTAGGTTTTGTTATTGGAAATAAAACAAGCAGTATACAGCAGTCGCTTTTCATTGATGGCCTTTAGATTATGTTGAAAATGTAAGCTGCATAATCATTGGGATTTTTTGTTGAAGAATACCCAGTATTCCTTGCTAAACAAGCATATAATTCTAAACTCTACATATTGTATTTTTACCTGGATTTATTGTTAAGTCTTCACTGACAGGATCCTTTGGCTAAGAATCATATCGAAGCTGCTAGCTACAACAATGGTAATAAAAAAGTACTACTAGAAAAAAAACTACTTAATAAGTGACTACATATTTGCAACGCATCTTTATATTTATAAAAATATACGCCCAATGTAAAAAATGAAGTTAGCTGTCTCTGCACAGTAAAAATTTTAGTTTAATTTTAACACTTAGTGGTATTTATTCTAAACAATAATGGTGTTAAATTTTTAATTAATTCCGAAATGGTTTATATATGAAACCATCTTGGTATAAATGCAATACTTTAAGACATTA
The DNA here is from genome assembly GCA_947397855.1 of Thelaira solivaga. Taxonomy (NCBI): domain Eukaryota; kingdom Metazoa; phylum Arthropoda; class Insecta; order Diptera; family Tachinidae; genus Thelaira; species Thelaira solivaga. The sequence goes on from OX377615.1 coordinate 15,410,816, forward strand.
AAATAACACCTTAAAATTTTTTCATTAAAAAAAGTATGTATTCCTGATAGTTTATATTTAACACCAAAATAAGAATCAGATAAGTTTTCGCTCTATTTTTATACTTTCGGTTTTACTTTAACACCTGAAAAGAAATAAATTCTCTCTGAAAATAAAAATGCTCTTTAAAGTTAAAATGAAACACCTAAATTAAGAATAAAAGAATCCATTTAAATCCAATTCGGCATAAAAACAACACCTTAATAAGAATTAAATTCTCTCTTCCTCTCACCAAAATCACATTTAATACCAACAAAAGTATTCAAATTAAACTTTTTAAAAACCATATGATCTAACAAGAAGAAGAGCAAATTTATTCATGCCAGATACTGCGTAGAATACATAAAAGGGGAATGTTTTTGAAAGTAAAAAGTGGTGGAAAAATTTTTTTTCTCAAAATTTCGAGTCCAATCAGTGAGGACTTTACTCCAAGTGGAATAATATCTTCAAGTAAGAGTTCATTTATACTAATTGTGACAAATTAAAATTTATTTCTTTAACTTTAGTTATTAACAACTTAAAATTGGATGTGGTAGACAAAGAATTGAAATTGAAAGATTGGGACGGTGCGGATATTAATTTGGAAGAACTGCCCGAAATTTTGTCTTAGTACAGATATTGTAGTTGTTTCTCTATCGAATTTTGTGTCAATGGAAAATTAGCAAAATATAGTACGATACTACCAGGGTAAGTAAAAAGTTGTTTGTTTCTTTTTGCTTCACTTTTAAACAACTATTTATTTGCAGGAGGGAGAATCTTATCTTAAAAATGGTAACTTCTCTACAATTTTAAGCGAATACTCGGAAAAAAACTTTAAGTGATAGTTCTCGACGCTATTTGGTAACTCAATCGATCCACTTCTTGTGCCAAAAGTGTGGTAATTATCCAAGTTGTGAGGCCAAATCGCCTTAGCTGAGGCTATTATTGATTTATTTCCAGTATATAAAATTTAAAACAGCAACTGCGGTGCCATTGTAGGTGTAAGTGCGGTAGCATTGTAAATAAAAAAAGTAGTTTCATTTGTCTAATTGTATTAGGATCTATTTTTTAACCCAGAGACTAATTCTGGTTATTTAGTTGCAAAGTTGAAAAACTTTAACTCAAAAAGACGCAAGCTCGATACAACAACGGTGAAAACAAACAAAAGACTCAAAGCAGTAACAGTGGTGCCAGCGACGAAATTATTAGTGAAAAAGATCAAAACTGTTTAGTTACTAAGCAACTTGATATTATTAAAGAAAAGCTGCAGCAAACATTGAAGGGGCGAATACAATTTTGTACTGGCGAAGTAAACGTTTTACAGGCCTTTCCCATATTTGTGTTTGATTCTACACTGGTAATATATACCGCATAAATATTAAAATTTTTTATATAATTTAATATTTATTTTTATTTTTATTTATTATTACTAACAGTTTAATTACAAATTAAGTGTTAGTATTTAAAGAGCAATAGCATCATAGGCCTTCAGCTCTTATATAATTTAATAATTCTAACTATTTATTCTGAACTATTTAATAATTGCGACAAATATAAATTTTTTGTTGGCCAAGTTGCAACTCAGGCTGGTGGGTAAAGCCTAGAAGGCTTAGATAAGTGATTTTCTGATGTGTTAACATTTTTGACCACTTTAAAGCTGCTTCTTTCGACCGCTGCTGGTCGCGATACAAAAAGAGCTAATATTGATAAGTCAGTGAATAGTTTTATAACTTTTGAAGAGGTAATTTTGAAAAAAAAGTATATCAATATTATTATTGATGGAAAACCTTTTATAAATAAAAAGAGTTTTCTTTATATAAAAATATTATAACTATTTTATTGAAAAACTCAAAAGCGATTAATAAAAAATTATTACAATTTTAATTTCAATAAGAAAAATTTCTCAAAGCCTATTAATATATATGTTGAATTATTTAAAATACTTTCTTACAAAGTATATTTCCAACACTCCTCCTCAACATGTATATATTATAAAATGATATCATTATTTTAAATTCAATAAATTGACAAATTTATTATGTTCACTCTTGGATAAATTTTTAGTAAATATATCTGCAATCATTTCTTCCGTTGGGCAATATTTCAAGCATATTTCTTCATTATTAACGACTTCTCTTATATGGTGATATTTTATGTCTATATGCTTACTGCGATTGTGAAAAACTGGATTTGTTGCTAATTTTAAAGCTCCTTGGTTATCGACATTTAACTCCATACTTTCCTTATTTAAGAAACCAAGTTCTTGAAATAATGTTCTCAAATATACAGCCTCTTTTGATGCGTTTGAAACGGACATATATTCTGCTTCTGTGCTGCTTAAAGCTGTTGTTGGTTGTTTTTTCGACTCCCAAGATATTGCACAATTTCCAAGGTAAAATACGTACCCAGAATATGACTCCCTGTCTGTTGTACAACTACCCCAATCTGCATCTGCATAACCGACCAGATGCTGATTTCCTTTACAAAATTTTAATTTTAAATTTTGAGTTCCTTTCAGATATCGAAGAATTTGTTTTGAAGCTTGAAAATGTTCTCTATGTGGATTAATATTCCTTTGAGCTAATTTATTAACGGAATGTAATATATCCGGTCTTGTTGTTAATGCCAAATATAAAAGACCTCCAATAAGTGATTGGTATAAAGTGCTATCAACTTTTTCACACTCGTCATCACACTTTATTTTAAAATTTGGATCTAAAGGTACTGATGATGGCTTACAATTTTCCATATTATATTGACATAGTAAATCTTTAATATAAACTTCTTGACTTAATTCAATATCTCCAATTTCACCAATACGTTCAACCTTCATTCCCAAAAAATGTTCAAGTAAACCTTTGTCTGTTACCTCAAACTCCTTACTTATTTCGGATTTAAATTTCAAAATTTCCATTTTATTTTGACATCCAACAATTATATCATCTACATAAACTGCAACTATAATCAAATGCTCATTTTGTGCTTTCTTATATAAACAAGGCTCATTTATGCAGCTTTTAAATCCCATTTTGCGTAAAACTTCATTTAATTTAGAATTCCATTCCCTGCCTGCTTGCTTCAAGCCATATATAGATTTATGGAGACGTAAAACTTTATTAGGATATGTTTCACTCTCAAAACCTTTTGGTTGTTACATATATATCTCCTCGTGTAAGTTTCCGTTTAGATATGCTGAAATCACATCCAACTGATGTAAATGCATCTTTTGCTCAACAGCTAATGCTATAATCATTCTTATTGTTTCATATCTTATAACAGGTGAAAATGTTTCTTTATAGTTAATACCGTAACTTTGACCACAGCCTTTAGCTACCAGTCTTGCTTTAAATCTTTTAATTTTACCTTCTTTGTTTTTCTTTAAAGAATATACCCATTTATTTTTAATAATTTTTTGACCTTTTGGTAATTCTTCTAGTGACCAAGTTTCTTTCTTTTTTAACGTATCTATTTCTTTAACCATTGCTTCTTTCCATTCTTCACTGTTTGAACTGGTTAATGTTTCTTGAAAAGTTCTTGGAACTTGTTCCTCCACTGCATTATTCAGCTGTTGTGGAATTTTTCTAGGACGACCTGGCTTGCCATTTCGAAAAATTTTGGGTCTTCCTGGACCGCGCTTAGTAGTTCCATTCGAAATCATAACTTCATCAAGTGAACTATCGCTATGTATATTTTCAGTCTCAAAATATTCTAAATCTTCTACATCACTACATAAATTTTGATTCTGCACATTATTTGTTTGTTTCTATTCTTTAGTGTTATCATTATTTAAAATTTCATCAAAATTAATGAATTGATTGTTTTTATCTTTATTTTCTACAATGGGTAATTTATGTTCATTGAACAATGCTTTGCGACGTTCAATAATTTTGCAATTAATTTTGTCATATAACCGATATGCTTTAGATACATTCGAATATCCTACCATTACCATATTTGAACTTTTGGATTCGAATTTTCCTTTCTTTTCATTAAGAACAACTACATTTGAACCAAAAATTTTCAAATGATTAACAAATGGTTTATGTCCCTTCCATATTTCATAGGGTATTTTTCCATCTAAAGATTTTGTTGGAGATCTATTACGAAGATACACCGCTGTTGCCACTGCTTCAGCCCAAAGATTTTGGGGTAAACCAGAATCTATTAACATACAACGCGCCGTTTCTACTATGGTTCGATTAACCCTTTCTGCTACGCCATTCTGTTGTGGTGTATGCGGAACAGTAAGTTGACGCTGTATTCCACATTGTTCTAAATACTGATTAAATTCCTTACTAACATATTCTCCACCATTATCACTGCGAAGTGATTTTATTTTACAATTTGTTTGACGTTCTGCCATTTCTTTAAAATGTCTAAATTTTTGAAAAACCTCGCTTTTATATTTTAAAAAATATATAAAAATGTTTCTGGACTTATCATCTATAAATGTCAGAAAATATTTTGAACCTCCAACAGATAAAAAATTACCATTTAGATCTGAAGAATACAAAACATCTTTCAATTCAATTTTAATATTATTTATAACAAAATTCACAGTTCCAATCCCTTCAGCTACAATAGATTTTTTATTTGCTAACATGATGATATCACTACATTTACCCATTTTAGAAAACAAATTGCGATTTCCACACATATGACTTGTAGCTCCACTGTCAATGTACCAGGATTTTGATATAATTACATCTTCATTTCTCGCCATTGCTATTAAAGAATAAGATTTTGCACAATCTCGTTTGGATTTGCACTTATTTGCATAATGACCTTTTTTACCACATATGAAACAATTCCCTTTTATTTTTGAGTTTTCCGTATTGTTATTATTATTACTCCTTTATCGAAAATACTTTTTGGTAACACCAAAAGCCTGTTGTACTAAAAAAGGATTATTTTATTGGTTTTTACGATCATGCTCTTCTAAAAGTTTTATTTTTAGCGTTTCTATAGTAGGTAAGGCATCCCTTGTCTCTATTGCCACGACAAAATTTTCATATTCCTTCGGTAGACTTGATAATAATATTATGACCAGTAATTCATCTTTTCCGTTATATTACAAAAAATATTTAAATATTCTGCCATATCTTTGCTGTCCTTCATGTCTAAACTCAATAGTTTTTTGTACAAAGATACTTTCTGCATTGGACCACTTGCTTTAAATACTTCTTTAAGGTTATTCCAGGCTTCTTTGGAACTCTTATTATTTTTTATTGTATTTAGCTCGGTTGATTTTATGCTCAACAAAATTGTTGTTAGAGCCTTTTCGTCGTTATGTTCCCATTCCAAAATTTTATCGGCACTCCAAGTTGAATCACTTTCTTCATCCCCATTCACATATTTCCAATAACCAGAATGAATTAATATGCTTTTCATGTGAATTCTCCATGTCTGGTAATTCTTTTCATTGAGTTTTTCTATTTGATACAATGAAGAAGATGCCATCTTCAAAAATCACAATTCCGTTATATTTATTTTTAACAGTTATTTATCCCAAACAGTATGTCTGGGCCCATAACCTGATGGAAAACCTTTTATAAATAAAAAGAGTTTTCTTTTTATAAAAATATTATAACTATTTTATTGAAAAACTCAAAAGCGATTAATAAAAAATTATTACAATTTTAATTTCAATAAGAAAAATTTCTCAAAGCCTATTAATATATATGTTGAATTATTTAAAATACTTTCTTACAAAGTATATTTCCAACAATTATTTAGCTGATTATCTGTTTTCTAGCTACACACTCCGTTAGAAGAGTATAAATTAGGATCTCTCCAGTCCACTATTATTGCCGTTAGAGAAAAAAAATCTTCTATATCCCAATATTTTATAAGTTTTGATAGAAAATGTATTAACGTACCTCTTGAATTTAATTTTATTCAGGTATTTGATCTTTATTCTAAGTCTTTGTACGTGTTCAACATTGAATTTGACATAACTTTGGCCAATTTTTTGCGTCATTAACTAAAGAAAATACTTATTAATACCTAATGTTCTAGAGCAGTAAGTAAATTGTAATAACATGAATAAAACAAACATATACTCGTAAGTTCAAATTAAAAACAAATTATTTTATTTAATTTAGGTGGAATATTCTATAAAAAAGGGTATTAAATTTATCCCTGTTTGGATTAAGGGCAGTACCCAATATGGCATACAATTAGGTGTTAAATGTACACCAATTTATAAATAAAATGTATTCCAGATGGTGTTAATCTTATTCTTATGGGAATTAAAATAATACTTTTTACTTATTAAATTTAAGTATTTTGGTGTTAGAGTTAAACCAAAAAAAGAATTAAATATAATAAATTTATGTGTTAATTTTATGCTCTGAAAGTAGAGAGCACAAATTCTCTTTCTCTCAATTTTTTCAATTGTATACCGCAATGGTGTAAAGTTAATTCTTTTGTGTCTTTGTTATATATATATACGAGTACACACCGGCTCGGTGTTAAATTTAAACCAAAAATTTTTACTGTGTGGTAGCTTGAGTTTCTTCAAATTTTTCTTGTCACATATAACTTTTTGTCACGCTCTAATGGCAGAGGTCATTTTACTTAAATAAATAGTTATTTTGTCGACATTTTATTTTAGCAAAATACAATGTTTTTTAATAATATTTGCACGATAATCTAACAATTTATTAAATTTTCTACCAAAAATATTATATTAAAACATTTAAATAAATAGACAAATTTGTAAACCACTGATTCGAACATCGGTTTTATTCAACTTCGAAAAAAGCAAAACCAATACATTTTTATTACACTTAATGAAACCAATATTCATTTTAAAATCCGATAAAAAGCAAAATCGACTTAGATTCTATGAGAGAATCAAAAATAAATTGTTTTCTATTTTTTCTCTTCCGCAACCATTTAAATAAAGTGATTTTAAAACAAAAATTTAATCGTTTATGAACTTTGTGGCTGAAGTGATTGGGAAGCAAATTAATGTTTTTAACTGCATATGACCCAGTTTGAATCCTGGTAGAGTCAAATAAATAAAAAAAATATCAAACTATCCGTACATTGTAATAAATAAATATAAATTAATAGAAACGAAAAAATCAATAGAATAAAAAATTTTTATACACACATAAAAACTTTATTTTAAAATAGTTAAGTCAAAAAGGTATATAAAAAATTAAAGTAAACATTTTTTTTTATAAAAATTTTGTCTAAACAGCATATTAAATTATTTGAAATCATAAAGAGTAACCAAAGTTATGAACAAAATCGTGGGTCTAAAAATAGGCTTGGCCGTTTAAACAGTATATGGCGACCTTCCTTGGAGTATGGAGACTATATGTATCATCAGACAAATCCGTTGGGAAATAAAAAATTTGTATAGAGAACAAACAAACAGAATTTTATTTATATACCTAGTTAATTTTAAAAATGTAAAAAGTGGTTATTGTAACATAACAATAATAGTTGGAAATATGGTATCGCGAAGTTTTTTGTAGATATTGATATGTTCTTTAATATTGTATAACATACTTTTGTTCTATCATCAATAGTTTCCGCATCGCATGCGACGAAAAACGTTTTAGGCCCTTTTTTTACACCTTGGGTTACGTTACTTAAGTTTTAGTACGGATCCCAAATCTTCTCTAGCAATAAATATAGCCTATATTACTTAGGGTGAATGTAGCTTTCCAATGGTGAAAAAATTTTTGAAATCGGCACAGTAATTTTTGAGTTTATTAATTACAAACATACACATACACAAAAATACAAATTTTTTCTCTTTATAATATTAGTACAGATATGCTTTCTCTCTTAGTATTTATTGTACTATGTAAACAATTTTTTGTTACATTTCCATGAGAACATCATGCAAAATAATTCATTTTTCAAACCAACATTATTGGAATTAAGCACAAAAAAAAATTAAATTTTGTTTATTGGGTAAAAAAAAAATAAAACAAAAAAAATTTGGGTCTGACTCGGATTTGAACCTCGACATCTGCAATTAAGAGATATTCTTAATATCGACCTATGAACGCCAAAAAAAACTTAACCAACAGCACATTAGATTTTCGGTTTTTTATAAAAATCACGAGAATGTGAATATTTGCATCACTTTTCAAAATTTCATAGGCATAGCAAAAATATAATTATATTTCCCTAATTTTTACTTATCAACGACAATTGTTTCAATTAATAGCTTTACCAACAATTTTTCCTAATAAAACAAGCACTTCTGCAGATGTTGCAGAGGACACTTTGGAAAAAGCCCAATTATGAATAAGTTACTTATTTCAGTTAGATGAACGCGATTTGAAATAGAGAGTTGAGTGTATTATTTAACCAAAAATTACTTTTTATAAATATAAACTCTCTGTTATTCTTATTTGTTTATGTTATAAAAACAAAACTGTTCACTACTGGTACATGCCGAAATCAGGATTGTTTACCCTATATTGAGTTTGAAACGTTCTAAAATCTAATCAACATTGAAAATTCACTAATTGGTTGCAGCGTTTTTTGAGTAGGTATTTATTTTGGGTAGATTTTACAGTTTTCTAATTAATTAAAATTAAACTTGTACCAGTAAATACATGCATATTTGTTATTTCGATATTTGATTTAATAGATATGTAAGTACACATGTATGTATGTTATAAATGCAATCACTCATAATTGTTATTTGTATTCCAAATATCAAAAATGTAGCTATATAATTTGTATATGCACTGTGTGTACTGAATGCTAACCGAATAGGTATACATATATGTAACAACAACAATGTTTTACATACTACAAACATACATATAAAGCGTCGATTTATCATATGCTATGCATCTTTATGTTGCTAACATTTGCACAGCATTATTCTCATATACATACTAAATGCTACAGATGTTCACATATATTGCTGCTTACTTACTTTTCCGCCAATCGGCGGTTTCGTTGGTGTGATTGTGCAATGCCTACCAACTTAACGAACCAATCATCGAAGTATATTTGAGACTTGAGTTTTTCATTGCGAATAAGAAATTATACTTTACTTGCTCTCCAAATATTTGTGTTTGCCTCTCCTTCGCTCTCGCAATCTTTCTCTGCGTTAATATGCAGACGTATACATTCATATTAAAGTTTTAAACATTTTGTCGTATTCTGCTATATCTTTCTCTTTGTTACTTCCACTTATTCACTCTCTCCCTCTTTTTCTTATAATTGTTGGTAGCAAATATACAACTTAGGTGCATGTGTGTGTTTACAGTAAATAAAAAAAAAACTTTTACAAAAAAACACCACACCAATGATAACAACGTCATAATATTTGAATAGCTATGTAAATCTCAGAATTGTCGGTATGAAAATATGAGAATTTAATTTTTGTTTTATAAATACCTACATTTGTAGTTGTTTAATAATTTTTGTGTTCGCTGGAATATATCCACATTTTAATTTAGGAAAACGAAAATGTACTGTTCTTCAAAAAATAAAAAGATGTAGGCTTAAGAAAATGCACAAAAAATTAAAAAAAAATGTACAAAAACAATATTTTTCTCAAAAAGAAGTACTAGTACGAATGGCATCCTTATTGTAGCAATATGGAAATCCTCTTATGTCTCATTAAGTTATTTTAGAGTTTTTCTTATAAAATTATTTCGCCATAAAGGAAGTTTTAATTTAAGTGGATTGCACAAAATAAATACAATAACAAATGTGGGTTCAAGGTTTTGAAAAATTAATTGTATAACAGGCATTTTATATTTCTAATATTAAATTGTTAAAAAAGTGAATGTTTTTTGCACATCACAAAAATGAATTAATTTTATTTTTTACTTTTATTATCAGGATGCTGTTATACATGAAAGTGGTATAAGTCCACTTAAAAAAAGAATTAGCTAGCTGTAATTTTAGGAAGATAAAGACATAATCTAACTAGACTTACCGCTGACTTATTTTTTCAAAAAGTGGACTTATACATACCACTTTCAAATATAAAAGTTCCTATTATTGTTATATTTTTCATGCTTAAATGTAAAAACATCTCAAAACAGCAATTTCAAAATTTATGTTAACTTTTCAACCTAATCGTAAATATATATTTCCTAGGGAAATTTTGTGTTTATGAAAAATTTCTATAAATTGGAGAATTTTGTGCGATTTCTAGGCTAAGTGCTTCAAAATAAGAATAAAGAAAAATAACTGGCAAATAGTGAAAAAAACCATTTTCAGCAAAAACAAATTTTTTTTAAGAAATGCCTAGTACCAACATTCATAACACTCTTTTGCATTTTTGAAAAAAAATTTTTTTTTTCAATTTCATATGAAAATTGATAAAATTTAATTTACAGTTCTAAGAATCCTTGCTTCTGAAAAGAGAAACAATATCAAAAATAATGTTAATTCCGAGAATCCCAAAATGGAAATTTTGTATTTAATTATTCATTCGAAATACTAATAGGGTTTGATATAGACCTCAGTAATTTTGATTAAATAAATCAAATCCATTAGATAAAAAAATCAATTGAACCACAGACACATGTAAGCTTGATCTCATATTTTAGTTTAAATAGCTCTTCTTTTAACGTTGTTTCTATTAACGCTTAATTTTCAGGAACGTAATATGAGCGTTAAACGAGGCATGCCTGCATATACCTTAGGGGTGGAATAGTGCACGACTTTTTGATTTCGGGGGCTTAGTAAAAAAATGTATAAGCCAAAAAATTAGGGGGTGGGATTAGTGTAAATGGCTAATCATCAGGGTCAAAAGTGGAGAAAAACGGGAAAAAAAACCACGAAATACTCAATAACTGTCCCTGAGTCGCTCTTAGGGCGGTAAAATGTAACACCAACTCCCACTAATACTTGCTCCCCTACATTTTTCGTGAACATACCTACCCCTTATCCACCTCCCTTAAGGGGGCTCAAATACAAAATGCTATTTATTATAAAATTAACCCCGAACGTCGTATCTAGCTCCAGAGTGCCCCTAGAGGGGCGAAATATATGACCGACTCATAATATTTTTTTACCCCAACATTTTTTCAGAACATACCTAGGATCTATCTGCAATCATTATAGTGGTTCCCATACAAAAATTTAATTAAAAAAATTAATTTGGTTATAAAAAATTTTTTTTTTAATAATAAATTGAAGTTCATAAGTGAGATGCGTACATGGTAGATAAAAAAGATCTCGTTCTATTATTTGCTCCAGCAAGAGTGACACACTTTGAAATTGTCCAGTATTTGTTGACGTAGTATCGGATGAAATAGCGGTCATCAATTTTGCACTCAAGCAAAAGCCCATAAACGGCATCCGCAATACGCTTGCCTTCCCCTTCACCCGATGGTGTCTTTGGCACGGCCAGGAGATGCTCTTTTCTATCATATACATGTATAACGATAACAAGAAGTTGGTCAACTTTTTTATCGCTGCTTTGTAGGCCCAGCAACATTTTCCAATCCCAGTGCACATTAAAAAAATTTTGTTTCAGTCAACTGAAAAAGTTTTTGTGCTGCGTTATACATAAATATAATTTTTATTTCATATAGCTTACCTGTGCGTTTTCTGAAAACCGCTGCTTTATCCGCTATTTTACATCTGTCGCAAAGAGACACAATATCCGAAGTAATGCATTCGATTCTGCCTCTTGCTACTTTTGCTATTCGCTTGGGCGAAATCTTATCATCATCGGCAATTTCGAGCTCAATATGTGATTTACTTGATTTAGTGAATTGTACAAAACACACTTGTAGATATCATTATTATACTGTAAAATTTTATTACATTTGAATTGTAATAATTATAGCTACATTTAATTGGACCATCGTTTTGAAGTTTTGCGTGTTTTCTCTGCTCTTGTAGCTTTCTTCGTTCCGCTTGTCTTTTCTGTTTTTTAGCTAAAGTCTATTCAACATGCATCCTACACGTCCCTTTTCTCTTTGTACTCTTTTATATTTAAATAGTTATTTAATAATTACTTGTTTTGCTTGTTAATTTCGGTACTAATTTGTTTACCTTCTTTATGTAAAATAAACCACAATTGTCCACTTTCAATATATATCAACAAAAGAATGAACATACACGTTAATTCAATATAAAAGCATAAAATCCAAAAAAATCGTACATAATTTACGGTTTATCAAATTTTTGGCTTGGGAAACCGGTTTCCTTATGATCCTTAAAGATTTAACAACAATAACTATAGGTAGACGCAAGGCATATCACTCCCGGGGTCTATGTATGCAAATAATATTAGTTTACGAAACCCAATCAGCACAATAATCAAAAAAGCGTATATAAAAGGTGTTTTTATAGACGTATAGAACGTTAAGTTGACATTACTGTTCAAGATGGCGACCGATTTAACAGCTGTCAAGTGATTTATTCTCAGTTTGGTTTGGCAATTCATCATGAATAGACTCACGCCTGAACAACGCTTGCAAATAGTGCAATTTTATTTAGAAAATAATGGTTCTGTGCGGAATACGTATTTTACGAATTTTGTTTAGCGATGAAGCGCACTTCTGGTTGAATGGCTACGTCAACAAACAAAACTGCCGCATTTGGAGTGAAGCTAATCCTCAAGTGTATGTCGAAACATCGCTACATCCAGAAAAACTGACTGTTTGGTGCGCTTTATGGGCTGGTGGAATCATTGGTCCGTACTTCTTCAAAAACGATGATTGCCAGAACCTTACAGTCAATGGTGATCGGTATAGAGCCATGATTACTAACTTTTTCATTCGTGAATTGAACAATCGTGATGTTCAGGAGCTGTGGTTCCAACAAGACGGCGCAACATGTCACACAGCTCGTGCCACAATCGATTTATTGAAAGACACGTTTGGTGACCGCCTAATTTCATGTTTTGGACCTGTGAATTGGCCTCCAAGATATTGTGATTTAACACGGCTAGACTACTTTCTGTAAAGTCATTGGTCTATGCGGATAAGCCACAAACGCTTGACCATTTGGAAGACAATATTCGCCGTGTTATTGCCGATATACGGCCACAAATGTTGGAAAAAGTCATCGAAAATTGGACGTCCAGATTGCACTATATCCGAGCCAGCCGTGGCGGTCATATGCCAGAAATCATATTTAAAATGTAATGCTACAAGATTATCTTTCGAATAAGCAAAATTCATGGCAATCGAATAATCCATCGTTGTTTTATTGTAATTTAAAGTTCTATACGTCTATAAAAAACACCCTTTACGTTAAAAAATTATAAAAATAAGTACATATAATAGGCATGTTCTGAAAACATTTTGGGGTAAAAAAATATCAGTGGCCCCTCTAGGGGCACTCTGGAGCTAATTAAGACGGTGGGGATTAATTTTATAATAAATAACATTTTGTATGGGAGCCCCCTTAATTAGGGCAGATAGTGGGTAGGTATTTTCAAGAAAAATTTAGGGGAACAAATATAAGTGGGAGTCGGTCTTACATTTTATCCCCCTAAGTGCGACTCAGGGACTGAGTATTCCGTAGCTTTTTCACCTTTTCCCCCACTTTTGACTCTTATGAGGAGCCATTTACCATAATTTTTTCGTTCCATTCGTATACATATATTAATTTACTACATTATACAAGGGGTCTGAATTTTTTTCCACTTTTATTTGACTCTAAGAAATATTTAGTTAAGAAGCATTAACTAGCCACTCAACCACTTCAGTTACAAAGCTCAGTTTTTGTTTTATACTCTATTTATATGGCTGCAGAAGAGACAAAATAGAAAACAATTTACTTTCCACCGTATTTTTCTAATTTAATTAAACATATTATGTTTATTGTAATCAAAAAATGTTTACTATAAACATATGTATGGTAACATAATATAGTTAAAAACAAGTTAAATTCGGCTGTGCCAAGGCTTAAATATTCTTCACTGTGTTAAGCTGTGTTCACATTATGTGTACAAGTCATATGGAGTGTCAAAGTTTAACATACTTAAAAGTATACACATAGTGTGATCCCCTTGAAATGTAACATTTGTGTTTTTCTTATGTGTGATAGTAATGTTATTTTTTTTTATTTAGAGCACGTTTTATTTGATGTGGAAAAGCGTATGTATTGAATGATGCCAATTTTTCATTTCAAATTTCCGCTCAAACAAAATTTAAGGGGACAGCGTACAAAAAAGATTATTTTAACCATAGTTTCATTCTTTAAGCTTTTAGTAAATATATAAACTTTGTTGATATTATTGCTCGTCTTATTTATATTTAAACTCTTTTTATATGTATCGTTAAAAAAATAAAAAAAAATAAAAATTACCATCAAACGTTTAACATAATTGTGTAGAACGTTTATTATGAAACAAAATATTAAAATGATGTATAATTAACACTACTGGAAACACTTTATAAAGCAGCTGTTTTAATAAATGTTTATTTGTTTTCGTAAATTAGAGGTTATGTCATATGTACATAACATATATGTGTGTGAACACAAAAATTATAAGCGCAAATTTTGACGTACATACGAAAATGCATAATTAAAAACTTTTGGCAATCCATATGACTTGTACACATAATGTGAACACAGCTTTACACCGTAGTGTCATATGTTACTGTGAAGTGCCATTACTACACACAGAATGCACACATACATACACACGTTTGCTTTTGGGTTTGTGTGTGCACTATATTACGAACATGAACAGCTTAAAAAATTCAATTAAAAACACAAAGGTAAAAAAAATTAATTAAAACCTCGGTCAATTGTAGATCCATTGTTCTCATTTTTTGTTCGCCTTGTAATTTAATTTAATTTAGACAAATTACGTAAAAGAACAAAACAGACACGAAAGAAAAATCAAAATTTCGGTTGTATTTTTAATTTTTCTCGTCCATTTGTGGACCGATCGTTCTGCTTTATGGCACAAACATTATGACTGTCATTTCTGATAAAATTGTGTACCACATTTTTCTGTCCGTTTTGTAATTTAGGCAAAATACGAAAAAAAACGCACTCAGAAAAATGTCAAAAATAAAGATAGTCGCGGTTTTCGACTCATAGGTCTTCCAGTTATGAACCGATCCGGCTAAACTTTAATAGAAACTGAAAGACAGAAACAACTAACAGATTGATATGCTATACTTTTCCATATGTTAGCTAGGGACTTCAGAAAGTTGACTTCAACGATTTGGCGGACAGACGGACATCACTAAGTCGACTGCGCTCATAAGGATTCCGAATATATATACCTTATAAGGCGTAAGGTAAACATTGCTCATTTAAAGCTTTTTGTTGTTGCAGGAAACTAATATTTTTGGCTATTGATAAAATTTTTTAATTTTTGCTGAATAGAAACTTATCTTTCGTCCATATAAAATTCGCACATCTCACATGCATACATTTTTGTAGGTTTTTTATTGTTTTTTCTTTTTAACAAAATATTAATCTTTATTTGTGCTTAATTCCAGAAATTGTGTTGGTTTTAAAATTTATTCTTTTACTCATGATATTCTCATGAGTTATTCATATTTTGTTAAACTTTTAAATTCCAAATAGAAATTATTACATATAAAATTACAAGTGCTCATTGTAGAAAAAACCCTATGTTTTTCTTATTATTTTTTTTTATAATTTTTTGTTTTTGTTTTTCATATACTCTTTAATTACATTCAGTAATACCCACCTGGCATTCAAATGTAAAAGAGAAGAGAAGAATAAAAATAGAATATATAGTTTTCAATATTAAAATGTTGCTTGGGAAATTTATTTATTTATTCAGTTCAATGCTTACTGAGTTTTTTGTTTGAATATTTGAATCTTTTTATAACTATTGATTAATAGTTCTTATTTAGTCAATTGCTTTTACAATATAAAGGTTGGGAGTAACCTACTGAGTATTTAGAGTAGCGTCTTCAGTACTTATTGTACTGAGTGAATAACTCATGAGAATATCATGAGTAAAAGAATAAATTTTAAAACCAACACAATTTCTGGAATTAAGCACAAATAAAGATTAATATTTTGTTAAAGTTTTTTCTTTTTTTATATTGTAAGATTTTATTTTTCAATATTCATCACATTTTTTTCGCTGAACAGCTGTGTTTCATTGAATGTCGATAACACAGTCGATAATTTCATGTTACTGTCATACTTGTGACAATCAGTTCATGATACACAAACTAATGCCACACCTTGTTATGATACAAATATATTACAATATCAACATATAAAGTTAATTTCATCGTCCCACACTAATACAATAACAATACCATCAAATTACAATGCTAGACCTTTAGACTACCAACAAAAGTATTAACACATAAGTATAAAAAGCTCAAAAGGATCAAAAGATATTCACTCTTCATGGATCAGAGAGCACAGACAGCACATGGGATAAAATCTAAGAAATTAAATAAACAGGTAAACTTAAGATCGTAGATAAATCCACCTAAGGGGTTTTCTAGTCAGAAAGGTTAACGCAGCACATTTAGAAAACATAATTAAAAACAATATGTAGTGATTCTCTAGTCACAAAAAAGATTTACTAACCAATAAATTTGCTTAGTGATTTCCTAGTTACGACAGCCGTAGTCAGTCACTTTAGTGATTTCCTAGTCACGAAGGTAGATTTACCAACCAAATTGATTTCCTAATCATGAGAGTTCCACTAGTTATTAACCCAGTATTTAAAAACTAATCTTGTGTCTCCTAATCATGACAGTATTAGTTATTAGCCCAAGTTCTTTTCTAGTCACGTGGGTAAAACATAGCAAAGTGTAAACGTCAAGTAGGTATACTAAAAACTAGGTGAAGAAAAACCACCTCTCGGAACAGGAATTGGAAAACACTTTCTGGAGAACGGGAATGGTTGCAATGAACTGGATATAAATACAACCTTCGCAAAGAAGAACTTATCTTCTACGCAGATTAACTAGATTTGGATACCACAGGCACAGTTGACGATCTGCGTAAAGCACGGAGAACTTGAGAAAGACATCAGGGAACGATTAGAAGAACTTGAGCAGAAATATACCAAGACAACTGTTCCTTCCACCGGCTTGGATGAGCCCAGTACGAGTAAGGCAGCCACGCAAAATAGAGGGCAAACAATGAGACAAATATCCATCAAATGATCTGAACCCCATAACCTAGCAACAATTATAAGCTACCAAGATGTTATCGAACTGGTGAGAAAATGGTCAATCAAATTCGATGGAAATATTGACCCAATGGCATTTTTGGAAAGAGTGGAAGAACTGGCAGAGGTGTACGAACTTCCACTGAATTTACTACCATTTACCATGCCATAATTACTGAAGGACTAGCCTTACTTTGATACAGAAATAACAACAAAAAATAGATAACTTGGAACAGTTTCCGACAAGATTTTCTGGGATATTTATTGCCCACCGGATATTTTGAAAAATTAGAGGATACGATTCGAGCTAAGAAGCAACATCATGCCAAGACATGTAAAACAAATATGGAGTCACTACAAGATCTTATGCGACAAGCGGGATACGATGATGCCACAAAACTAAAGTAACTGTACGAGAATATGTCCCCTAATTATAAATTATATTTATATAAAAAGGCGAGATTTTAGGATACTGCAAATAATAATGGAACTGGCTGAAGAATTCGAAACTCGTCAAAGAGAAATCAATGTCAAAAAATAGGGTAAGAGCCTCAAATTACATACCACAAAGCCAAACAAATATGATCTCACAACAAAACACCAAGAGTAATCTAAATACAAGAACTGTGAATATATTCAGGTGAATATATTTAAATTTTAGGATTTTCCACGTATAAATGAGGTTGATGATGGGAAATTCCTTTTTGTAGTTTTCACAGGTTTTTTACTTTTAATTTTGACAATTCTTTATTTATTTCTTTTAGGTATGCAATTTAATAGTTTATTTAGGTATTTTAAGGGTTTTAGATTTTAAGTATATTCTACTTCAATTTAAAATTTTTATTAATTTAATTTATATATAAGTATAGCAAATTTAAAACCACGTAAATGATAGCGAGTTAATGAAGTGAAGTGTTGCTTACTTAATGGCTAAAAATTATTTTATTGCAACAGAGAGCAGAATTACTCATTTTAATGCAATGTGAGCAATATAAATTGTAGTAATAATTTGGCGATTTTCTCAAATTAAATTATATTTTAATTCAACAGCCATTTATTTTCTTTTTGATGATTTGTGCAAATGTTATTTGTACAAACTGAAATAAATTCGCGGAGTGCGTGTCGTCCTTGTTCACAGGAGATACATCATGTAAAACTCCAACAATAATCTTTTGATGGGAATGTTTACGTCGGAATGTGCTATAGACTGTTACAGGAAGACGACGGGAAATGGCCAGGGCCCCATCAATAAGGGAGGGTGGGGTCCACAACACTAGATCCTATAAAGGAATACTAAAAACAATATACGTCCAGGATGGACACCTATTTTCGGATATATCTATCAACGGTAATCCCATGAAGGCTCTAATTGATATTTTAGCAACAACCAGTTTTATACACAAAAATAAGGTAATAAACACACTGAAGGGACAAGAATTTGAATAGGTATGAGGGCGAATTGATATTGAAGCTACCTAGCGCTAGATGGCAGCACAAACACAAAAACATTTTTTTTAGAAACTGCGATCTGTCAAACGTCAGCTGTTAAAATTTCACCCAAATTTATCTAAATATAGTTTTAGCAGATCGAATAACAACCAAGGTAAGCGAGAAAATAAAAGTAAGGTTGATATGCGGAGGCAAGGAAATAGAACTAACCTTTCTCGTTCTACCATATATATTGGACGAGGTTATTCTAGAAATGGATTTTCTATCCAAAATAGAAGCAACACTGAGCATAGGAAGAACAACATTTAAATTCACGTAAAAGATGAAAAAAAAAAAAAGAACATAGCAGAAGTACGTATACGATGGTCCCGATTAATCACGTTATCAAGGAAGAGCTTACACGATTTGAGAAAATGGTAGGCGCAACATCTATACTAAAGCACAAGATAATAATGAAAGACCAGATACCTTTCAAACATCGATACACGATCAATAATCCAGCCAAACAGAAAATAGTCAGCAAATTATTGGCAAATGACTGTATTGAACCATCAAAAGCACTCTGGACTTAAATGTGTTATTTAACTATTGCAACTGTATTTAAATACAACTTAAATTTAAAAAAACAATTAGCTAATTGTGTATTGAAATACGAGTATGAAGTTAAAAATTGGACATAAGAGTAAATAAATAAAAAACTTTCAAAATACCTTCACGTTTACGTTTACATTCTCTGGTATTTTTATCGTTCTAAGTATTTTGGTTGTAATATTATATTTTATTAATTTTGATAAAAATTTATAGAAAATGGAATTGAAAACCCTTCAAAACAATTTTTTTTGTTATTTGTTATTTTTATCAATGAAACATTAATAAAAAATTAACGTTTCATTGATAAAAATAACAAATATAAAAAAAAAATTGTTTTGTGGGGTTTCAATTTCATTTGCTTTTTGCATATTTAAAAGACCAACAACAAGTTAGAATGCGCCATATCAAATTATTATATTATTTTCTGATGAGAAAGTGAATCAAAGGCCGTAAAGGTATTAACAATTTTTTTTGTGTAATTAAATTAATTAATAGTTTCAAGTCAAAAGAGGAAAATATCTATGAAATAAGATATAATTATATATTTCCTTCATCTTTCATATAAAGGGTGGTTAAATTTTAAGGGCCGATGTTGATTTTGAATAAAACACAAATTATTTAGGAAATTATTGTCATTTCTTTTTATTATGATGATATGGTATGGTTCAATTATGTATGGAACAAAATATCGGCCAAATGACCGCCGCGACCTTGGCGGCACGCCTCCATCCGATGGTCCAAATTATCGATGACGTTGAGGTTCTATGCCGTTAATGTGAGGAATTATCTCATCCTTTAACTCTTGAATTGTTGCTGGCTTATCGACGTACATCTTTTCTTTCAAATAACCCCAAAGAAAGAAGTCCGACGGTGTCAAATCACATGATCTTGACGGCCTATTGACATCGTCACCACGTCAGATAACACGGCCATTCAATTTGTAGTGCAAAAGAGCCATTGTTTCGTTAGATGTGGGGCAAGTAGCACCGTCCTCTTGCAACCACATATCGTCCACATCCATATCTTAAAATTCGGGCCATAAATAGTTCATTATCATCTCACAATAGCGAACACCATTCACCATTCACAGTGCCTGACCGGCCTCATTTTGGAAAAAATGCGGCCCGATGACGCCGCCAGCCCATAAACCGCACCAAACAGTCACTCTTTGTGGGTGCATTGGTTTTTCGACAATCACTCTTGGATTATCATTCGCCCAAATGATGCAATTCTGCTTATTGACGAATCCACTGAGGTGAAAATGTGCCTCATCACTGAAGATGATTTTCTTTGAAAATTGATTTTCATTTTCATAATAAGCCTGAATAACTTTAACGCTTTGCTCGATTGTGTATCTTTCCATTTAGCTAGTCTGAAATTGAGAAATGTCAAATGAAATGCAAAAAAAACTTGACGTTTAGATGTGGTTCACATTCAACATCGGCTCTTAAAATTTAACCACCCTTTACATAGAAATTAGGTTGAATTTCGGAAAACTAAGAAACAGACACTTTATCTTCATTACATTTTTGAACGAATTTTGTTGTTAACAATCACCCTTATCATGAATATCATTTCCCTCGAATTTTGTTCACTTTCACTGGGATAGCAATTATGAATGAATTCCCTGTTAATTCCCCTTATCATAAATAATTTTTTTCCCTTGTTTTGTTCACTTTTTTGCTTTAATCTGTTCACTTAATTTTTGCTGGCGAACACAAGTATTTTTGTTTGTTTTTTTCTTAAAATTCAATTTATCAAGCAGAATTTAGCAATTTTTTTAACAAAAGAATTAAGAAGTGGTTCTCCACCTATAAAAAATTCATTTATTTTCAGATAAAATCGTTTATCCACAGCAGTTAACACTTTTATCATAAGAACCATTCTTTAATAAAAAAAATTTGTTTTTTGCTCTTAAAATCTTATAAAATTACAGAAATTTTTTATTTAAAGGGTGTCCGAACAAGAACGCAAGATTTAAATTTGGCGCCATTCGAAGTGTCATTGTTTGACATTTGAACAATTGTTATTGTTTGCTAGTAGAAGTACGAGGTTAGTAAAAAATGACCATGGACAGCGAAGGGAGTTCGTTAATTGGGTACTGGAGAGACAACATGAAAATGCTGATTTTGCCGATAAAATCATCTTCAGTGACGAGGCCCATTTCCATCTTGATGGCTTCGTCAATAGGCAGAATTGTCGCGTTTGGGGTGAGGAAAATCCTCGAATGATTCACGAGAAGCAAATGCATCCTCAACGTGTAACTGTGTGGTGTGGTTTTTGGGCTGGAGGAATCATTGGACCTTTTTTTTATGAAAATGAGGGAGGTCAAGGGCAAACAGTAAATGGTGTTCGGTATCGTGAAATGATGGAGGGCTTGTGGTTTCAACAAGACGGAGGCACATGTCATAAAGCCAGAGAAACAATTCAATTGCTGCATCAGTCATTTATTTAAAATTTAAATCTTGCGTTCTTGTTGGGGCACCCTTTATATGCACTGGCCACTGAAAACTGTTTAACAATAAAAGTTGACACCTTTATTACAAGAAATGTATTGTTTTGCTATCGAAAACTTAGAAAATTTAATAAATTCTTCTTTATTATACATTCACTTTGTACTGATAACGTGTACAAAATCTCACGTGAGATTCCCAATAGCAATTTTCCCTTCGAGGGGAATGAAAATTTCGGGGGAACAACAATTTCACTTTTATTCATGATAGGGGTGAATAAGTAGTGTTTTTCACGGAGATTCTCATCCTAGAATTCCCGACAATCTCGAATTCCGTAATCCCGAGAAATTAGTGCAGGAATTTCCGAGATTTATCTTCAGTTAAAATATACTGCTTTGCAGCACTACTGTCTTAACAATAACAGCTCAAATTATTTAGCAGTTGTTTTAATTTGTTTATATCTGAGAATTTTATGCTTTCCCAGGAAATGAAAAAATGCGGGAAAAGAAAAACAATAGGAATAACTGATCATGAAGACTTTCATTAAATAAGTAGAATGAAATTTAAGTTGGTTATACGAAATTGAGCGGGTATACCACCATATTTCTGGCCTAACATGAACTCACCTTTTCTGTTAAGTCAATTGGTTGCATTTTGTTATTTGGCTGATCGATATAAATTCTTTCTTTTTCTGTTGCTGAATAGAAAAACTTGTATCGCGGGAAGCTACAGTATGACATACACTATTACCATTCAAAACTATAATATAATGGATGCGAATTAAAAATGCTACGAAATCGAAATAGTAGTACTCCTTAAGGCTTTGATCGCTTACCTTGCGCATTTGTCTAACAGTATCGCACTCTGTAATGCTTACATGCTATGAATGTAAGCGTAGTTTTACACATACAAATATTTTGAAATAACCAAATAGCAAACGCAAAACATATAGCTTTCGCATATAAACTGCTTTCGAAATGTAGTACAGAGTGACCAAGCCCCCCTGAAAGTTTTTTCTTGCGCATTACTGTTTTTGCTTTCTGTGTAAGGCCAAGAATTTCCAGCTAAGAATAACTGCTTGCGCGAGCAATCATCGAACGCTATTGTAAATATTTTATCAAAGATTGTGAGAAAAGATAATTTTTACGTAGCTTCTATACAAAGGGGATAGATATAGGAAACAAAAATCCAAACCCATACTGAGAAAAATTATCGTTTAATTGTTAATAGTCTTAACGCCGAAAAACAAAAAATTACTACACGTACCAACTGAAAAGTGCTAAAGGCCTGGTGGTTGCGGTAAAGGGCAGTGACAGTTCCGTCCCTGCTGAAGAAATCAAGAAAGCTATTGAGAATGAATACTACGATGTGAGAAATGTTCAGAACATACACAACAAGGGTAAAATTCCTCAACCAATGCACCGTGTGGAGATTGTTTTTAATGCAGCTCTTCTTAAGACCAAAAATTCAACGCATCCTACATACAATTTGAGGTATCTTCTTAACCCAAGAATAACAGTAGAGGAGCCACATAAGCGTAATGGCCCTGTACATTGCACCAAATGCCAAGAGCTTGGCCACACAAAATCTTACTGCAAACTACCATCTGTTTGCGTAGTGTGTGGTAACGCGCATAAAACCACGGAGTGTACAGCACCTAAAAACGACCCCAATGTAAGAAAGTGCAGCAATTGCAGTGGAAGACATTCTGCTAATTATAGAGGATGTGAAGTATTCGAGAGGATAAAAAAATCGAAACAACCTTGAAGTCGTGCAAATGCGAAATATCTAGAATTGAACTATCCGAGCCTTCATACTGAAGCTAATGCAATACCTAATGGTGTAAATGTGGATAGAATGAACTATGCCCAACAACTCATTAATGGTTTACCAAAGTCAAACAGGCCCAACGTGGAAAATCTTTCTTATGCCCAAGTGTTAAGGAGCAGCCCTCAAGTCTTCGCCGATAACAGTTCTAGTTCAATCGACAAACTGACGCAGACAATGAGCAGTTTCATAACGAATATGAACAATTTTATGAATAATATGCAGGGCATGTTTCAGGAGATGATGCGGAATCAG
Source organism: Thelaira solivaga (assembly GCA_947397855.1). Lineage (NCBI taxonomy): Eukaryota > Metazoa > Arthropoda > Insecta > Diptera > Tachinidae > Thelaira > Thelaira solivaga. The sequence continues at coordinate 15,434,501 of OX377615.1, forward strand.
AACAGGATTCTGCAGACACTGCTTGGACAAAAATAAAAATGACCCAGTTTCGGAATGCGGACGGGTTATCCCAACATAGGTTTGAGGTAGAAGATTTCCTACATAGGCAGGAAATAGACATCCTTTTGGTATCCGAAACACATTTTACTGTAAAGAATTGCTTCAGAATTAATGGGTTTATTATATATGACACTAAACATGCAAGTGGAAAGGCATGCTGTGGCACGGCCGTCATTATGCGTAAAGACGTAAGGCACTTTGTTATGCCAGAATTTGGGAAGGATTTCATTCAGGCAACCTCAATAAGTCTTACTGATTTTCATACCACAATCTTATGTGTGTACTGTCCTCCCAAACACATAAATGATAGCGACAACTTCAAAAGCTTCTTCGCGACACTGGGTCACAAGTTCCTGACAGCAGGCGACTACAATGCCAAGCACACCAACTGGGGCTCTAGACTTACCAGCCCAAGAGGTAGGCAGCTATACAATACTATTGCTCTAAATAGTCTAGATATCGTATCTGGCGGTGAGCCCACATACTGAAATACAGATCGTACGAAAAAGCCAGACCTTATTGACTCGCTGTTATTAGGAATATTAAACGAGACCAACTTCTGATTAGTTCCCTAGAGGACTTATCATCTGATCATTCACCGACTGTAATAACACTACGTAATAGTTTTATAAGCTCTGAAGTATCTCCTACGTTCTATCCGAACCGATACACGAACTGGCTAAAGTATAAAATGTATGTGAGCTCTCATCTCTCTAAGGAACTCGTCTGATATACAATGTGCTGTGAACCACCTCACAGACGTTATTACTTGTGCAGCTAGGAATGCAACTAAAAAGAGATTTTTGCAGGCGTTCCCCAAGGAAGTATACTTGGCCCGCTATTATACATCGTCTATACATCTGACATGCCTACAAATCGAAATATCACGTCAACATTTGCATATGACACGGCATTCTTAAGTGTGAACAAAGATCTTAAAATTGCATCTGAGCACTTAGAAGCTCATATAAACGAGCTGGAAGGTTGGCTAAATAAATGGAAAATCAAAGTAAATCCATAAAAATTTGCCCATATGACTTTCACACTAAGAAAGGCAAATTGTCCGCCAATAAAAATAAATAACGTCATTGTTCCGGTAGAAACCCAAATTAAATATCTAGGAATCCATCTAGACAGACGCCTAACATGGTCACGTCACATTGAGGATAAATTCTCAGCTATAAATCTAAAAACAGCTCGACTAATGTGGCTAATAGGTCCATTTTCATCCCTTTCTTTGGAATATAAAGTTCTGTTATTTAAAGCCATTATTAAACCAATCTGGACATATGGCATTCAGCTATCGAGAACCGCGTGAGTTACGTCAGAGACAGCTTCGACTTCACCCAAAATAAATGTTGACTGGCAAAAATAATAAGAGGTCAATTGCCTAACTAAAATTGTGCAATTGACACACTTATACAAACTAAGCATTTTTTATTTTATTAACAAAAGCCACTGAACCTTTCGTTAATAACATGATCATAAAAAGCTAATTCAATACCATCTATTTTACAAAAACAAAATATAAATTAAGCACTTTTAATTTTAATTTTATAAACCCAAAATAGAAAGTAAGCATTTTAATTTTAAGAATCAATTTTATATTAAGACATATTTTGTAAATTATTAGTTAGTTAAAAAATTAAACTCAATCAATAAAGATATATTTTTTTTTGGCTCAATATATTTGATTGTATTTAACTCGTGCGCATCTAATATCCAAAAGTTACAAAGAAGACAGTCAAATATTTTACGAACAATAGTCTGCGCCACCTGGTATATAAGAAATGAGAACATCCACAGAGATTTAGAAATTCCAACGTTTCGGGAGGAAATTGAAAAATATTGTACTAAGTACGTTCACAAACTGACCCATCCAAATGCCCTCGATAGAGGCCTATTACAGCTCGAGGGACACAGGAGACTTACGAGAAGTAATACCTTGCGCCTAGTTTGAAGAGATATTTAACATTTTTATTTATACGTAGTCTACTTCTTTTATTCCTAAGATTTGAGCACAAGAAAGTAGTTATTACATTGATAATAATTATTTAAGTTTTTTCTTTTTATATTTAATATTTGGATACTTATTGTAATTTTCTTATAAATAGAAAGATTCAATAAAAAAAAAAAAGAATAACTGGACTATTTGTTACATATGGCGGACACTATAGGCAAGTCTCCTAGTGGGAACAACTATAAGGCAAGAAAGCGATCTTGGATAAGGGAAGGCACATATTTTGATCAACGGAAGCTTAGACAGGTGATCAAAGAAATAGGATTGAGCCATCGCAATTACCTACGCGCATGGGAGCTGGCAGGTGACAAGTTTTATTCAATAATAATATATAATGTGTGGTTTTTGTTGTTGCGTCGGAGCAAAAACCGTTATACATATATTTTAATAGCATTTATTCAGCATTAAAATTTTTGTTATACTAAAACTTGAAATTAAATACTTCTGATTGAGCATTTATAAAACACTTCCATACTAAAGTTTAAAGAGTTAATACGAAAGTGCAATGGGTCGCAAAAATTTATTTGACTATAACAAATATATTTCATTTGATGAAGAAAGTGATTATTTGCCAAAAAACCCTGAAGGGAAAAAATGCGCAAATGTTAAACGTCATTATGAAGCTGTGCATCGTCTTAAAATAACAGAAGACGATTTTCCAACTTCATCATCAAATTCTTGTGTCTCAAGGAAGAGAAGTATTCATGTTCCCATATACCTGGATAAAAACGAGTTCCTCTTGTGCTGTGTAGGGCTTGTTACGGTAAAAAATATTCCATTTAGAATTTTTGACGATGATGAGTTTTTCAAAAAAATTCTACGGGCTTATGAAAATTTGCATGGAACCAATATTAATTCAAAAAAGTAAAATTCATATTGCATCAGTGAAGATTAGAGAAAACATTGTGAATTCCGTCAGCAAGAAAATTATATGCTTAAAAATTGATGTTGCAACGCGGATGGAGAAAAGTATTCTTAGAATAAATGTTCAATACATAAAGGACTCCAGAATTTACATAAACACAGTTGGCATGATCCAGTTAAAAAAAGACAAATATCAATATTGATATTTCACAAATATACTCTTGCACTTCTGATAATGGTGCAAATGTTATAAAAACAGCGAAATTATTGCAAGACTTTCAAGAAGAAGAATTATCACACTAACTTGAATATCAAAGTAGTGATGATGAAAACTTTGATAATATTCACTTATCGCTTTCCTCCGTCTTGGAAGTTGTTAGATGTGCTACACATACCATATAGCTTGCTGCACATGATATACTTAAAACAATTCAATTTGAATTGGAGGATTGCCGAAAAATTTGTGAAACATTTACGTACCGTCATACGAAACGACAACCCATCCAATTTGCAATTGCCGCTTATAGCCAATGCAACGCGATGGAACTCTGCATTTAAAATGATAAATTCGTTGGAAGTTTTAAAAGAATATGTAGATACTAATGTTTCTGAGCCTAATTTTAATTTTGTTGGAAAATTCGTTAAAGCATTTAAGCCTGTATCTGATTGCACTTATAAATTCCAAAGTGAGCAATACATAGTATTCGATTTTTACAGAGATTGGCTATGTTGTGAAATCGAACTAGAAGAGATAGGGAATGAAGGAAATATATACGCTCAAAAACTTTTAGAAGCCATGAAAAAACGAATGAAAAATCTTTTAATAAATAAGGCTTTTATATCAGGAATTTACCTAGATCCTCGTTTTAATTTTAATAGAACACCATTTCTAACCGATGATCAAAAAAAAAAAACATCACTGGTAAGTATAGTATAACAGCACAAATGCATGTATGCAGCTTTCAACATAATTTAATTGAAACACAAAAATACTTATGTAAATGTGTGCAAATATTATTGTTTCAGAAACACCTACTTGAAACACAAGCGATAATAAAACGTATCAATTTAAAATAGCCCTTCGCCAGCAACATTAGCTTTTTCAAAATTAGAAGCGAAAATCGGCTTTCTAGTACAGCAAACTCCTCAAACGGATCCAACAATGATGCACAAACTTGAAAATTTTTGCAACGCACAGAGGCTTCCAATGGACACCAACATTTTGGAACATTATAAAAATAAAATGACATCAGACCCAGAACTTGGTACATTAATAGACGTAGCTTTAGCCGTTCCATCAACTCAGGTTTCTGTGTTATCAGTTATTTTAACAAAAATGACATCTAAGCTATCTAAAGAAACCATAAACGATCTTTTATTAGTAAAATTAAATAAATCTTTACTTGGAAATTTGGAAATAGTTACTGAAAATTAATAAAAATATGTAATATGAATTATATTTTATAATCAAAAATGTTTAATGAAATTAATTAATAATATAATAAAAAAAAATAACTGAATTAATAATTATCAAATTGTAATTTAATTATATATGGGGGTAAAAAATGTAATATTGAAATATTTTGAGGTAAAATACAAAAAACTCTTATCTTTAGAGGGTGTTTAACTATTTTTTATTAATAACTTTCTTCATTTTTAAAACCTTCACTATAAGTAAGAGGTATATATAACTTTGTAATTCCATTAGGGTATATATATTCTGAATCCTTATGAATAGCGGAGTCGAATAAGGAATGTCTATCTGTCTATTTTTTTAATGGAAAATTAGTAAAAACTTCCACTAATAACAGGTGCTTAAAAAGTCAAAACCACTTATCTAAACTTAAAGTTTTAGTAATATACAAATTTTCATGCGTCTCAAAAAAATTTTCAAACACACACACGCATGTTACTAAAAAAAATACAAATCTTATATTTCTAAAGTTTTCTAAAGGTTAACATTTTCATGCGTCTCTAAAAAAATTTGCCACAGTCCAATCAAAGACTATAGTCTTTGGTCCAATCTATCACACACACACGCGCACACAGCAAAATGAGTATTAGTACAAAAACCACAAAAGTCTTATATTTGTTACGCATACACATGCTACATACAAGCTCAAACGAGCTGCTCGTTTTGATCTCTTGTCAGCTCGTCCCAACAAGTGAGCCAAACAAATAGAGCTCGCAAGCCCGAGTTTAAATCTTGCCAGCTTAACACACACAGCTCGCATTAGCTCGTAAGATACAGCTCGTTCGGAGCCGAGCTCAATTCGAGCCCAATCCGTACCCTGATAATAACACTAAAGCTTGTATTGCTTTTTATAAAAAGTTGATTCTTTATATGTAGGTGCAACATTATATTTAAATTTTATTTTAAAATGTGAAAAAAAGTTCAGACAAATTTTTCATAAAGATTTTCAAAAGTGTTTATATTTTTAGAAAAATAAAACTTTTTTTTTTCTTAATTTGGCTTTATTCACAACTATTTATCGACATATTTCCCGAAATCCACTAATTTATAGGCTTACGCGTGAAAATTAATTAAAAATAATAACACAAATTACACATTTAAAAAAAAATAATCTTACTAACCTGAGGTTGAAGTTTCCATTAAAATATTTCTAATTATTACTTTAGAAAACACTCAAAACTAATTTTTAAGACACCAAAAGTTGAAATTTATATTGTACGCGAGGAAAACGTCAAATAGCTCAAATTTAAAATTGTATAGTGACATAACGGTAGTTATTTTTGCACAAGTGATGCGGAATATTGTGTACTTTTACCGGCTACAAAAATTTATTCGGTTCTCTTAAATTAAATTTTGCAATTAATTCCCTTTTTTGGTATCAAAAACCCCAATAATAGGGAATTATATGGAAATATTATTGAATAGGTACATATACAGAACTAAAAAGCGCGAGTAATAATATATACGAAAAACATATTTGTTGGCGCTATCATCAAAATTGGGATTAATCTGGCAGCGCAAATACATAGTTGCACTGTATATTTACAATTTACAACATTGGCAGTAAAATTTAACGAAAATAGATAGATATTATATAGATATAAAAATTGTCCCTGAATACGCGCCATTACCAGCCATTTTATTGATAACTACGAATCGGATAAGTTGGCTGTGCGCAGTACTCGGAGACAAATTTTAATCAAGTTTAAAAATACTAATTTAAAAATTCCTGGTGGTTTCCATACCAAAAAGTATGTACCACAATTTGTTATTTAATAATAATATAATTAATTGTTGTATAAAATTTATTTAGGAATTTTAATAGAAATACATCTTGTCAAATTTACAAGTGTGTTTTATTCAAAATCCCCGTGGAAGTCACTAGGCTTGTGGCTGGCGTGCCTTGGTAACAATTTTTAAAATTCTTTTTGTTCTGAAATTTGCCTTCCCTTTGAGCCTTGCTTGCGGTTAATAACAGCTAATTCCTGTATCACCTTATCATCAACAGACTTGCCAATCTCGCAGTAAGTAAAAAAAAATGTCTTTGCCAGTAGAGGGTCAACAGCAAAATAAGCAATCTGATTGTAATTGCTCGCTTTGTCCAAATCCCCCTGACGAAAATATGGTTACATGCGTCGATTGTCATACCACATTTCATAAAAAATGTGTTCAGGCCGCTGATAACATGATCTTCAAATGTCCTTCATGTTCAGCTATAAGGCCAAGCTCACCTGCTCCAAGCAATGCAAGTAGAGCTTCAAACCGTTCCCACGTTTCACAGTCTCGAAGATTTGAGTTACAACTTCAAAAGTTGGAAGAAGAACGAGAACTGGATAGAAATTTCATGGAACTTAATAAAAAATATTTAGAAAGAAAATATCAGCTTCTAGAAGAAGCTGAAAACAATAACGACATTTCGTCTATTGAAAGCCAATCCGTACAAAATTGGGTAAATCAAACTCGGTGTGAAAAACAAGTACCTGATAACTCAGCTAATTACACCACATTAGCAACGTCTAATGGTGTTAACAAGTCTACTCTTAATAGAGCGGGATTCTTGGCAAACGATTCTTCGCACTTAGCAACAACTGTTACACCTATTTGTGCAACCACTACCACTAATTGTCAAGGACCACATCAGCACATGAGCAATACGATGCAAAATTTAAATTTGTCTGAAAAAACCACTTACTTTACCAGCTTACAAAATAATTGTACTACAAACTTGAATAATCCCACTTCAGTTTTTAACACAAATATAATACCACAAAACACCACGCGCTTTATGCAACCAACTGTTGCCTCCGCGGCCATAAATTCGTCTTCAATGTCTACCGTACCAAATTATACAACAAACATTGCAACCAATAGTTGCTATCAACCACGAATGCAGCCTTCGAGGCCCAGTGGCCAGCAAAACCCAATACTTACATCTTTTAGTACCACTAACAATAATACACAACGTTTGTTTAATTCACTTCCTCACGATTTTATTTCTTCATCTACATGCCATCCTACAATAAATGAAACACCTTTTCATAACTTTTATTCTGCTCCAATTAGCACCATTTTACCAAGTCACCTAAGTTCCCGACAATCACTGCCAAAAGAATTGCCCTTATTCTCTGGCCTTCCAGAAGAATGGCCACTTTTTTATTCTACCTTTAAGTGGTCCACAGATGCTTGTGCATTCACTAATGCTGAAAACCTTATACGTCTGCAAAAGGCTTTGAAAGGAGATGCCTTACATAGCGTGCATCATATGTTGATTCACCCATCCAATGTCCCTGAAGTTATACAAATACTTCATATGCTTTTTGGACAACCTGAAAAGATAACAAATTCAATAAAAAACAGAATTAGTTGTATGCCAAAAGTAGATGAAAATAATTTAAAAACACTTACCTCGCTAGCGATTAATGTACGAAGCCTGTTGTCAACTATTAACGCCGGCGGCTTACAAGATGAACTAAATAATTCATCATTCCTATCTGACTTGGTACAAAAACTCCCAACAATGTATCAAATGCAATGGGCAACTCAAAAAATGATGCTAATAAATCAAAACATAAAACCAAATTTGTGCGAGTTTGACAAGTGGTTTTTTAATTTGGGTATAACAGCCAACAGTATTACAATTGATAATTTTACAAATAAAAACAATAGAGCCAGCAATGCAATGCAAACAACAACAAACAAAAAAGCTTTTATCCACTCTCATAGTGAGAACTTTTGCATTGTGTGCGGCAATAACAACAACAAATGTAAAGCTGTAGCTAATTGCCCAAAATATTTATCGTTGGATCGCGGCGAAAAATGGTCTGTATTGAGAAAGTACAATTTATGTAAATACTGTTTGCTCAAGCATAATGGGAAATGTAAAAGAAAAAAGAAGTGCGGTGAAGAGGGATGTGAATTTTTTCATCACTCGTCATTACATCGCTATTCAATGCCAATTAATAAACAGAATGAAACGTCAAATGGAAACTTTAAAAACAAATCTGAAGTGAAAATAGTAAATAATAGCCACACTGCTGAAAGTAAAGATTTTATTTTATTTAAAATTATTCCTGTAAAATTATATGGAAAAAATAAAATAATAGAGACTTTCGCGTTTATAGACGAAGGTTCCAGCATCAGTCTAATAAACGAAAATTTGGCAAGAGAGTTGCAAATTAGTGGTATACCAAATGACTTGTGTTTACGGTGGACAGGAGGTATGGAAAGAAGAGAAAAGAGTTCACAAAGTCTTAAAATTTCTATTTCAGGCAAAATTAATACTAAGCAATTTGATGTTAATGGAGAAAAATATAAAAGAAGGTATGAGTTTTAATTTTCATGTATGTGAGTGCTCTGCTGCAAATAGTGACGATAGATTAGAACGTTTGGTCAATAGTTTCTATTCAGCTGAAAGTTTGGGTATAGGCGTCCAAGATCCCCTAATTGCTGAAAATGATAAAAGAGCGTTAGATCTTTTAAATAAATTTACCAAGCAGAAAGACAATGGACATTATGAGGTTCCACTTCTGTGGAAGTATGATGTAACGGAGTTGCCAGATAGTTACGAAATGGCACTAAAACGGCTAAATTGCCTTGAAAATAAATTACGTAAAAATGTCGATGTTTTTAAAATATTTCAAGAAACAATTTCAAAATATTTATCAAAAGGCTATATTTGCAAACTAGATTGTACAGAAATCAAGCGTACTGACAAAATGACTTGGTACCTTCCAATTTTTGCAGTTTTCAATAAAAATAAGCCTGGTAAGACTCGTATCGTCTGGGATGCGGCTGCGAAATCAAATGGCATGTCCCTTAATTCATATTTATTAAAGGGACCCGATCTATTGGCCAACCTGCCTTCTGTCTTTTTCAAATTCCGTAAAAAATTCGTGGCTGTTAGTGGAGATATTGAAGAAATGTTCCACCAATTGCGAACAAGATAGACCACCTGATACTTATGTCATGGACGTTATGATTTTTGGGGCTTCATGCGCTCCTAGTATCTCTCAGTACGTGAAGAACTTAAACAGCAGTAAATATGATAGAGAGTTTCCCCAGGCTGCTAAATCTATTAAAGAAAATCATTACGTTGATGATCTTCTTGATACAGTTGATACACCAGAGGAAGCGTTGAAACTTATTTCAGAGGTCTCATATATTCACCATATTGGTAACAATATTATTCTTTTTATTTTTTTTAGAAATATTGGAATTTTTAGCAATATTAAAGGTATGTTTCAAAAAATTAACTAATGGAAAATAAATAAAATTTGTACTAAATAATATTAAAAAATTGATTAGTTTTACTTCTTAAAGTGTATTTGACTAAAAAAAAGTTAAAATTAGAAACAGGGAAACTTACCTCGAATTTCGTATCAAAAACCCCACTGTGAGCCGGTTTGAATATATTTTTTAAAATTTTAGTTGACTCTACTAGGACTTGAACTTACAAACGTTTAGTTAAGCAGCATTAACTTGCAAATCAACCACTTCAGCCACAAAGCTCAGTTGAGTTTGAACGATTAAGTTTTTGTTTTATACTCAATTTATTTATATGGTTACAGAAGAGACAAAATAGAAAGCAATTTACTTTCAACCATATTTTTATCATTATTATGTTTGCTATGAACATATTTATGGTTTCAAGTAAAATTTTATCAAAAATAATATGATAATTATATGGTTGATCTAAGACGCTAAACATAATATGGGCAAAAATAACTAGAAACATGTTTATCGTGATGAAAAACTTCAGTATTATGCTTTAAACTCTGTGATTTATGGTATTTTTGGGTTGTACTCTGTGCTTGGAGGCATCTAATAAATACTACACAAATCCAAATACATTTGTGCGGATATCTAATTGGTATGTTAGTTAGCCGAACACAAATTCTCTGGAAGTTGCTTTGTGTTTTTAAGGTAGACAGCCGAATGCAAAGCCTCTAGGCAATTCATTACTACTAAACTCCTAACACTTAATAAAACCTAAACACTGACATTACATTCACAGCCCGTGACTGCATCGGGCAGTAAACGCAGGAAGTGTGGGTCAGCTGAGCAGGACGTGTCTTAGTGTATCGAGTATTAGTCAGCCCGATCGTCTGGAAGGTGTTGCCCAATGAAGTATATAATCATCAATATATTTATATTTAGAAATTTAAAAAAAATAATCTTCGTAAATAAAAATTACACTGTGTATCAAAGGAAAAAGAGCTTTGGGAAGACCCTTTGTTGATTGAGTCATACCTCGGCTGGGAAAACAAACTGCGTTACAATCTCATTTTTAAGATGAGTTAGGGAAATGTGTGCGAACGAAAAGTAACCATAAAAGAACAACTCTGGGCTGCAGTTAAGTAGCCTTTTGAGAGGACTCCTAAACAGGATTTGTTTTGACTGTCAAATTTTGAGTGTTAACCGTATTTAGTAAACTATTTCCATAAAAGCCAATAAGTTTGACAATTTCTTTTCGAATACCGTGAACACGCCTTATAGCTATTTTAATTATTGTCGGAATAAAAAAAGAAAATCCTTGACTCCAGTGCTATTTTTCATTTACCGCAGCTGTACGTGGAAAACACATTCATAACATTTTTTGTGCCCTTTGTTTTTAGGATAAATAATTTAAAAAAATTATGCAAGCAATGTTCAAAGAAAACACGTAGTCGAAGTATCTCTATGTTTTGTTACCAATTTATATTAAATTGAATTGATTGTAACTCCTATCGAGACAAGCGGATGTATGGACACTAAATGTCTGCAACAAATAATTTTTTTTGTATTATAACATTTAAATTTCCCTTGTTAGTTTTGTTGCTTGTGGTAGATAATGAAGAACGCAATTATGGAAGAAATAGGTTTAGGATACTGATCGGGAGTCACAAATTATGTAAGAATTTTAAACAAGTATGTTTTTAGATAAAAAAAAAATCAAAAGAACAAGTGTTTTTTAATAAGTGCGTTTAAAGTTGTCTTCCCATCATGTATTTTTTTTTTGGTTAAAAAGTGTTTTTTTTTGTGCTTAAATTGTGATCAAAGCATATACATTATTTATTATTTTATGTCACATTATGAAGGTCGTGTCTGGTGTTTTAATGTTTATATATTTAATTGCAAATTGCACTATTCCTGGCCTGCAGATCGTGACGAAATCAACATACATACATATTGTATTTAGTTGCTTTAATTCTTAGTAGTTTCATGTGCTTTTGGTATTAAAAAAAAGTTTTCTCAAATAAATTTGATTTAAAAACAAGGTGACAAGAATTTTATTGAATGTAAAATTTTTCTATCACTAAATCTAAATATATATACAATATAATTTCCAATATAATGCGCAATTTCATAGCTATTATAATAGTTAATATACGAGTATGTAATAATTATTAACCATCGTAAGAACAGATGTTAAGTCGATTTTAAAACTGTCATTGTTGAATATTCTGTGATAATGCCTTGAGTGTAATAGCATTACGAATACAGACATCTTTATGAAAGAGAATTTTTTCAATCTTGCCTTTAATTTTAAAATCTTTATTGATATTAAATATTTAATTAATTAGGATTGGTTTAAAAATTTTTTTACAAATGTTTGCAAAATTATATTAAATTATATCTAATTAGTATTCCTATATAATATTTTTCTTGCTCATCGAGCTATAATAGTGAAGAGTAGTGAACTCTTGCTTTTCAAGTTCTTATCCGTAAGCATTTACAACAACCTTGTTCGGAAATAGAAACAAAAACAAGTTAAATTCGGCTGTGATGAGTCTTATATACCCTGCACTGTGTTAGAGAAATATTATTATTTTTCACTTTCCACATTCTCCGTAAATGTAAAAACACTTCCAAGAAACTTAAAACCTACGGATTAAATTCCTTTTTGGTTTCATTAATTTGCAAGGGCAAAATTTATAGTGGTACCACGGCAAAATAGGGAATGGTAAAAATCAATCATAGCAAAATGAATTTTTAAATTTTTTTAAAAATAATACAAAGTAATTTCTAAGCATTCGGGCGGCAGATGACAAATCTAGACGTACTCTCCTTTAAAAACATATATGTCTCATCCCGTAATCTTATATGGTTCGTTTGCAAATTGGTAAAACCTCTTAGAGAAATTAACGTATTTATGCACATTTTTATTTATGTATGTAGTTATTGCCCCTATTTCGGTTCACAACTAAACTCAGTTTGGTCGACTGAAAGTCCACCTAACTTTCACATGACCAAACTGATTTTTGGTATTGTGGTACACCACTGTTTTTAGTTGAAATTGTTATGACATTGCCAACATCAAATACAGAAAAAAAAATTCAAGCATATGTCAAAATTGAGTACAAAAAAATAAAAAACTTGTTATAATTCCTTCTGAGAATTAAAAAAAAAATAAAATGGATATATCTGTGGATTTATTTTATGAAGATGAAAGCCAAAACGCCAATGTAGATGTGCATTTTGTTTTTTACTGAATGAAATTAAAGACCATTTAAAAAATCTGTGCGTCTGGCTGCTATTCCACCGGTATTGAAACTGTGTGCTGCTCTTAGATTTTTTGCTGACGGCAGCTTTCAAAAATGCAGTGGTAACGACTTCAATGTAGGAATAGCTTAGTCCACAATGTCACTTGTTTTAAAGGAAGTCTTAGCAGCAATAGAGCAACACATGTGTCCCAATTGGAGAAAACCGCAAATGAGTGAAGAAGAAAAAAATGCTTCCAAGGTTTAGTTCTTCAGAAAAAGTGGTTTTCCTGGTGTGTTGGGATGTGTCGATGGTACACATGTACGAATTGTTGCTCCACGAAAAGAGATACAGCATCTATATCTAAATAGTAAAGGATATTATAGCTTAAATGTTATGATTGAAAGCTATCTCTACATATTTGCTCATTTACCAGCAAACCAAATTTTAAATACATATGTAAATTTTTTAGATATGTGATTACAAAATGAATATAAGATATGTTGATGCGAGACACCCGGGAGCAACTCATGACTCTCTTATATTTAGTTTGAGCAATTTAAAAACTTATCTGCAGAGGAACGTTCAAGAAAATTCATGGACTTTAGGTTATTAATTTAAACTGTTAAAACCTTCTTTATACAATTTTTATATTTAAGGTGATGCAGGATATCCTCTTCACCCCTACCAAATGACATCTTTTCGAATGGCAGATGGTGATTCTTTACAAGCTCGATATAATACTGTCCATGCTAAAGCTCTCAATATCGTTGAGAGAACAATTGGTATTCTAAAGAGCAGATTTCGATGCCTCCTTTCTGCTAGAGGCTTGCATTATTCACCCGAAAAAGCAACACAAATTGTAAAGGTTTGTTGTGCTCTGCATAACATTGGTCAACATTTCAAAGTGGAAATTCAAGACGAAACAATTATCGATGGTGAAGATGCGAGTGCACAGCACTTAATCTCAAATGTTGAAGATACAGAACTGGGAATGAGTATTAGAAAAATTATAATGCGTTCTTTAAAAGAATAGTTTATTAAGCTTGAAATCATATTAAATATAAAAATTTATTTTTTTTATTATTGGAGAGAATTATCGATATAAAAATAGATTTTTATAATACGACATCAACTTAACAGACTAGCCGTTTCAATAAAAAGTCATATAAACTTAAAATTAAAAAATTATATAAAACCTAGCTAACCTCGCAAACGTTGTTTTGCCATCAAATTTTATTTATATTGAAAAATAATTAAAAAGAGAAGAAAACTATAAGTTGGGTTATACTGAACATATAATAAAAAATTAGCCAAATCGGTCCAACTGTTCTCAGATTTGAGAAAAATTTTAAAAGTGGGCGTGGTCTATTTTTATTTTCATAAAACCTATGTTGGGTTGTTCATTAACATGTAAGGCGAAAATTAGTAAAATTAGTTTTGTCATTCTCCGTTTTGAGATACATTTATTTTATTTTTCATAAAAATTTAAGTTGGGTTTTGATGAAAATATAAAATTTTTGTATATTCGATCTTCTCTCTAAAAAATCGTACTCATAGAGTAAAGGACCGTGTAAGACCGGGTAAAAAGAGGTAGTATATAAATAACACAGATACCAACTACAGCGACACCTGCTGGGTGGGTTTGTAACTCTAAACCTTCCAAAGCGTAACCAGAAGGCATACACAGAATTTCAATTAAATCGGTCCAGCCGTTTAGGAAGAATACAATGTCAAAAACACGTACAGTCGAATTTTATATATTAAGATAAAAAAGAAATGACAAATATTAATAAAAATAATTTTCTTTGAATACATATTTTTCATTAATCTTAAAATAAATAATTAATTTCAGTTCAAGAAACTAAAATAAACGAGTTCTAAGAAAAAATCCGTTCTGAAGACCTCTTTTTAAAAGCAATAAAATGTCTGCAGGCTCTCAATTTTTAAATTAAAAAAAAATTTTAAGAAAGATATTAAATAGGAATAAAAATTATTTATAATTTAATATAATTATGCAAAAATTTATAAAAAATTTTTGAGCCAAAATATTTCATTAAAGAAAAAAATCTAAAAAATTCTCTTTCATAAAAAAGTCTGTATTGGTAACGCTATTACACTCAACGCATTAAAAACCACACACGCACATACACTTTTTTAGGTTTCGTGTTTGTGTAAACAAAGCATTACGCACATGACAGCTTAAAAATTTCCATAAAAAACAAAGCAAAACAAAAATTAATGAAAATGTGAAATAACTGTCGTATTTTTGATATTTCTCTACCATTTGCTGACCGATTTCTCGTCTTTTTGACAGAGACATTAGGAATGCTATTTCTGTTAAAAGCGGAAATACTTTTTTTAACCGTATTGAAGTTTAGCAAAAATTCGCAAAAACACAAAGCAAAACTTTATGAAAATCTAAAATTTCAGTTGTATTTTGGATTTTTCTGGTCTACTTGTAGACCGATCTTTTTGATTTGTATTTTGACAATTTATATACTTATTTCTTGTAAGTAAATAAATAAATATTTTTTAAGCTTTTAGGTCTTTTTCTATATTTGTAAAGGTTGTTTTTTATAGACATATAGAACTTTAAGTTGGCATTACTGTTCAAGATGACGACCGATTTAACAGCTATCAAGTGATTTATTCTCAGTGTGGCTTGGCAATTCATCATGAATAGACTCACGCCTGAACAACGCTTGCAAATTGGCCCAAAACGAGATTGCCGTTGTTCCCGATTTTCATAAGCGAATTTTGTTTAGCGATGAAGCGCACTTCTGGTTGAATGGCTACGTCAACAAACAAAACTGCCACATTTGGAGTGAAGCTAATCCTCAAGTGTATGTCGAAACACCGTTATATCCAGAAAAACTGACTGTTTGGTTCGCTTTATGGGCTGGTGGAATCATTGGTCCGTACTTCTTCAAGAACGATTATGGGCAGAACGTTACAGTCAATGGTGATCGGTATAGAGCCATGATTACTAACTTTTTCATTCCTGAATTGAACAACCATGATGTCCAGGAGCTGTGGTTCCAACAAGACGGCGCAACATGTCACACAGCTCGTGCCACAATCGATTTATTGAAAGACACGTTTGGTGACCGCCTAATTTCACGTTTTGGACCTGTGAATTGGCCTCCAACATCTTGTGATTTAACACCGCTAGACTACTTTCTGTGGGGCTATGTAAAGTCATTGGTCTATGGGGATAAGCCACAAACGCTTGACCATTTGGAAGATAAGATTCGCCGTGTTATTGCCGATATACGGCCACAAATGTTGGAAAGTCATCGAAAATTGGACGTCCAGATTGGATTACATCCGAGCCGCCACGGCTGGCCAGAAATCATATTTAAAATGTAATGCCACAAGATTATCTTTCGGATAAATAAAATTCATGGCAATCGAATAATCCATCGTTGTTTTTTTTGCAATTTAAAGTTCTATACGTCTATAAAAAACACCCTTTAGTTATTATTAAATTAAGTTCCAATATTTCGACACACCTTCGTATGTCTTTCTCAAGGAAAATAATTTTATAATGAAATTTTGTAAATTATAAAGACAGTCAAATTTCTTTTTATATATTGATTTAACTTTATTATTAAATGTTATTGATAATTTATCTTCATATAATAAAAATTCTTCAAGTTCATTTCTTGTTAAATGTCCGTCTAAATTGTACACTAACATTTCTATTTCTATATTTAATTGTTTTAGTATTCTTCTCTTCTTCAGATTATATATTTGGTTAATTCTTTCTATATGTTATCTTCCCCAGTAATTGACTAATGTTGTAAAAATATTTTTGATTTTTTTAAATTCTTATTCTGTTCCCTTTTTTGGATATTTGATAGTTGTTTCCTTAATTTGCTCAAGTAATTTGAATATAAATATTGATTACTTGTCCTTTTTATCTGAAAGTAAATAAATAAATATTTTTTGCACAGACATTAAAACTGTTATATCATATAAAACTGCATACTACTTTTTTTGCCCGCTCTGTTTTTTAAAATAAATCCACAAAAATCCCACCAAAATGGTCAAAACTTAGAAGTAGTCACGATATTTGACTCATAGCTCCGCCATTTATGGACCGATACAGCTAAGTTTTAGTCCACATACTAGTAATGTGATGTATAAAAAACTGTGTACTACTTTTTTTAGTTTAGATAAAATACCCAGAAAAAAAAAGTAAAAATGAATGAAAATCTAGAATTTCGGTTGCATGTTTGATATTCCTGTGCCATTTGTGGACCTATTGGTCTCATTTTTTCCATAAATATTATGACTTTCATTTCATATAAAACTGCATACTACGTTTTTTTTTTGTCCGTTTCGTTGTTTTGACATTTATGAACCGATAAATTTTAATAGCAATAATCTGACACCAACAACTGATAGATTGGTACGTTCTCTAGGCGCTTCAGAAAGTTGACTTCAACGACTTGATGGACAGACAGACAAACGGACATGACTTGTTCGACTACGCAATTAATAAGGATTCAGAATATATATATTTTATAAGATGTCCCATGTAGGATATAGAAAAAACAAACGGAATCACAAAGTTATATATACCCTTCCTACTTACAGTGAAGGGTATAAAAAGAAACTAACTCCAAAAAATTACTACAAAAATAAGTACTGTATGTAAGGAACATAAAATACTTTGCTTAGGAATTTAAGTGCTACTACACTTCTTAACACAAATTCGACAAATCATTCAACAAATATCGACAGATATTAATAACTCTGTTTTGTATATTATAAGCCTATAAAATATGAAGTTTTAAATGTAAATTATATTTAAATGTAACATAATTAGATTTTTATCGAAATATAAAAGAAATGTAGCTTCATATGTGTGTAAAAATGTAATGTGTATTTACATAAGCCGTGGCAACTTTTAGAAACATCATTACGTTAGAGCTGGCAACAACATTCTCGACAAATAATGAAAAACAATCATTCTCATTTAAATTCCCTCTCTTCTCTGCATTAATGCCTGTAACTATGAGTCATAGCTTCCAAGTACCAAATCCATTTGAAGTATTTGCGATTGCTACAAATGATTTGTGAGCATTCTTGTGTACTGCATAAGCAAATACGAATATAGTATATGAACAACAAAAGCAAGTAAGCAAATACATTTGTGCAGATGTCTAATGGACACCTCTAAATCTACTCTATAACTTCATAAGATGGTAAGTACAATGTACTTAGTACATATATTAATATTGATTCTACCAAATGTTAAAAAATAATAATAATCTATCTGCATAAATACAAACATACATACATACATACAAGTCTATCTAGGTATGTATATTTGATTTGTAATGAAATATTTTTTTTATTAATTTTACAACATTTTATATTCGTGGGATTATAAAACAATTTAGAAACGTACCACATTCCTTTTGCAACTAGTTCTATTTTAGATTATGACTGTTGCATTTTATTGTATGCAGACTGAATGACTGACACAAGTAACTGATACTTGGAGCAGTGTCCTCTCGCGTACATTTCAAAATTCAACAAAAGAAAAAATAAATTAAAGCACATTACCAAACATACTAGATACGTACATATTATATGTATAAATGAATGAACGAATGAATGCAATGACTGAAGGAAGCCAACAATTTTCTGATGAACTGGTCAACATTCATGTAATCATGTTTAAATGTTGACATCTACTTAAATATGTACGTACGTATATCTGTGTCTGTTTATATCAGCGATTTTCATTTCAAATGGCTTTGCTTCTGCATGTGATTATGAAAAAAAAAAACAAAAGCAAGTTATCAACAGTCGCATTCCAAAAATCAGATATTTAACAAAAGCAACAGCACAAGCAGTGTGTTTGATTTTGCAAGCTTTCAACAGTCTGTCTGAAAAGAAGAATTTTTGGTTTCACATTTAATTTTTGTATAAATCAGGGTAGGGAAAAATTTATGCTCTGAGCGCGAGCTAAGCACGAGAGCTCAAAATTGGGCTCGGGTTCGCAAGCCTAATTTGTTTGGCTGGCGAGCAAAAAATGTTTACGAACAAAATTTTTGTTCCGAAGAAGCCGAAACAGTTTGCTATAGCTTTGGTGTTTTTATGTGGTCTTTTTGAATTAATTGTGTGACAAATATCGGAATTTATTTTTTTTTTAATTTCGACAGACTTCATTTATTTACATATATAAAAGAGTAACGTTACTAACTGACTGACTTATCATCATCACCCAGAACAAATGGCTAAAGCTTCGGACTTAAAATTCGGTGAGCAGGTTCCTCTCACGAAGAAGAAGGTATTTTTGGAAATTCGACTATTAAGGAGGTAAAAAAGGGTAAAATCGGACTTCTTATATCTCGGAAACTACTACATATAGTGCCAAAATTCAAACTACAAAATATTCTACTAAAAAGTAAGGGAATGGGTACTCAGTACTTTTTTGATATTTGAACATTTGAGGGATAAAAAAGGTAAAACACTAATGTTGGTACGTTTTTTTTAACCCCATTTATCTGTCAAAGTAACAATCACAGCCAGCGTTGCCAGGACTTTTAAAACAAATAAGCTATATTTCTCTAAAAAATTCTAGAAAAGGCTAAATCCCGCCGAAAAAAATAAGGTAGAAAAAAATTAAAAAGCTACAGCTCAAAATTAAAACTTTCCTTAATTGCTTTAACATTTTCGAATAATTTCGTAGTTTTTATTTTATGATGCAAAACGGAATCTGTCGAAATCCTTGAGAATAACAGTACTGGGGCTTATGGAAATTAAAAAAAACATTTCTAATAAATAACGACGTTTATAATTATTTTCTCTATCTAATATTGAAACATCTTCAAATTTCGGATAATGATTCAATCTTGCACAATGAGATGACAAAGCTGTTTTTTGTGCATTAATATTTCTATATCTTTGATCAGATTTATGCCCAGCTATAATCATTATCCGAAATTTGAAGATGTTTCAATATTAGATAGAGAAAATAATTATAAACGTCGTTATTTATTAGAAATGTTAGAAATAATAAATGTATCAAATGATAGTAGAATTAATTTTAAAATTGATACAGATAATATAGCACAAAATTATAGATATTTAGTAAGAAAGAGATAGAATATAATATATATAGATAATGTATATTGTTTTTTGTTAAATTGTGTTTTGTATAAAATTGTTATTAATGTTGTTATTGTTTTTGTATATGTTTTTTAAAAAAATTTGAAAAAAGTTTTTAGTATCATAATTTTTATTTACATTTCAAAAAAAAAAAAAAAAAATTTTTTTCTTTTCATTATAAAATTATTTTCCTTGAGAAAGACATACGAAGGCGTGTCGAAATATTGGAAATTAATTTAATAATAATTAAAATATATAAAAAGACCTAAAAGCTTAAAAAAAAAAAAATATTTATTTATTTATTTTCAGATAAAAAAGGTCAAATAAACAAGATTTTTATTTAAAAAATAATATATAAATTCCTTGAAGTAATAATTTATTTCATGATTTTTAATGCTATTTCTATTCTGATATTTTCCTTGCTTTGTCTTACTCAAAAGCAACCTCCTCAGCATTACTAAGCTGTAGTACTAGATAACTAAATACTAAATGGAACAATTAATTAAACACTTAGGAATAAAGTGCATATTTATTTTATGAGTTAGAACCCAAATACTTTTCTTTACTTATGAAATTACCGTCGTTCGGCCAATTTATCAATTTACATATCACAGTTTTATCGAAATTAAATTGGTCTCAGTCTCAGATTGTTTATGTATGATTTGTTTTTTTTCCAAAAAAGGCCATTTAAGGCTATTTTGAAGAACAAAAAAGGCCAAGAAAAGAGCTAGAGGCTAAATCATAAATTTTGAGGCTAAATGTAAGAAAAAAGGCTAAGTCTAGCCTTAAAAAAGCTAAAATGGCTACGCTGATCACAGTAACAAAAACTAAATTGTATTCGTCTTCTTAAAAAGCCTTCAATGTATATTGGTACTTTTTTAAAATTCGAGTATATAAGGGGTAAAATATGTACCTTTTTTTGCTACTATTTCTCAATATGTACCTTTATGCAAATTGATGCAGCATATAAGCATTTTATTATTAATTTGTTACACCCAATAAACACAATTAAAAAAATTTTTTTTCAAGGAAGAAAAAAGTACCAGAAGGGAGAAATTCAATTGGTACTTTATATTTTAACAATTTTGGTATTATTTTTTATATTATGTGCAAGCCTAAAATTGTGAAAGTAGAATCAAACGAAATAAGAAATTGTAAAAGGGACAAAATGGTAATTTTATTAATTTGTAAATGGTACTTTTTTATTTTTTTTTTTCACCCGCAGCCTTGGTGAATATAGTGTATTACATGAAATGGAGTCTTCTATCACTAATCCGATATAAGAACTCAAAAATTGCAATTCATCATGAATAGCCAAACGATCATCAAGTAAGGCGTAGATTCGTCGAATGGGCCCAAAACGAGATTGCCGTTGTTCCCGATTTTCATAAGCAAATTTTGTTTAGCGATGAAGCGCACTTCTGGTTGAATGGCTACGTCAACAAACAAAACTGCCGCATTTGGAGGGAAGCTAATCCTCAAGTGTATGTCGAAACACCGTTACATCCAGAAAAACTGACTGTTTGGTTCGCTTTATGGGCTGGTGGAATCGTTGGTCCGTACTTCTTCAAAAACGATGATGGCCAGAACGTTACAGTCAATGGTGATCGGTATAGAGCCATGATTACTCACTTTTTCATTCCTGAATTGATCAACCATGATGTCCACGAGCTGTGATTCCAACAAGACGGCGCAACATGTCACACAGCTCGTGCCACAATCGATTTATTGAAAGACACGTTTGGTGACCCTAATTTCACGTTTTGGACCTGTGAATTGGCCTCCAAGATCTTGTTATTTAACACCGCTAGACTACTTTCTTTGGGGCTATGTAAAGTCATTGGTCTATGCGGATAAGCCACAAACGCTTGACCATTTGGAAGACAACATTCGCCGTGTTATTGCCGATATACGGCCACAAATGTTGGAAAAAGTCATCGAAAATTGGACGTCCAGATTGGACTACATCCGAGCAAGCCGTTGCGGTCATATGCCAGAACTCATATTTAAAATGTAATGCCACAAGATTATCTTTCGGATAAATAAAATTCATGGCAATCGAATAATCCATCGTTGTTTTTATTGCAATTTAAAGTTCTATACGTCTATAAAAAACACCCTTTACAATGGATTTGATGGATGTTAAGAGCTAGTATGCAAACATTCGTCATTTTGTTCATTATAGTGTGCTACAAGAAGTCAGTGTGTGTATCGCGGAGATGGAGTCGTTCACTTCACAACTTATGTTTAGTCGTCGGCGTTTTTGTATTTCTGATTTGTTGGATGTTAGCGGTTTTTATAGTCTCACCAAATCTGTGCGAACAAACCAATGTGTATGGCTACCTTTCTTTAGGCACAAACAATTTTTATGATTTCCTGCAGTCGTCATTTTGGATGGTGCCAATTATTGGTAAATGAAGTCGGCAGTTTGTAAAATTGCCTTGAAGAAATTTAAAGCCAAAATTATATTCCGACTATAGGATCACAGTGTGCCGACCACAGGAAAATGTAATGTACTTTTAAAAAACTATAAAATAGTCGACTATATTAAATAAATTTCTAAAATTTGATTAACACATTTCAAACTGTATTCAATACTGTATCGTTATCGCAGTAATATCATGATCATATATAAAATGGTACCAATTAAAAAAGTGACAATTTTACCCCATATGGAATGCATTACATTTTTTAAGGCATACATGCATATGTATTAATATTTCATAATGTTTATTATGATGTTATAAATTTAATGAAACCATAACGACGTTAAAAGTGCATTATTATTTGGTGTGAATCATTATAACTTTATTTTTCTAAAAATAATTTATTCATGTTTGCCTTACAATAAAGCAAACGATCACATATGTTTTGACGTAAAAATATATTACATTTGTGCGTTTGCGTTGAAGAAAACAAGTCTCATGTATACGTCATATAAAATGTTTCATAAGCACAGTAATCAGTTCAATATAAATATTTTTATATAAACAAATCAAAACAATAACGAAAGTGAAACCAAGAGGCCTTTTCTGAATTGCGATGCGAAAATCAATGCGATGCGAAAGAAAATTGGTATTCTGTTAGACTTTCGCAATCGCATTCGCAATTTATTTCAAATCGTGGCAACGCTGCTCAAATAAACGTCAGTGTCAACAAACATCAAATTAAAAATAAATAAATTGTTTGTGTTTGGCTGTGAAAATTGTTTATAAAATTTTTTTAGGAAATTCTTTGGGGTTACTCTCTATTACGATGCGAAAGAAATACCATTCGCATCTGTATGATAGAGTAACGCCCCTGATAACTAAAAGGTGATTTTATAAGAACTATCGGAAATTTAAAAAAAAACACATAAAATTCAGAAAAATGCATGAAATATTTATTTGGATCGATAGTTGGGTCGATATAATTTAATGTTTGAAGATTATTTCATGCAAATGTTGGCCGCGGCTGCGCCTCAAATGGTCCATCCGCTTAGTCCAATTTTGGCATACTCTTTCCAACATTTCGGCCGGTATCTCACGAATAATGTTGGCAATGTTGGCTTCCAGTGCGTCAATCGAAGCGGGCTTGTCCCTATAGACATTAGCCTTAACATAGCCCCACAAAAAATAGTTTAGAGGCGTTAAATCGCACGATCTGGGCGGCCAATTGACTGGTCCCAAGCGTGAAATAAACTGTTCACCGAACTCGCCTCTCAATTGGTCCATTGTTTCGCGTGCTGTGTGGCATGTGGCACCGTCTTGTTGAAACCACATGTCATGCAAGTCAAGCTCTTCCATTTTGGGCAAAAAAAAGTTTGTTATCATCGCACGGTAGCGCTCACCATTCACAGTAACGTTGTGATTCGCATCATCTTTGAAGAAATACGGCCCAATGATGCCGCCAGCCCATAATCCGCACCAAACGGTTGTTTTTTGTGGATGCATTGGTAGCTCTTGCAATGCTTCTGGCTGCTCTTCACTCCAAATACTGCAGTTTTGCTTGTTCACGTATCCATTCAACCAGAAATGAGCCTCGTTGCTGAACACAATTCTTCGATAAAAAACTGGATCTTCATCTAACTTTTCAAGAGCCCATTCACCAAAAATTTGGCGTTGTGGTAGGTCGTTTGGCTTCAATTCTTGCACCAGTTGTATCTTATAAGGCTTCACACCCAAATCCTTCAGCAAAATTTTCCACGTAGTGGAGTAACAGAGGCCCAATTGCTGCGAACGGCGCCGAATCGATAATTCACGGTCATCACCAACACTGGCCGATACGGCTGCGATATTTTCTTCAGTTCGCACTCTACGTAAGCGTGTTGGTGGTTTAATGTCCAACAATGTAAATTTGGTGCGAAATTTTGTTACAATAGCCCGAATAGAAGCCTCAGTAGGTCGATTAAACTGACCATAAAATGGAAGAAGCGCGCGATGAACTTTCTTAACAGAGCACGCATTTTGGTAGTAAAATTCAATAATTTGCAAGCGTTGTTCGTTTGTAAGACGATTCATGATTAAATTATAGACCAAACTGAAGATGTTTGACAGTGACACAAGATACAAAACGTGCGTGAGCTGTCAAAACTAGTGTTGCCAAAAAGATAATAGCAAAAAAATCACTCTTTATATAGTTCTTCAGTTAACGTTTGCCACAAAGTATTTGCCGAATGACGTGCATTTGGTGTTTTCAAATGGCCTCTTGCCAATTGGCTGTGCTTATTCATAAATTCTATCATTATTTCAAATTGACGCGGTTTGGTGGTCTTATTGCTTGCTTCCCTGAATTAAATAATAAATATATGATGAATAAATAAATAAAATATTATCTTTCAGTTACATGTTTGTACTTTGCGAATGCTATTTTGTTGTCGAATAAATTTTGCGAATTTGACATTTGTTTCGCAATGTAGAATACCGACTTGCCATCTTTCCGCATTTGAAATGCGATTAAAAAAAAAATTTGCGAATATCGCAATACAGAATAGTAATTGTTCGCATTTATGTACTTTCGCAACGCATTGATTTTCGCATCGCAATTCAGAATAAGCCTCCAAAAAGCACACAGTTAATATTGAAGGGCTGCACAAGCATACTTGAAACATGTGTCATTTCAAGTATGCTTGCGCAACTCTATAGTTCCTATCAAAAAATACAACCACATCCAAACAAAAAAAAAGCAAAGCATAGATACATACTAAAGGGCTGCACAAGCCCATTTGAAATACATTGCACACTAGAACAAAGCACAGCTTCTAGTGTCCTTTTTACAATAGACTAAAAAGTTCTGTGCAAAATTAACGCAATAGAACAAGCATTGACACTTTTTGATTTTTTTTACAGTTCTAACAGCACTTGTGTCTTGTACGGCAGTAGAATTTCAAGGCAAATTGTGTTTTAAAGCTGTAACGTTAAATTAAACTGTGCAAAGTATGTACACTAGAATTATACATGCATATATATACTTACATCCTCACATATTCAGGGCTGTCATAGAATCCAATATTGTCGCTATTGGATTTGAAACTGAAAAAAAATTACTTTGGTGTGTGTCATGAAATCCAATGTTGTCGGTTTCATTTTCGGTTTTAGGCGTCACAGAAAACAATGTTATCGCTTTTGCTATTGAATAGAAACCAATTCAAATAAAGCAAGTGACTAAAACGGACTTTTTTCGTTAAAATTTAGCCTGCAGTTAGATATTTAGTAAAAATTTAGGTAAATTAATATTAATTCTACAAAAATAAATTTTTACTCATAATTTTTTTTCTCTAAACAAACAAAAAATAGCACTTAAAACTCAATAATTTAGCATATTATAGAAAAATATCCTGAAATTGCGAAGGGATTTATAACACGTGATAAACCAACTGTATGAACTCTTTGGCTGAATCAATAAAAAGCGCAGGTTCACGGCAACAAAACGGAAAGCTTCTTTATTTAACCGGTAATTTATGAATATTCTCTTTACTTTCTTTGATCGTTCTTCTGCTAATAATAACTGTTTGCGCATATATCCGTCTGCTCTGAATATACTATGTATAACAAGCTCAAAAATAAAAAGAACACAACACTTGTTGATTTATAATTTCAAACTTCAGGTTTTATTAAACGTTTTTATGTACACTCTGGAGTGACTTAGATTTTAAAGTATTTTTTGTAGGGAAAATATATATAAACAGATAAAGATACTATAGAAGAAGTAAGTAAGTATACTTAAAGTTTAACAAATTAGGTAGCCAACATAAAAATAAGAGTCAACATAAAAGTTCGTTAAGTTCTCTATTGATCTTTCACACAAAGATGGAAAAAAAGGGCAAGAGACCGGCAATAGAGACGGAACTTCAACGGGGACTTAAACAATAACAATCCTACAACGGCAAAAGTAATTTTATTTGACTACTTATTTCACTAATTACATTTTTTATATTAAAAATTTTCAATAAAAAAACACGTTTTTATTTTTATTTGAACGAAAATACTACGATTTATCAAAATTGCTTTTAAACATTTACATAAAAAATTTCATACAAATAAACTAATGTATAGAACAACTGATTCGAACATCGGTTTTATTTGTTTTCGAAAATAACAAAAACGACTTGGTTTCATAATGAAACTAATATTGGTTTGCAAAACCGAAAATTAGCAAAACCGACTTAGATTCTATGACAGCCATGATTGCTTAAGTTAACACGAGCGTGATCAAACACATGTATGTATGTACTGACTACTTTTCATTGTGTTTGTGTGAAAAAATGTTACGCATGTATAGCTTAAAAATTTCCATTAAAAATAAACAAAACATGTGGCTGTTAGAGTACACATATATGTATATAAATTAGGGCGGGTCGATTTAAAAATCGCACAAATTACAAGGAAAATCGTATTCTAGGGATCAAAATAAGAAACTTTGCCGAAGGAACCATACCTCTAAAATGTATTTTGATGTCCCGACTTTTGATCCGAAGGGTCAAATTTTGAAAAATCTCACTTTGACCCATTTAGAGTGCCTCAATCGAGTCAAAATGTATGACCGACCCCCACTAACTTTGGAGGGCCGACCCACCTATGCCAGTGGCACACCCCTGGAACCACCCCTGGGGGGTTCCCCATACAAACATTTAAAAAAATCACCATTTTTGGCACTTTACAAGAAAAAATCAGCGAAATTTCTATGTTTTTTTATTTTTGGAATTTATTTTTCTCTTTAAAAATTTATTTAGTCAGAATGAAATGAAAAAATGAATTTTACTTAGTAATAGAAAAACAAATAAAAAAAAATTATTGACAATTAGGGTCAAAAGTCGGAACAACAAAATATATTGTAGAGGTATGGTTCCTTCGGCAAAGTTTCTTATTTTGATCCCTAGAATACGATTTTCCTTGTAATTTGAGCGATTTTTTTGCCTCCATACAAATCGACCCGCCCTAATATACATACATACGTGTGAATACAGCAAAGTTCTATAATTCTGCTGTCGTGTTACTTGTTCTACTGCGCTATTGTTATGTTAAATTGTGTTCTGGTTGTTCTATGTTCTAGGGGTTCTAATTTTTACTGCAGTGCAAAACATTTTATCACTGAAGTATTTGTTTTGATATGCGATAGAACAGTGCTTGACAGTATTTGAAATCAAGGATGATGTTTGAAAGCTGTTTCAAGTATGCTTGTGCAGCCCTTTAATACATACCAGTAGTGCGATTCAGTAACTTTTATTACGATGATTCGTAATTCCCAGCAAATAGCTGTGAAGTGATATTATTTTACTGGTAGGTGCTGTCGAGTACAACAAGAATCTGTTTTTAGAATTGCCCAAGCACCCCCAAAATTCTGAGTTACGGGTACAAAACCGGTTTTTCGTACCTTCATGCACTTAGAAACCAGTAACTTAGTTGAATATAAGCCGATTTTTAATTCCTCAGCGGATTTAGAAAGAAAACATTAACACCATTTGAATACTATATATATAATTTAAATAAACTTAAGAAATCTGTGCGTATTTCTCAACCAAACTCATTTTTTTTTTAATTTTTTCACCATTTTTTAACTTTGATGAAGTTTTTACCCACTATTTTATAAAAGAACCGTACAATTTTTTTAATTTTTTTTAAATATGTTTATTTATAAGTAAAACCCAATATTTTTTTTAAAAATCTGTTAAAAATTTACTGAGTTATTAAATTATTTATTAAAACAAAATTTTTCCAGAAATAAAATTTTTGGCCATTTAACTCAAAAATTTTTGCTTGCCATTTTTTTTTAACTCAGAATCATCAGTGAAGTGACCAAAAATATTCTGAAATCATTTTTATTTTATTTTTGCAAAAATTTCTTGCTGAAAATGTTCGCCTTGTTCATCGCTGAACCCAGGTAGTCTGGGAAGAAATCCAAATGTGGTGGTTTTATCTCATAGGGTAAAAAAAATGTCAGAATTTTTTTTTCTGTCAGATTTTAGGATTGCGAAAGTTTGAGCACGATTGAAAGATGTTAACACGTGCCACTGGGGCCTCAAATTTTGAAAATCTTGATTTTTTGGCAGTTTGGTGACTTTGCCGGCCCATATCTCTAGAACGGCTTAATATATTTGCCAGTGTCATACATCAAAATGAAGGCGATACTGTTTATAATATTTTTTATGCAAAAAAAATACGTAAGTAGTACTGAATTCGAGATAATGAAGCCAATTTCCCTAAAAACGTGACTAGGTACCCTTTAGAGCGAAGATGGAACCTATTGTGAAAAACCCCATTTTCCTTCCTATATTATTAATTTTTGGAATGAAAACAATTATGTATTTAAAAAATCAAGTTTATTTCACGCTTGGGACCAGTCAATTGGCCGCCCAGATCGTGCGATTTAACGCCTCTAGACTATTTTTTGTGGGGCTATGTTAAGGCTAATGTCTATAGGGACAAGCCCGCTTCGATTGACGCACTGGAAGCCAACATTGCCAACATTATTCGTGAGATACCGGCCGAAATGTTGGAAAGAGTATGCCAAAATTGGACTAATCGGATGGACCATTTGAGGCGCAGCCGCGGCCAACATTTGCATGAAATAATCTTCAAACATTAAACTATATCGACCCAACTATCGATCCAAATAAATATTTCATGCATTTTTCTGAATTTTATATGTTTTTTTTTTTAAATTTCCGATAGTTCTTATAAAATCACCTTTTATAATAAATGTCTTTTTCATTTTATTCTTATTTAAATTTATTCAAGGGACTGACATAATGTGGTTTTGGAGCTATCTGGATACAGCTGACGGCATCTGCTGACTACTTGGAGAACGTATTGTTTTTGTTGCTCGTCCTTTGTAAGTAATTGGTTGTAATCTGTGATGAGCTTGACTCCTCGCTCTGCCATGTCGTTCACAACTTTCAAGTTGTTTACCATCCTTTGCCCCCTCTTGGTAGTTGATGTTATGCGGCCAAGTTGCAGGATCTTTTTCCAGAAATTCGGTGTTAATGTTCAATCTCTTGAGCAACAGGTGAGTCTCACTTGTAATTAGGGCTGGGAGACCTTTTTCTAGGAATTTCGGCAGTTGTTCTTTTTTTAGTTTTAGTCGCATATTTCTGGAGCACTTCTCATTTTCTTCTGCTTGATTTGTTAAAATTTTTGTCGCTATTTGGCTCTTTACAGTGTTTTGCACTGTCGGGTCAAACAATGCCAGGGCAACAAGTTAAGGACTAAGATACCACAGGTGATTTATCATTTTGTTAATTCCTTTTTTCTGATATTTTTTTTTTGTCAATGCTTTCGTATTTCAATAGATTTTCAATGAGGTCTAGGTCTTCTTTTGTTTTGGTGCTAAACACGCTCTGGGGGCGTTAAACGAGGCTTTACAGTAGACTCGAACGATGAAAACACAAAGTGCTTCTAGGGCCTTTTGTTCTTGGAAAGTCATCTCAAACTGGTCACGGAAGAGTTGTATTTTCAGACAGTAAATAGCTTTTGCCATCCACCAGGTATGGTGTACTGGACCTGGAGACCTGAAGCGCACATCTTTTCCGTCAAGATGGCCAAGATATATCAATGCCAATTGTAACAGCTCTTTGTAGTCGTCTCTTGGCTGGCATTCCATTAGTTTTCTTTGCAGTTCTTCTTTATATTCTCTACTTCTTCTTTGGGCAGTAGTTTCAAAACATTCTCGCCTGTATCGAACTTGGATTTATCAATCGCCGAACATTCTTTTTGAAATCTCTTGAATATGTATGGTTGAGGTCCCGATACGCTTCCAAAGTTGCAGTCAAAAACCCCTCTCAACAAGACTTCTAAAACTTGTAAAACCCAAATTTCCCGCTTCAAGTTTCTGTAGTAGTCTTTCTGTCTTTTTTTCAACAGAAACTCTTTGTGTTCTTCTTAAAAATTTTGTCTCTACCTCTACTTCTCATGCCAGATGTAGAAGCCATCACTTTTACGAGAAATAAAAATGTTCACTAGAAGAAAGAATAAATGACACAGAATGCCACTAACTACAACAAAGAGTACGTGTTAGTAGGTACCGATCTAATTAAAATAAAAATGTCTTTTGTAGTTAGTATTTAGTGGGTTTTTTTAAACTCGATCACACGAACGTAGAACAAAATACGGCTTTCACTGTTCAGCAAATACTTTTCAACTGACCAAGAAACAAAATCATAAAAGCAAGAACCACCTAGCTATCCTTTTCTTTTTTAATAACAGACTCTGAACCCCTGGACTTCTACTTAAAATTTATTTATTTGAATAATAAGTCTACATTAAATTACAGACTATATATGAATGATTTAAAATTACAAAAATTATAAAAATTTTTCAAAAACAATTAGCGATTTAAAAATAAAATTATATTTCGTTTAATAGTTTCCAAACTTAAAGACAAATCAATAAATTGATAAAAGGTATTAAAGCTGGCACAGATTCTTCTCAAAGGATCAGCATTGGCATAGTTGGTACGAAAAGTTTTGATCGAGAGCAATTGAAAATGATGTGTTGGACGAACTGGCACACTGAATGTAATATGGCGTAAAAGGAACTCTGATTGCACATTTCCTTTAATAACATTAAACACAAATGATACATTTAACATCGTTCTTCTACTTTTTAGTGTAGGCAGTTTTATAAGCGCCAATCTTTGATGGTATGGAGGCAGATTTGTTGCTGAGTTCCAATTCAAGCTTCGCAAGCAAAATAAAAGAAATTGTTTTTGAACAGACTCAATGTGGTCGATATGTATATTATATATAGGGTCCCAAACAATCGAACCATATTCAAGTATGGGTCTAACTAAGGATGTATATAATAATCTTGTAACATAGGGATCTGTGAATTCTTTTGCCCATCTTTTAATGAAGGCTAAAACTCCTCTAGCTTTATTAACTGTCATATTAATGTGAGGAATAAAACTTAATTTAGCATCAAGCAAGATACCCAGATGAAGGAAAGAGGTTACTTGATCCAACGGTTGTCCACCCAGATAGAAGATTATATTAACAAAAGTGCGTCTATAAAATCTCATATGCTTGCACTTTTTAGTGTTCAGTTCCATTAGGTTTATATTGCACCATGTATACAAATTGTCAATGTCCCGTTGTAAGCAGCAATGATCAAAGATCCCATCATAGGTCAAAAAAATTTTAACGTCGTCAGCAAACATTAATATATTACAATAGTTCAGGACAGAAGGTAGATCATTTATAAATAATGAGAAAAGGACCGGCCCAAGATGGCTTCCTAATGGTACTCCAGATAAAACATTTATAGGAGTAGATACGCAGTTTTTAAAAAGTACACATTGTTTTCTATCGTTTAGATAAGACTTGATCCAAGACAGACTAATTGGAGAAAACCCCATCATATATAATTTAGAAAGTAGCAGGTCATGGTTGACTTTATCGAAAGCTTTACTAAAATCGGTATATATAGCATCAGTTTGCTGATTTTTAGCAAATCCTTTATTAACTATAGTAGTTAGTTGTAAAATGTTAGTAACAGTGGAGCATCCTTTTTTAAAACCATGTTGATGCTGGGATAGAAGATGTGATACATTATGACTTATATATCTAGTAATGAACTTTTCAAACAACTTAGGAATTGAACTAAGTTTTGCAATGCCTCTGTAATTTGTTATGTTATACTTGCTGCCAGATTTAAATAAAGGTATTATATAGGAGCTCTTCCATTGAGTAGGGAAATATCCGTGTTTGATAGATAAGTTAAAAATATCACAAAGTGGTTTAGATAAGCTAACTGCACAG
This sequence comes from Thelaira solivaga, assembly GCA_947397855.1. NCBI lineage: Eukaryota > Metazoa > Arthropoda > Insecta > Diptera > Tachinidae > Thelaira > Thelaira solivaga. The sequence continues at coordinate 15,466,742 of OX377615.1, forward strand.
TGCTTCAATAAACAATTCGGTACCCCATCAGGTCCATAGCTAAAAGTTGATTTTAATTTCATCAGTTCAGTTTTGACCTCAGCACAATCAATTAAAGGAAAGTTTAACTGCAGGTTTGAATCAATTTTGATAGGGTAACTATTAGTATTATCATATTTAGCATCAGAATAAGTAGTAGAAAAAAAGTTAGAAAACATGTTGGCTATTACAGTGTTATCATCTGATTCGTTATTTTGATATTTCATTACAGTTGGGAAAGTTTGAGATTTTCTCTTAGAGTTTACAAAACTGAAGAAAGATTTCGGATTGTTTTTAAAATTTGTTTTCATTTTGTTGATGTAGTGTTTATATAGAAAGTTATTTAATCTATTATACTCAGCCCGGCAAATAGAATAGTTTCCATAATCCGTAATACAATTAGTTTTTTTGTATTTTTTAAGGAGTTTATTCTTTTTATTTTTTAGACTGGTTAGGTGTTTAGACCCCCAAGGTGGGCCAGAGTAATTGTATAACATAGTTACTGGAATACATTTTTCCATTATAGAATAGATAATTCTGTAAAATGAGGTAATGACCGCTTCAAAATTCGAAGGACTGCCATTAGTGATACATAGCAAATTATGCCAATCCATACTACAAAAGAGACGATTCATCATATTATAGTTGGCTCGTTTAAAACAAAATACTTTTTTATCATTTTGAGGTACGTTAAGAGATGTAGGAAGCAAACATGAGCACATAACTTCAAGAGTAGGATGGTAACCGTCTTCAGGATTAGTAATTGGACAGCATCGGCTTATAGTACAATCCGATGGTTCATTAACAAATACCAAATCTAGTAGCTTATTATTAGAATTATAAACAGCATTAATTTGAAAAAGGCACAAATCCATTAAGTGCTGCAGGAATTCATTTGATATTAAAGGAACTAGGTCTACAGTATCGGGTGGATAATTCCAAGTGACCAAAGGCAAGTTGAAGTCACCCATTGCTATAATATAGTCCGACGAATTTGCTGAGTTTACCATATATTTAATAGATTCTAAATGGCTTTCGTAAACTGAGTTCTCAGAGCCAGGAGGAATATAAGAAGAGCAAACATATACGTTTCGGTCTTGCAATTTAATTTTTACAGCTATAAATTCTGTATTTAGACCAGACCAAAATAGTTCAGATGACAAACAATTTGAAACAGCAATAAGTACTCCACCACCAATGCGATTTTCACCCCTGTCTCTCCTATATGTATGGTAGTTATCGCAAAGTATTTCCATATTAAAAACATTTTCCCTTAGCCATGTTTCAGTAAAAATAATAATATGATAGTTAAACTCAAAACTATTGACGAATAAATTTGAAAGTTTTGTATTTAAGCCTCGAACATTCTAATAAATTATATTAAGTTGGTTGCCAGTAGACGTGATTAGTTTTTTTGATTGCTATTATCTCTTGAATTAAGCCGGACAATGTTATTATTTCTGGTATTATTTCTTGTTATAAATTCACGAACAAATGCATCCATTGGCCAAAAAGTGGGATCTACAATTTTATCATAAATATTAAATGGAACAGTGAGTTTAAACGATGTAATATCTCTTGGCTCAGCATACGAAAATTTTTTAATTGATATATCTGAGACATTATTCAACTTAGACTTTATATAATTTTCGATATCATCAGTTCTGGTATCATACGCAAATCGGGAAATAAAAATAGATTTTCGTGGTGGAATAATTTTAAGTTGATTAGGAAATATTTGATTATTTAATGTAGATGTTGATGGAATATTACGAGTTTCCAAGGAAGTTAAGTTTGGTACTAAAAGATTATTATTTGAAACGGTGTTATTCTGAACGCAAATTTGAGAATTTGTGTTTGAATTATTGATTGTATCGAATTTAGGTGACATTTGAATATTATTGGTATTGTCATCAATTACTATCAATGGCAAAAAAGGAGCAGCATGAACATTTACTGTGCTGTCTTGGACAGGGACACTTGAACTCTTTGTACTCAATGGGACAGATGAACGGATAGATGAGTTCTGACTTATGTTATCAGTAGGTGAAACAAATGCAGAATTTTGAGTCTGCAAGCTAGGTTTCATAACAGCCAACTCCTGGCTTCGAGTTCTTTTTGAAATGCTTGAGCTAGTTGGAGGTGATGAATACTTAGGAGGATCATCGTGTTTTTTTTTAGGCGAGGCACTATAATGCTCTAGATTTTTGAAATTTGTGAATAATTCACCATACTTAGATAATTTGGCTTGCAAAGCCTTGAAATCATTATTAATGCTGTCGAACTCAGTCTTACGACTTTTAAAAAAGTTATAGAACTCTACGCCAATAATTCTACAATCGGGACAAGTCCATTGCATATGCTTGGACGCGTCCATAAGTGCATCAGCATCACGAACTTTCAGGTTGCTACATTTCAAATGATAACTGCCCATGCAAAGCCAACAGTTAACCATGCGCTCATCACCAGAAATGTTGCAACTTTTTTTTGAGCAACTCATTTTATATTACAATAACACCAATTAAATTGATTGTTGAGATTGATTGTTTTATATATATTAAGAAGATCCTCAAAGTAAAATAAAATAGATGGCGTTAATAAGCAATTAGATATTAGCTAATTATCAAACCCCAAATAAAAAATGGAATTGGCAGCACTTATCCAGTCGTAAAAAGTATTTTTAGCAAACAGCTGATCAACAGTGTAGAATGGCAACAACAAAGCAATAGGTTGCAGAATGTATATTTTATTTTACCACACACGGCCTTACCTTGCAACCAAGCAGCCACAAAAGCAAGAGGAATAAGCTTTCAGATATGGGTATCAAGGCAAGCGCTGAAATATTTCTTCCGCAACAACTAATATTGATACAACCAAATCAAAGGATTCCCAATAACCAGTGACACAAGAAGCTCAACGATGCTTAGGCAACAGACACCAAAAGGTTTACAGGCGTAAATTCCAGCAGGCACAACAGCAGACAGATAAACCACTTAGTTATCAGTTTAAAATTGCGGTAACAATTGTATAAATAAACTCCAAATAAAAGTTTATAAATAATTTATTCCGCAGTAAAAAATACAAGACTTTCAGTGTTCAGTGTAGTAGGGTAACCCAATACATTTTTAAACTAGTTTGATTTTACCTGTTTGGGGTCGCTAGTGATACAGTATGAGGAAAAAATAGATACATACCTGACATAAAAAAAAAACATTGTTTTGGGTCTAAAATTAACGGTATACCATAGTAAACATATTAAAATGAAATGGAATTCCAAAGTACAAGTATTTGTCCATAATAAGCAATAATAATACAAATAACGCATCTTCGCTCTCAGGGGTACCTAGTTACGTTTTTAGGAATATTGGCTCTATTTATTCGGTTTCAGTAATAGTTGCGTAAAATATAAAATGTTAAAAGCCTTTATTTTGATGTATGACACGGGCAAATAGCCTAAGCCGTTCCAGAGATATGGGTCGCCAAACCGCCAAAAAATCGAGATTTTCAAAACTTTGAGGCCCCAGTGGCACGGGTTAACATCTTCCAATTGTGCTCAAACTTTGGCAATTTTAAAATCTAACAAAACAAAATTTGACATCGATTTTTTAAAACCACTCTAATTTTTAATTAATTTTTTTTTATAAAAAGAAAACAAATAATACTTTTTCAATTAAACGCAGAGTGGAAAAAATTTTAATTTTATAACATTTTGTTTTCCAAAACAAAGTTCTTACTGATTTTGAATATTTTCTTTATTTAAAACACTTTTGATACGATGAAATTGAAAACGGAGATCTTTTATGAACAACTCGTACGTTTGTCCTTCAACTATTTACAATTTATTTTCCAAACACGTTGTCTATATTATTCAATCCTTTTGATAATATTTGCTTTAATACTTCAATCTGAAATATATTGATATACATACATAAGTTAGTAACACCATTAAATATCACATAAAACTACAAAAGTTTTAAAAATAAAACGTTAAAAAAATCGCATCAAGATTTACTTACTATATCGATCTTTTTGTCGCTGTTTACCTCCGCTTCCAATTTTATAATATTACGTTTCGACTCTAACGGAAAAGTTGTGTGAATAACGTCAAAAATTCCCATACTTCGTCGTACTAGTAAGTTATATTATCTTATCGTTTTAAAATATTATCCATCTTAGCATTAAGATTTGCTATTTCATTAAGTATTTAAAATTTCTTTTCGTAATGAACTCAGCATATTTGATTACATATTATTATAGAATTTACCAAATTCGATTAGATTAAAGATAAAAATTTTCAGGTCGCACTTTTTATTTAGTTCCACACTCAAGCACTTACAAACATGAACTAAATAAAAAAATTTAATTTTTTCAACTGCTTTTTTTACTTTCATATTTTTAAAGCGGTAAAGTCTCATATTTTTTCTTTTGCTTCTCAGTACCTAAACTCTTTAATATAAAGAGTAGCACGACAACTTTGACGAAATTGTTTCTCTTGTTGTCGGCAATAAAATTGTGTACACGTCATATTGCATGCAGTTGTTATTCATCCTGTCGTCAAAATGGCTTTATAGTACACATTTTCTTTATCTTGTCGGGAACAAATCTTTAAACACGGTAAATTATACCTCATTGTCACCATTTATGTTTTCAAATGTGTTTTATAGACGAAAAATTAGTGATTGTCTTATAGACATCGTCAATGAAAATGTCGTCTATGACTGCTGAGCTCTTGGGGTTAAGTTGGACGCACATTCATTCAAAAAACTTTAAAAAAAGTACAATAAAAACAAATAAAACAAAATAAACAAAGAAGCAAATAAATCTCAATTAAGCCCTTATAAAAACAACAACTTAACCCACAAATCAAATGTGCAAGTACACATACCCATACACATAAATTCACTATAGTAGACACTGCATATGATGAATGATTACCTGCTTGCATAAGCATATCGGTCAAAGAAAAGCACAATGTGCAAATAATATCTACATACATACGTAAATGCTTTTTCTTCTTGTGAACCAAAAAATTTTTTTGTAAAAACCAAGCTTAAAAAAGGGCTTTAACAGAAATGTAGCATGAAAACCGCAAACCAAACTTTCAACGGAAACAATTGGCACTAAGTGCAAGCTTATTACAGCCGGCCTAGTTACTTGACGATAACCTATAGATTCTGAACAAAAGAAGAATCTAAATAGTAAATAAAAACTTCATTATGCTATCTTGCATAAGTTACTGGATTAATTTGCTGGCAAATCAAAACAAATGCAGGATGATTGATATACATATCCTTGAATGAATAAAGAAAATTCTTGTCTTTACGTATGTATGTAATTCATTTGTACATCGGCAGATATTAAATTAAAACAAGTTAAATTCGGCAGTGCCGAGTCTTATATACCCTTCACTGTGTTAGCGAAATATTAATATTTTTCACTTTCCACATTCTTCTATAATATCAAAACCATAGAAAAATATAAATAAGTGAAGATAAATATGCCGCGTTAAATATGCTTTAACGTACCCCATTATGTTTTTTAGTATTTGTAAATATATTTTCAGCATTAATTTCATATTTATCAAATACGTCTTACGTCATTAAATATTATTATCTATATTTGTAAACTACCAACCAAATATTCTGATATTACTTTGGATATATAAAATTTTTTTGAAATTTTCATATACTCCAGTAGTGTTGTTCTCAAGAATTTTGGCAGTTTCCGTTTTGCATCATAAAATAAAAACTACGAATTTTTCAGAAAATGTTAAAATCCTTCTAGAAAGTTTAGAGCCTACAGATTAAATTCCATTTTCATTTTGGTAATTTTCCTGGCCAAAATCGGGAATGGTACTTCAGCAAAGTGGGTAATGGTAAAAATCCCTCAGAAGAAAGGTACTGGGGAATGAGGGAATTTCAACATATTTTAAATATAATGCAAAGTTTTTCTGAGTACTTGGGCAATAGATTACAAATCTAGACCACCTCTTCTTTAAATAATATGTGTGATAACCCTTAATATTCTATGGTTCGTTTGCAATCTATTAGAGAAATCAACGTATTTATGCACATTTGTACCTTAGTATGTCAAAAATACTGAAAAGATATTAACAAATACTAAAAAACATAAGGAATTACGTGAAAACATATTTGACTAACCATATTTATCTTCACTCACTTCAAAAAAAGTATGTGATTGAAATGCATACTTTGTTCAGCTTGAGGTCGTATTACATATGAAAAATTTATTTATATATTATTGGAGCGAAATATCAATAAAAAAATAAATTTTTATAATACGACTAAAACTAACGAGTTCTAAGAAACAATCCTTTCCGAGAACCTCATTTTTAAAAGCAATAAAATGTCTGCAGGCACTCAATTTTTAAATTAATAAAAAAAAGAAATTCTAAGAAAGATATTAAATAGAATACCAGTAAAATTTATTTTTATTTAATTTTGCAAATTTTTTTAAAAATTATTAAGCCAAGCATATTTAATTAAATGATTAATTATCGAGAAAGATCTAATACACTCTCTTTCATAAAGATGTCTGTATTCGTAATACTATTTAACTCAAGGCAATTAAAACCACACACACACACATACACTCTTTTTTTCTTGCTTGCGTGTACAAAGGATTACGGACATAATAGCTAAAAAATTTTAAACAAAAAAAAAAAATAAATAAAAAAATAAAGCAAAGCAAAAGCCAAACAAAAATTAATGAAAATGTGAAATGCCGGTTCTGTTTTTGCTATTTTTATTCCATTTGTGGACCAATCTTTCTGATTTTTTGCACAGACATTACGGCAGTTATTTTTAATAAAACTGCGTACCACGTTTTATTGTCCGTCTTGTAGTTTAGACAAATTAGGTAAAAACGCAATAAAAATGGTCAAAAATTGAGGTAAGCGCAATTTTTGACTCATAGCTCCGCCATTTATGGACCAATCTACCTGAGTTTTGTTTACGATACTATGAATGTGATGTTTGGAAAAACTGCGTACTACACTTTTCAGTTTAGATAAAAAACGCAAAAAAAATAAAGTCATAATTAATGAAAATCTAAAATTTCGGTTTGATATTCCTTGGCCATTTGTGAACCGATTGCTTTCATTTTTAGCACAGATATTATGATTTATACTTCAAACAAAACTGCATACCACGTTTTTTTTGTCCGTTTCTTCGTTTAGACAAAATAGGCAAAAAAAAAACCCACACAAAAAATGGTAAAATATAGAGGTAGTTTCGGTTTTTGACTCATAGCTCCACCATTTATGAACCGATCTGGCTGAATTTTAATAGTAATAGTCTTACAGCAACAACTGACCGTTTGGTATACTATACTTTTCTGTATGTTGTCTAGATTCTTCTGAAAGTTGATTTCAACGACTACACGGACAGACAGACGGACATTGCTAAATCGATTCTGCTAATTGTAAGGATCCAGAATATATATACTTTATAGGGTGTCCCATGTAGGGTGTAGAAATTACAAACGGAATCACAAATTATATATACACTTCTTACTTACAGTGAAGGTTATAAAAATGGAAATGTACGTATAGTGATCAGAAATTTTGGATTTTTGGAGATGCCATTGG